>CM059797.1:6856117-7383617 GCA_030435695.1 Brachymystax lenok tsinlingensis | reverse complement strand
CGGGGATACCAGGGTTACCGGGGATACCGGGGTTACCGGGGTTACCGGGGATACCGGGGTTACCGGGGATACCAGGGTCGCTGGGGTTACCGGGAATAACAGGGTTGCTGGGGTTACTGGGGATAACAGGGTTGCTGGTTACGTCTCTAAGAGCTTTGCACCCATGATTGTAAAATATTTGCCCATTAATCTTTACAAAAGTATTCAAGCACTGTCAAATTGGTTGTTGATCATTGCTAGACAACCATTTTCAGGACTTGACATAGATTTTCAAATCAAAACTGTAATTTGGCCACTCAGGAACATTCACTGTCTTCTTGGTAAGCAACACCATTGTAGATTTGGCCTTGTGTTTTAAGTTATCTTGCTGAAAGGTGAATTCATCTCCTAGTGTCTGGTGGAAAGCAGGCTGAACCAGGTTTTCCTCTAGGATTTTGCCTGTGTTTACCTCCATTCCGATCATTTTTATCCTGAAAACCCCAGTCCTTAACAATTACAAGCATACACAACATGATGCAGCCACCACTACTCAGTAATGTGCTGTATTGGATTCAAATAAAAAGTGTATTGTTTTGCAATTTGTTGCAGTCTTACTTTAGTGCCTTGTTGCAAACAGGAAGCATGTTTTGGAATATTTTTATTCTGTACTCATGGTGAAATCGCTCAGCGGTTTCCTTCCTCTTCGGCAAACTGAGTTAGAATGGACGCCTGCGTCTTTGTAGTGACTGGGTGTATTGATACACCATCTAAACTCTAATTAATAACTTCACCATGCTCAAAGGGATATTCAATGTCGTACTTTTTCTCCCTGGTCTTTGTGGTTGAATCTGTGTTTGAAATTCACTGCTCGACTGAGGCACCTTACAGATAATTGTATGTGTGGGGTACAGAGATGAGGTAATCATTCAAACAATCATGTTAAACACTATATTATTGCACACAGAGTCCAACTTATTATGTGACTTGTTAAGCACATGTTTACTCCTGAACTTATTTAGGCCATAACAAAGTACTTTCAAATTTCAGCTTTTAATACTTTTTTGGGGGCATCAAGGGGTGTGAATACATCCTGAAGGCACTGTATGTATCTATTTTATATATTCTTCTTTCCACTTTGTCTATTGAATGAAAGTCTAACTGTAAGTTGCTCTGGATAAGAGCGTCTGCTAAAGGTAATGAAAAAGGTAATGAAACCATTGTGACAAAAGTACAGACCAACCTCTGTCAACTGTGTTATGAATGTAGATGAGGTATAGGCTGAGTCATGACCTATACTACTGTCTGTCTGTCTGTCAACTGTGTTATGAATGTAGAAGAGTTATAGGCTGAGTCATGACCTATACTACTGTCTGTCTTTCTGTCAACTGTTTTATGAATGTAGAAGAGTTATAGGCTGAGTCATGACCTATACTACTGTCTGTCTGTCTGTCAACTGTGTTATGAATGTAGAAGAGTTATAGGCTGAGTCATGACCTACACTACTGTCTGTCTTTCTGTCAACTGTTTTATGAATGTAGAAGAGTTATAGGCTGAGTCATGACCTATACTACTGTCTGTCTTTCTGTCAACTGTGTTATGAATGTAGAAGAGTTATAGGCTGAGTCATGACCTATACTACTGTCTGTCTGCCTGTCAGTGTCTGCCTGCCTGCCTGTGTCTGTCTATGTCTGTCTGTCTGACTGCCTATGTCTGTCTGTCTGTCTGTGTATGTCTGTCTGTCTTACTGTCTGTCTGTCTGTCTGTCTGACTGTATATGTCTGTCTGTGTCTGACTGTCTATGTCTGACTGTGTCTGTCTGTCTGACTGTGTCTGTCTGTCTGTGTCTGTCTGCCTGTCTCTGTCTGTCTGTGTGTGTCTGTCTGACTGTGTGTGTCTGTCTGTATGTCTGACTCTGTCTGTCTGTCTGTCTGTCTGTCTGACTGTATGTGTCTGACTGTCTATGTCTGACTGTGTCTGACTGTGGCTGTCTGTTTGTCTGTCTGTCTGTCTGTCTGACTGTGTCTGTCTGTCTGTGTCTGTGTCTGTCTGACTGTGTCTGTGTCTGACTGCCTATGTCTGTCTGTCTGTGTCTGACTGTCTGTGTCTGTCTGACTGTCTGACTGTCTTACTGTGTCTGTCCGACTGTGTCTGACTGTCTGACTGTGTCTGTCTGACTGTCTGTATGTGTCTGACTGCCTGTGTCTGTCTGACTGTGTCTGTCTGTCTGTGTCTCTCTGTCTGTCTCTCTGTCTCTCTGTCTGTCTGTGTCTGTCTCTCTGTCTCTCTGTCTGTGTCTGTCTGACTGTGTCTGTCTGTGTCTGTCTGTCTGTGTCTGCCTGTCTGTTTGTGTCTGTTTGTCTGTCTCTCTGTCTGTCTCTCTGTCTATCTGTCTGACTGTCTGTGTCTGACTGTGTCTGTCTGTCTGTGTATGTGTGTCTGTCTGTCTGTGTCTGTGTGTCTGCCTGTGTCTGTCTGTGTCTGTGTGTCTGCCTGTGTCTGTCTGTGTCTGTCTGTGTCTGTGTGTCTGTGTCTGTCTGTGTCTGTCTGCCTGTGTCTGTCTGTGTCTGTCTGCCTGTGTCTGCCTGAGAGGAGACTCCTAATGTTCACATCACTTTAACCATCATATCAAATCTGTCATTAAGGCAGTGAGATTTAGAATGTGTGTGTGTGTGTGTGCTTGTGTGTGCGTGGTCCGTCTGTCCACGTGTGTGAGTGTGCTTCATGCGTGCACACGTGTGTGTATATAGAACAGCTGTGGAGAGAGAGAGAGAGAGAGAGAGAGAGAGAGAGAGAGAGAGAGAGAGAGAGAGAGAGAGAGAGAGAGAGAGAGAGAGAGAGAGAGAGTTCGGCTGCTGTGACAGAGCTGTCACAAACAGCGCTGATTCATCCCAGCCTGACTTCAGTAATGTAACCTGTTTTATTGGCCCCCAGCTGGCCCTGAAGTGACTGTCGTCCTTTTATTAGGAAGTAACCCATGACAGACTTATCAGTGGGGGGGCACTGAGTTGTCAGTAATACATTTGTAAGGTAAGCACTTCCTTTCAGTGTGTTTGGTTAGATGAACATGTGCTAAAGGCCATCGTTGTATTTAGTTGAGTCTCTTGTGGACAGTCAAAACATTAGGCCAGCGCTCACTGGGTTACAGACGATTAGTTATAGACAGGGAATTGTCCATCGTAGTCTTTACACTGCTGTAACACTGCATTAGAACTTAACACAGTCTACAATACTTATGTAAATGAGATACTTCAATAAATTTGCTAAAATTTCTATGAACCTGTTTTCGCTTTGTCATTATGAGGTATTGTAGTGTAGATGGGTGAGACTGTAACTACAACATGTTGAATTAGTCCAGGGGTGTGAATACTTCCTGAAGCCACTGTATGTGTCGTCTGCATATTGTATACTAAATATACACTATATACACGTTCAAAAGTTTGGGGTCACTCAGAAATGTCCTTGTTTTTGTCCATTAAAATAACATCAAATTGATCAGAAATACAGTGTAGACATTGTTAATGTTGTAAATGACTATTGTAGCTGGAAACGACAGATTTTGAATGGAATATCTACATAGGCGTATTAGAGGCCCATTATCAGCAACCATCACTCCTGGGTTCCAATGGCACGTTGTGTTAGCTAATCCAAGTTTATCATTTTAAAATGCTAATTGATCATTAGAAAACCCTTTTGAAATTATGTCAGCACAGCGGAAAACTGTTGTTCTGATTAAAGAAGCAATAAAACTGGCCTTCTTTAGACTAGTTGAGTATCTGGAGCATCAGCATTTGTGGGTTTGATTACAGGCACAAAATGGCCAGAAACAAAGCACTTTCTTCTGAAACTCGTCAGTCTATTCTTGTTCTGAGAAATGAAGGCTATTCCATGCGAGAAATTGCCAAGAAACTGAAGATCTCGTACAACGCTGTGTACTACTCCCTTAACAGAACAGCACAAACTGGCTCTAACCAGAATAGAAAGAGGAGTGGGAGGCCCCGGTGCACCACTGAGCAAGAGGACAAGTACATTAGAGTGTCTAGTTTGAGAAACAGACGCCTCACAGGTCCTCAACTGGAAGCTTCATTAAATAGTACCAGCAAAACACCAGTCTCAACGTCAACAGTGAAGAGGCGACTCCGGGATGCTGGCCTTCTAGGCAGAGTTACAAAGAAAAAGCCATATCTCAGACTGGCCAATAAAAATAAAAGATTAAGATGGGCAAAAGAACACAGACACTGGACGGAGGAACTCTGCCTAGAAGGCCAGCGTCCCGGAGTCGCCTCTTCACTGTTGACGTTGAGACTGGTGTTTCGCGGGTACTATTTAATGAAGATGCTAGTTGAGGACTTGCAACAAGCTGTAGAAACAAACAGGAACGAGCTGTTCTTGTAAAAAAAAAATGCACAGTCAACTGTCTTCTGACGATCGATCTCCGTTTCTCAGCCTAGTTAGAGAGGAGTAGAGAGTCAAGAACACACACAAACACACTCACGCATACACACACATTATTTCACCTTTAACTCTTCAACCAGTTACCCCCCCAGCCTGATCACCCCATAGTCCCTACCATCCCCCCTCCTGATGGATAACCACATCACTTAAACCCAATTAGCTTGTATTTATCACACGGTGCATTCACTGTCTCTGCATGCATTTCTTTAATTGAAATGCCATTATAAATAATGTCCTCTGACTGGGGGGAATTGAGCCTCCGCTTCTTAACATCTTTCACTTTTAGCTAGAATGAATGAATGGCAGTTTAGCTGTGAGTATCAGATCCTGCTAAATTTATGTCTGGATGTTGTCAAGTCTTTTAAAAAAGGCATTTGACATCAAACAGCACTTTGGCAGTGGTTGTGACAGAGAAGTCTGGCACCTGTTTAGTGAGCCAGTGAGAGTCAGATTGATAAAGGAGGGAGGGAGAGAGGGGGAGGCAGAGAGAGAGAAAGAGAGAGACAGAAAGAGAGAGAGAAAAAGATAGAGAGACAGAGAGAGAGAGGTGGTGGGAGAGAGAGGGGGAGGCAGAGAGAGAGAGATGGGTGGGGGAGAGAGAGAGAGGAGGGAGAGAGAGAGAAAGGAGAGAGAGAGGGGGGGGAGAGAAAGAGGGGAGGCAGAGAGAGAGAGATAATATATACAGACCGCAAATTCCAATTGGCTATACTTAAACTTTTTAACATCATCCTCAGCTCTGGCATCTTCCCCAATATTTGGAACCAAGGACTGATCACCCCAATCCACAAAAGTGGAGACAAATTTGACCCCAAATAACTACCGTGGGATATGAGTCAACAGCAACCTTGGGAAAATCCTCTGCATTATCTTTAACAGCAGACTCAAACATTTCCTCAGTGAAAACAATGTACTGAGCAAATGTCAAATTGGCTTTTTACCAAATGACCGCACGACAGACCACGTATTCACCCTGCACACCCTAATTGACAAACTAACAAACCAAAACAAAGACAGTCT
Source organism: Brachymystax lenok tsinlingensis (assembly GCA_030435695.1). Lineage (NCBI taxonomy): Eukaryota > Metazoa > Chordata > Actinopteri > Salmoniformes > Salmonidae > Brachymystax > Brachymystax lenok. Next base: position 7,378,169 of record CM059797.1, on the reverse strand, counting down.
TCTCATGCTTTGTTGATTTCAACAACAACCAAAAAGAGCAAACTATAATGCTATTTGGCTCTAAACAGAGAGTACACCGTGGCAGAATACCTGACCACTGTGACTGACCCAAACTTAAGGAAAGCTTTGACTATGTACAGACTCAGTGAGCACAGCCTTGCTATTGAGAAAGGCCGCCGTAGGCAGACCTGGCTCTCAAGAGAAGACAGGCTATGTGCACACTGCCCACAAAATGAGGTGGAAACTGAGCTGCACTTCCTAAACTCCTGCTAAATGTATGACCATATTAGAGACACATATTTCCATCAGATTACACAAACAGACAATTTTGTTAAATATCTATTGGGTGAAATACCACAGTGTGCCATCACAGCAGCAAGATGTGTGACCTGTTGCCACAAGAAAAGGGCAACCAGTGAAGAACAAACACCATTGTAAATACAACCCATATTTATGTTTATTTGTTTTTCCTTTTGTACTTTAACTATTTGCACATCATCACAACACTGTATATAGACATGATATGACATTTGAAATGTCTTCATTCTTTTGGAACGTCTGTGAGTGTAATGTTTACTGTTCATTTGTATTGTTTATTTCACTTTTGTTTATTATCTAGTTCACTTGCTTTGGCAATGTTAATTTATGTGTCCCATGCCCCTCTCTCCCTCTCTCTCTCTCTCTCTCTCTCTCTCTCTCTCTCTCTCTCTCTCTCTCTCTCTCTCTACCTCCCACTATTTCTCTCTCTCTTATTAATATTAATGGGACGTATTAGACTTCCTTTACCTTGTCTATTCATATTTAATTTTAGAAGCAGTCACTCAATCATAACATCCACTATTCAAGCCATGTTGTCAGTGTTGTCATAGATAATTGCAGGTAATCCACCTTGACCATTATCCCAACCCATTCAGTAGCAATACAAACTGATTGTCATAGCTAGCCACCATGCATGAAATTATGTAGTATGAATCTGCAGGTAGCTAAAGCTAACCAACTAGATACAACGTTAGATAGCTAGCTACTAGTAGGCTATGACTAGTAAAGCAAACGGCTTACTGAGATATTCAGAATATTACTACACAGATTATGCGTGTCGACTGCGACCCATCCAACTGCCTTTCGCTAGCTAGCTAACAGTACGCTTTAACTTGCAATGAAAATGACTTTCTGACAACATTTTAAATATATAATATCTGAAAATGTACACTGAACCGAAATATAAATGCAACATGTTTCATGAGCTGAATTAAAAGATCCCATACAAAATTGCCCATACTCACAAAAAGCTTATTTCTCAAAAAAATAAATGTTGCACAAATTTGTTTACATCCCAGTTAGTGTGCATTTCTCCTTTGACAATATTATCCATCCACCTGACCGGTGTGGCACATCAAGAAAACGATTAATATGCATGATCATTACACAGGTGCACATTGTGCTGGGGACAATAACACAACACAATACCACAGAATGGCATGCTGACTGCAGGAATGTCCACCAGATAATTGATGTTAATTTCTCTTTCATAAGCGCAGACCACGTGTAACCACGCCAGCCCAGGACTTCCACATCGCCTGAGACCAGCCACCTGAACAGCTGGTGAAAATGTGGGATTGCACAATCCAAGAATTTCTGCATAAACTGTCAGAAACCGTCTCAAAGAAGTTAATCTGCGTGCTCGTCATCCTCACCAGGGTCGTGACCTGACTGCAGTTTTGCATCGTAACCAACTTCAGTGGGCAAATGCTCACCTTTGATGGCTACTGGCATGCTGGAGCAGTGTGCTTTTCACAGATTTATCCCTGTTTCAACTGTACTGGGCAGATAGCATGCAGTATGACGCCGTGTGGGCGAGCCATTTGCTGATGTCAACGTTGTGAACAGCGTGCCCCATGGTGGTGGCGTTATGGTATGGGCAGGCATAGGCTACGGACAATGAACACAATAGTATTTTATCGATGGAAATTTGAACGCACAGAGATACCGTGAAGAGATCCTAAGGCCCATTGTCGTGGCATCACCTCATGTGTCAGCATATTGATGCACGGACCGATGTTGTAAGGATCTGTACACAATTCCACAATTCACCAGACATGTCACACATTGAGCATGTTTGGGATGCTCTGGATCATTGTGTACGACAGCGTGTTCCAGTTCCCGCCAATATCCAGCAACTTCGCACAGCCATTGAAGAGTGGGACAACATTCCACAGGCCACAATCAACAGCCTGGTCAACTCTATGTGAAGGAGATGTGTCACACTGCATGAGGCAAATGACGGCCACACCAGATACTGACTGGTTTTCTGATCCACACCCCTGCCTTTTCTTAAAATATATAGTATATGTGACCAACAGATGCATATCTATATTCCCAGTCAAGTGAAATCCATAGATTAGGGCTGTCACGTGTGCTGTCTCTCCGGCCTCTAGGTCACCAGTCTGCTCGTCATGGTGCACACCTGTCACTCACCTTGACTCCAGCACCTCCTTGATTACCTGCCCGTTATATGTCACTCCCTTTGGTTTCTTCCCCAGTCGTCATTGTATCTGTTTCTGTTTCATGTCGGTGCGCATTTGTGTTACAAGTTTGTTTCATTTATTTATCAAATGTTTTCCCTCCCTGAACTTGCTTTCCGACTCTCAGCGCACATCGTTACAAGGGCCTCATTCATTTATTTCAATTGACTGATTTCCTTAGATGAACTGTAACTCAGTAAAATCTTAGAAATTGTTGCATGTTGCGTTTATATTTTTGTTTATTGTAGCTAGACTTACCCATATACATGGATGAATGCTTCACGGTTGCCACGGTTGCCCTTAGTAATACGGAGAAAGGTGTTTTATACAACAGCCTTCTGTGTTCTCTTTTCGACTCTCTCTCCGCATTTGCAAACGTCAGATTTTTTTCCATCTCCTTCTCATACTCTGTTTCTACCAGACATTCCACTGACATTTCAAAACTCTAGTCAACTTCTTCCGTGACAACATCACTGATCTCAGTTTCTTCTGCGATCACTGTCATCAGAAGCCTCTACAAAAATTCAAGTCAGGAATTTCGTCATCGTCTGATTCATTTTCAGAGAGAGTCAGCACGCCACGATCGTCATCCAGGAAAGTATTCTTGATTACAGGTATTCAACCCCCTGAGTCAATACGTAATATAATCACCTTTCTTTTTCAGGATAAAAAATAAACAGAATGGAGCTAAGCACAGGCAAAATCCTAGAGGGAAACCTGGTTCAGTCTGCTTTCCACCAGACACTGGGGGATGAATTCACCTTTCAGCAGGACAATAATATAAAACACAAGGCCAAATCTACACCGGAGTTTCTTACCAAGAAGACAGTGAATGTTCCTGAGTGGTCGAGTTACAGTTTTGACTTAAATCCACTTGAAAATCTATGATAAGACCTGAAAATGATTGTCTAGCAAATATCAACAATCAACTTGACAGAACTTGAAGAATTTTGACAAAAATTGTGGGCACATTTTGTACAATCCAGGTGTGGAAAGCTCTTAGAGACTTACCCAGAAAGACTCACAGCTGTAATCTCTCCTAAAAGTGCTTCTACAAAGTATTGACTCAGAAGTTGTGAATACTTCTGTACATTTTATATTATATATTTAATGTTCAATAGATTAGCAATAAAATTAAAATAAAAAACATGTTGTGGGGTATTGTGTGTAGATGAGTGAGAAACAAATCATATTTAATCCATTTTAAATTGAGTCTGTAACAACAAAATGTGGAATAAGTCCTTACTTGTTAGATACTACTGCATGGTCGGAACTAGAAGCACAAGCATTTCGCTACACTCGCATTAACATCTGCTAACCATGTGTATGTGACAAATAAAATTTGATTTGATTTGGGTAATGAATACTTTCTGAAGGCACGGTATACATGCAAGTGCGACCTATCATAAAGAGTGGAAGATGCATTAGATATGTCTGTTGGATGTTACCTCCCTCCTCAAAGCATCTTCAATACAGAGCTGGGTTTTCCCAAAGCTTTTCGGGACCTAAAGTAGTGTGTTATTTCTCTCCACAGACCTTTTACCCAGCCTTACAGCCACGAAGGAGTAACAATTATTAAATACATGTTTGATGGTCAATATTCTATATGTGTTAGCAAGCGAAATTAGTCAATTGAAGCGCTTTTCTGTTCCTACCAGGTGTATACAGTAAGTCCTCCTCTCTATCCCTCCCCCTACCTCCATTATGCCTGCCTTGTTATAAAACCATTTAACTCAACTATTGAAAACAAATATTTAAAGTGCTTGTAATACTATAACCAAGTCATCAATGAAACAGCAGATAACCTACATGCTAAATCACATTATTTTGGATTTGACTACCTTAGCGTAGTGTGTGTGCCTGTGTTAGTGTTTCATCATGCAGGGGATAATTACCAATTAGTATTATGTTTCAGTGTGACACAATCGTTTATGGGATAATCATTACAAGTCTTACTTCCTATCTATAATTACATTTCACAGTCATGTTGCTAATCTCAGGAGATTAATCATTATTTATAGGTTACAGTGTGTGTGTGTGTGTGTGTGTCATTTGTAATGGTTTTGCATTAAAACAGGAAATGAATCCATCCTGCATAGCCAGAGCGTTGTCTTGTCTTTTCTCCTGTCTCTCTCCATACCAGTTAGTCTCAGGAAAGTTACTGGGTTTCATAAAATCAGAAGGAACAGACATGATCAAACTCTTCCTCTACTTCTCTAACTCAAACCCTCCTTCCTACTCTCTCTCTAACTCTATCCCTCCTTCCTACTCTCTCTCTAACTCTATCCCTCCTTCCTACACTCTCTCTAACTCTATCCCTCCTTCCTACACTCTCTCTAACTCTATCCCTCCTTCCTACACTCTCTCTAACTCTATCCCTCCCTTCCTACTCTCTCTCTAACTCTATCCCTCCTTCCCTACACTCTCTCTAACTCTATCCCTCCTTCCTACACTCTCTCTAACTCTATCCCTCCTTCCTACACTCTCTAACTCTATCCCTCCTTCCTACACTCTCTCTAACTCTATCCCTCCTTCCTACTCTCTCTCTAACTCTATCCCTCCTTCCTACACTCTCTCTAACTCTATCCCTCCTTCCTACACTCTCTCTAACTCTATCCCTCCTTCCTACACTCTCTCTAACTCTATCCCTCCTTCCTACACTCTCTCTAACTCTATCCCTCCTTCCTACTCTCTCTAACTCTATCCCTCCTTCCTACACTCTCTCTAACTCTATCCCTGCTTCCAATCAGAGGGAACAGACATGATCACATTCTCTCAAACTAATTAAATCTCTGCCTCAAATATCCGTCCAACTGATTATTCCGCCTTCATTTATCCCTCTTTCTCTCTCACTCCTTAACTCTCTCTATCCCTCCTTCCTCTAACCCTCTCTCTCTCTCTCTCTCTCTCTCTCTCTCTCTCTCTCTCTCTCTCTCTCTCTCTCCTTAACTCTCTATTTCTTTAACTCTCTATCCCTCTGTTCAATGTGATGTTTGGGTTTTGCGAAAGGTTTTTGGCTTGTGTGAAGATGTTATGCTGGGGCGTCATGTATGGTCAAGGTGGGAGGAGGGCTCAGTAGGCCAGTCTGGGTGAGACCGGGCATTAGACAAGGATGCCCTCTATCGGGGCAATTATATACACCAGCCATTGAGCCTTTTTTGGGCCTGCTACGCAGGAGACTGCAGGGAGTGTGCCGGACAGGCATATTAGTGTCAGCGTATGCAGATGACGTTTCTGTGATGGTCAGGGATGGTCAGGATATGCAGGCACTAGAGACCAGTCTGAAGGTGTACAAGGGAGCTTCATCAGCTAAGGTGAACTGGGGCAAGAGTGAAGCTCTGTTATGTTGGGCATGGGGGGATAGGGCCCCTCCTCTGCTTCCAGGGGGTTTACAGTGGGGTTGTGAAGGGCTTAAAGTGTTGGGGGGTGTACCTGGGCTCGGAGGGGTGGGTCAGGAAGAACTGGGAGGGGCTGTCACAGGTAGTGGTGTCAAGACTGGCCACGTGGAGGTGGCTCCTGTCCTAAGTGTCATATAGAAGGAGGATGCTGATAATCAACAACCTGGTGGCATCTTCCCTGTCTGTCCTCAACCCCCCGCCGGTCTGCTCGCAGACCTGCAACGCAAGCTGGTGGACTTTTTCTGGTCGGGCCATCACTGGCTGAGGGCAGCAGTGTTGTACATGTCCGTCCACGAAGGAGGACAGGGCCTGGTGGAACTGGAGAGCAGGGTGACTGCAGAGACTGCTGTACCATAATGATGTTGGCTGGAGGGAACCAGCATGTGCGCTGCTGAGGAGAGCTGGCAGGTTTGGACCGGCAGCTGTTCCTCATGAAGCTGGAGAAGCTGAGTACAACAGGTCTCTCAGACTTTTACACCGCAGTGCTGAGGGCCTGGCAGCTGCTAAGGCCCACACGAGAAGGGGGTGTGGAGCCTGGGCTGTGGGTGTGGGAGGAGCCTATCTTCCACAACCCAGCCATCCCTTTGAGATCGGTTCAGTCGGCCACCCTGCAGAGGCGACTGATGGCAGCGGGTTTACTAAGGCTGGGTGACCTGCGGCTGCTGGGAGATGAGGAGTGGAAAACCCTGGAAGTCCCGGCACAACAAACAGGAATTACGTCTCTTAGGCTGCTGGAGAGATTCCTGGAGGAGGTCCAGGAGGCACTGTCTGAGCCGGTAAGGGGGTTGTTTGAGCGACCAAAGGGGGAGGGGCCACCAATGTTTCCGCCACTGCAGGTGAAGGCAGAGACTGGGGACTGGCAACGGGGGTGTGGAGGACTTGTTGGACTTTAACACTGCGAGCCTGGGGGAGGACTTGTTGGACTTTAACACTGCGAGCCTGGGGGAGGACTTGTTGGACTTTAACACTGCGAGCCTGGGGGAGGACTTGTTGGACTTTAACACTCCGAGCCTGGGGGAGGACTTGTTGGACTTTAACACTGCGAGCCTGGGGGAGGACTTGTTGGACTTTAACACTGCGAGCCTGGGGGAGGACTGGTTGGACTTTAACACTCCGAGCCTGGGGGAGGACTGGTTGGACTTTAACACTGCGAGCCTGGGGGAGGACTGGTTGGACTTTAACACTGCGAGCCTGGGGGAGGACTGGTTGGACTTTAACACTGCGAGCCTGGGGGAGGACTTGTTGGACTTTAACACTCCGAGCCTGGGGGAGGACTTGTTGGACTTTAACACTCCGAGCCTGGGGGAGGACTTGTTGGACTTTAACACTGCGTGCCTGGGGGAGTTTGAAGGGGTGGGAGGTAAAGCCCTCTACAACCTCTGCATTAAGGTGAGGAACATTAGGAGCCTGACAGGAGTGAAGGGATGTCAGTGGCAGGGGGTATGTGGGGTGGAGAGTATGGTGGGTTTTAGATGGAGGGGGCTCTACAAACCCCCAGTACCAAAGAGCTCAGAGGACCTCCAGTAGAGGGTTCTACATGGAGCCCTGGCCACTAACAGCTGGTTGGCACGGGCTAAACCGTGCCTGTATAGCTGGGGAAGATGTTTTGGATATACGGTTGTAGAAGTGGTGAGGTTTTGGTTATTGTGATGTGGTGTTTTGTATCGTGGGGTAGAGGGCAAGGTGAGTATGGAACATGTACAGTGGGGTAAAAAAGTATTTAGTCAGCCACCAATTGTGCAAGTTCTCTCACTTAAAAAGATGAGAGAGGCCTGTAATTTTCATCATAGGTACACTTCAACTATGACAGACAAAATAAGGGAAAAAAATCCAGAAAATCACATTGTAGGATTTTTAATGAATTTATTTGCAAATTATGGTGGAAAATAAGTATTTGGTCACATACAAACAAGCAAGATTTCTGGCTCTCACAGACCTGTAACTTCTTCTTTAAGAGGCTCCTCTGTCCTCCACTCATTACCTGTATTAATGGCACCTGTTTGAACTTGTTATCAGTATAAAAGACACCTGTCCACAACCTCAAACAGTCACACTCCAAACTCTACTATGGCCAAGACCAAAGAGCTGTCAAAGGACACCAGAAACCAAATTGTAGACCTGCACCAGGTTGGGAAGACTGAATCTGCAATAGGTAAGCAGCTTGGTTTGAAGAAATCAACTGTGGGAGCAATTATTAGGAAATGGAAGACATACAAGACCACTGATAATCTTCCTCGATCTGGGGCTCCACGCAAGATCTCACCCGTGGGGTCAAAATGATCACAAGAACGGTGAGCAAAAATCCCAGAACCACACGGGGACCTAGTGAATGACCTGCAGAGAGCTGGGACCAAAGTAACAAAGCCTACCATCAGTAACACACTACGCCGCCAGGGACTCAAATCCTGCAGTGCCAGACGTGTCCCCCTGCTTAAGCCAGTACATGTTCAGGCCCATCTAAAGTTTGCTAGAGAGCATTTGGAGGATCCAGATGAGGATTGGGAGAATGTCAGATGAAACCAAAATAGAACTTTTTGGTAAAAACTCAACTCGTCGTGTTTGGAGGACAAAGAATGCTGAGTTGCATCCAAAGAACACCATACCTACTGTGAAGCATGGGGGTGGAAACATCATGCTTTGGGTCTGTTTTTCTGCAAAGGGACCAGGACGACTGATCCGTGTAAAGGAAAGAATGAATGGGGCCATGTATCGTGAGATTTTGGTGAAAACCTCCTTCCATCAGCAAGGGCATTGAAGATGAAACGTGGCTGGGTCTTTCAGCATGACAATGATCCCAAACACACCGCCCGGCAACGAAGGAGTGGCTTCGTAAGAAGCATTTCAAGGTCCTGGAGTGGCCTAGCCAGTCTCCAGATCTCAACCCCATAGAAAATCTTTGGAGGGAGTTGAAAGTCCGTGTTGCCCAGCGACAGCCCCAAAACATCACTGCTCTAGAGGAGATCTGCATGGAGGAATGGGCCAAAATACTAGCAACAGTGTGTGAAAACCTTGTGAAGACTTACAGAAAACATTTGACCTCTGTCATTGCCAACAAAGGGTATATAACAAAGTATTGAGATAAACTTTTGTTATTGACTTGACCAAATACTTATTTTCCACCATAATTTGCAAATAAATTCATAAAAAATCCTACAATGTGATTTTCTGGATTTCTTTTTCCTCATTTTGTCTGTCATAGTTGAAGTGTACCTATGATGAAAATTACAGGCCTCTCTCATCTTTTTAATTGAGAGAACTTGCACAATTGGTGGCTGACTAAATACTTTTTTTCCCCACTGTATGCAGTACTGCAGTACAGGATATATTTGTTTTCTTTGAGGGGCCGGGGGGTTTAATGAAATTACACTGAAGACAAAAAGTCAAGGTCTCTCTCTCTCTCTCGCTCTCTCCTTAACTCTCTTTCTCCCTCTCTCTCTCTCTCTCTCTCTTTCTCCTCTCTCTCTCTCTCTCTCTCTCTCTCTCTCTCTCTCTCTCTCTCTCTCTCTCTCTCTCTCTCTCTCTCTCTCCTTAACTCTCTCCCTTTCTCCTCTCTCTCTCTCTCGCTCTCTCTCTCCTTAACACTCTCTCTCTTTCTCTAACTCTCTCTCTCTCTCTCTCTCTCTCTCTCCTTAACTCTATCACACCTTCCTCTATCCCTCTTTCTCTAACTACTCTCTCCATCTTTCCCTCCTTCGAGTATACTTATGTCTCCCTAGTTGTCATTATCTCTGTCGTTATTATTGGCCCAGTGTACATTCTGAGATGAGGTCGCTCCTCCTCTTGCTGAGAGATGAAATACATAAATGTCCAGATCCTCATCAGAAGAACTGAAGTTCCATGGTGCTATGAGACGACAGGCACACACACACACACACAGGCACACACACACACATAGGCACACACACACACGCAGACCCAGATCCATGGTGCGATGATAAGCCCTGCTCACAACACTACAATCAGACTGCCACTTATCTAAGGAGGAAAACTATTCAGGCTGAATACTCTGTATGTTTGATATATTCTACGGTACCGTACAGACGTCACTTAGTTTAAAGGCGCCTCCTGGGATGGAGGTGTGTGTGTGCCTGTGTGTGTAGTCAGTGATCTGGATTAGAAGTAATTGAACTGGCAGGATGTTTAAATAAATCGATACAGGAGGAGAAGACGTCCTCTCACCATATTAACTCCGCCTGGCTAGCTGAGTCTGGGTGTGTTTCAAGTTTCAAAGTTTATTCGGGAAGGACCCTAGGGAGGCACACACACATGCGGTCACTCACACACACACGGTCACACACACAGTCTCTCACACACACACACACACACACACACACACACACACACACACACACACACACACACACACACACAGACACACACAGACAGACACACGGTCACCCACGCGGTCACACACACAGTCACGCATTCACACACACAGTCACACAGTCACACGGTCACCCAGTCGCTTCCAGAACCAGGGATGGGACACTAATACTTAAAGCATTGTGTGGACCTGAGGATGCTTCCAGAACCAGGGATGGGACACTAATACTTAAAGCATTGTGTGGACCTGAGGATGCTTCCAGAAACAGGGATGGGACACTAATACTTAAAGTATTGTGTGGAATTGGAGCAAGTCACCTAAACCGAACAATGGACGGAGCTAAAAGAAAACGTTAAAAAGAATTTCAGTGACTTTGAAAAAAACTAATTGAAGTGTCAAACTACCCAATTATGGAGAACAAACAGTATGATTAAATCAATCAAAAACAAGAAAACGAATGCCTGGACTACCATTTGTAATGAATTTAACAAAAGGACGCTCCAACATATTCACGTAAGATACTGTGTTTATTATTGCCCATTTATACATATCAGTCACTTTGAAATGTTAATTTTCTTGTGTGACACAATGCTGTGGGACCTAAATGCATTTGTGTGACAGAAATGTAACACAAATAATATCAAACATAATTATTAATTATCAGGAATCAAGGTAACACCCAGATGCAGACCGTGTCAAAGGAACAGTGTGGCGGTCAGGGTCAGGTCAGGGTCAGGTCAGGCAGAGGGGTCAGGGTCAGGTCAGGGTCAGGTCAGGCAGAGGGGTCAGGGTCAGGTCAGGCAGAGTGGTCAAGGTCAGGGTCAGGTCAGGTCAGGCAGAGGGGTCAGTGTCAGGTCAGGCAGAGGGGTCAGGTCAGGCAGAGGGGTCAGGTCAGGCAGAGTGGTCAGGGTCAGGTCAGGCAGAGTGGTCAGGTCAGGGTCAGGTCAGGCAGAGGGGTCAGGTCAGGCAGAGGGGTCAGGTCAGGGTCAGGTCAGGGTCAGGTCAGGCTGAGGGGTCAGGGTCAGGTCAGGCAGAGTGGCCAGGGTCAGGTCAGGCAGAGTGGTCAGGTCAGGGTCAGGTCAGGCAGAGTGGTCAGGTCAGGGTCAGGTCAGGCAGAGGGGTCAGGTCAGGCAGAGGGGTCAGGTCAGGCAGAGGGGTCAGGGTCAGGTCAGGCAGAGGGGTCAGGGTCAGGTCAGGCAGAGGGGTCAGGGTCAGGTCAGGCAGAGTGGTCAGGTCAGGCAGAGTGGTCAGGGTCAGGTCAGGCAAGGGTCAAAAACCAGGAGGACGAGAAAAGAGAGACTGCGGAAAAACAGGAGCTGAGATAAAAACGCTGGTTGGCTTGACAAACAAGACAAACTGGCAACACAAACAGAGAACACAGGTATAAATACCCAGGGGATAATGGGGAAGATGGGCGACACCTGGAGAGGGTGGAGACAATCACAAAGACAGGTGAAAGAGATCAGGATGTGTTAATAATTAAATCATTTCTATATTGTTTTTCTAAAGTGGAAAAACATAAAAATCGACTTAAAGAAGACAAATGCTGTTGCTCGCTTGAGTGCTTCCCACTTTCCCATATTCAGTCTGGCAGAAGTGTAGTTGACAGGAAACCAGAACATGTGGATGGACAGACACCCTTGTAGCCAGAGATCTTATTTTTCAGACAGACATGCTCAATCAAACGCAGGGGGGAGAGGATGTGTGGGCGTAATGAGAATGACAACCTTTTCTGCCACAACATCCTTCAATTATCTCAGTGAGCTAGACGTCCTGCTTTCTGCTGGAGATGTACTGTACTGCCTCCTACTGTTCCAGCTGGCTCGGCTCGGCATAAAGACATTTCCAAATGTCACATTACGTATATATACAGTGTTGTTGTTGTAGCAATGTGCCAATAGTTAAAGTACAAAAGGGAAAAATATTTGGTTTTGAATGTTTTTTTTGTTCTTCACTGGTTGCCCTTTTCTTCTGGCAACAGGTCACAAATGGTATTTCACCCGGTAGATATATTAGAGTTGATCAATATTGGATTTGTTTTAAAATACGTTGTGGGTCTGTGTAATCTGAAGGAAATAGGTGTCTCTATTATGGTCATACATTTTGGCAGGAGGTTAGGAAATGCAGATCAGTTTCCACCTCATTTTGTGGGCAGTGTGCACACTGCCTGTCTTCTCTTGAGAGCCAGGTCTGCCTACGACGGCCTTTCTCAATAGCAAGGCTATGCTCACTGAGTCTGTACATAGTCAAAGCTTTCCTTAAGGTTGGGTCAGTCACAGTGGTCAGGTCTGCCACTGTGTACTCTCTGTTTAGGGCCAAATATAATTATAGTTTGCTCTGTTCTTTGGTCAATTCTTTCCAATGTGTCAAGTAATTATCTTTTTGTTTTCTCATGATTTGGTTGGGTCTAATGGTGTTGCTGTCCTGGGTCTCTGTGGGGTCAGTTTGTGTTTGTGAACAGAGCCCCAGGACCAGCTTGCTCAGGGGACTCTTCTCCAGGTTAGTGTCTCTGTAGGTGGTGGCTTTGTTATGGAAGGTTTGGGAATCGCTTCCTTTTCGGTCGTCGTAGAATTTAACGGCTCTTTTCTGAATTTTGATAGTTAGCGGATATCGGCCTGATTCTGCTCTGCATGCATTATTTGATGTTTTACATTGTACACTGATGATATTTTTTGCAGAATTCTGCAATCTCTCTCTCTCTCTCTCTCTCTCTCTCTCTCTCTCTCTCTCTCTCTCTCTCTCTCTCTCTCTCTCTCTCTCTCTCTCTCTCCACTCACCTCCTCTCCTCCCCTGCTTTCTCTCTGATCTCATCTCCATCTCTCTGTCATTCTCTCTGTAAACCATCACAGCAACACAGCAATGCAGCGGAGCCAACCAACTGCTGTTGAACCCACACTCCCCACTCCCCACTGAAGCTTGGCCTAGTTCAGAAAATGAATAATGTGTGTGTGTGTGTGTGTGTGTGTGCACGCGTGCGTAACGCAGCAGCAGTCTAGTCTGCTAGTCTGGCACCTGGACAGACACCTGCCTTCCTCCTCCTCCTCCTCCTCTCCTCCTCTACCTTCCTCCTCTCTCATTTTCCTCTCCCCCTCTCCTACTCTTCCTCTCTTCCTCTTCTTGTCTTCCTTACCCCCTCTCCTACTCTTCCTCTCCTCTTCCATCCCCCTCCTACTCCCCTTCACACCTCCTCTTCCTTTTTCTCTCCTCCACCTCTCTTCCTCTCCTCCTCCTCCTCCTCCTCCTCCTCCTCCTCTACCTCTTCCCTTTTCATGTTTCCCTCCTCCCTCTCCTCCTCCTCCTCCTCCGTCCCTCTCCTCCTCTTCCCTCCCTCTCCTCCCTCCTCCTCCTCCTCCTCCTCCTCCTCCTCCTCCTCCTCCTCCTCCTCCTCCTCCTCTTCCCTCCCTCTCTCCTCCTCTCCTCTTCCCTTCCTCCTCCTCCTCCTCCTCCTTATCATCCTCTACCCTGACTCTCCTCTTCTCTTCTCCTCTTCCTCTACCCTTGACCTCCTCCTCCTCATACTCCTCCTCTTCCTCTTCTCATCTCCTCTTCCTCTCCCCTTGACCTCCTCCTCCTCATACTCCTCCTCCTCATACTCCTCCTCATCTTCTACCTCCTCATCTTCTCCTCCTCTCCCCACCACGCTCTCTCCTCCTCTTCCTCCTCCCCTCCTCCCTTGCTCCTCCCTCCCACTCTCATCCTCCTCCTCTTCCTGTCCATTCCTCCTCTTCTGCCTCCCGTCCTCCCTCCATCGCTCCTCTCTCGCTCCTCCTCCTCCTATTCCTCTCTTTCCTTCTTACTCTCCTCCACCTGGGGCCATTTTAAAACAATAAAACTGTGTTGTTGTTTTTTCATCCGAATGTGTTCGTTATGTACACAGTTTACAGCAGGTATAAACGAAACAGCTAAATGCTCCGTCAACAGTGCAGTAGAATTTGTTTTTTCATGATCAATGAAGTCACTGTGTTTATTCATGATCAATGAAGTCACTGCGTTTATTCATAAACAATGAAGTCACTGCGTTTATTCATGAACAATGAAGTCACTGCATTTATTCATGACCAATGAAGTCACTGCGTTTATTCCTGACCAATGAAGTCACTGCGTTTATTCATGAACAATGAAGTCACTGCGTTTATTCCTGACCAATGAAGTCACTGCGTTTATTCATGAACAATGAAGTCACTGCATCTATTCATGAACAATGAAGTCACTGCGTTTTTTCATGAACAATGAAGTCACTGTGTTTATTCATGATCAATGAAGTCACTGTGTTTATTCATGAACAATGAAGTCACTGCGTTTATTCCTGACCAATGAAGTCACTGCGTTTATTCATGAACAATGAAGTCACTGCGTTTATTCCTGACCAATGAAGTCACTGCATTTATTCATGAACAATGAAGTCACTGCGTTTATTCATGACCAATGAAGTCACTGCATCTATTCATGAACAATGAAGTCACTGCGTTTATTCATGAACAATGAAGTCACTGCGTTTATTCATGAACAATGAAGTCACTGCGTTTATTCATGAACAATGAAGTCACTGCATTTATTCATGAACAATGAAGGCATTGCATTTATTCATGAACAATGAGGTCACTGCATTTATTCATGACCAATGAAGGTATTGTGTTTATGCATGAACAATCAAGGCACTGCATTTATTCATGACCAATGAAGGCACTGCATTTATTCCTGACCAATGAAGTCACTGCGTTTATTCCTGACCAATGAAGTCACTGCGTTTATTCATGAACAATGAAGTCACTGCGTTTATTCAAGATCAATGAAGTCACTGTGTTTATTCATGAACAATGAAGTCACTGCGTTTATTCAAGATCAATGAAGTCACTGCGTTTATTCATGAACAATGAACAATGAAGTCACTACGTTTATTCATGAACAATGAAGTCACTGCGTTTTTTCATGAATAATGAAGTCACTGCGTTTATTCATGAACAATGAAGTTACTGCGTTTATTCATGAACAATGAAGTCACTGCGTTTATTCATGAACAATGAAGTCACTGCATTTATTCATGACCAATGAAGTCACTGCGTTTATTCATGACCAATGAAGTCACTGCGTTTATTCATGAACAATGAAGTCACTGCATTTATTCATGACCAATGAAGTCACTGCGTTTATTCATGACCAATGAAGTTACTGCGTTTATTCATGAACAATGAAGTTACTGCGTTTATTCATGAACAATGAAGTCACTGCGTTTATTCATGAACAATGAAGTTACTGCGTTTATTCATGAACAATGAAGTCACTGCGTTTATTCATGAACAATGAAGTCACTGCATTTATTCATGACCAATGAAGTCACTGTGTTTATTCATGACCAATGAAGTCACTGCGTTTATTCATGACCAATGAAGTCACTGCGTTTATTCATGACCAATGAAGTCACTGCGTTTATTCATGAACAATGAAGTCACTGCATTTATTCATGACCAATGAAGTCACTGCGTTTATTCATGACCAATGAAGTCACTGCGTTTATTCATGACCAATGAAGTCACTGCGTTTATTCATGAACAATGAAGTCACCTATTTTTTTCATGATCAATGAAGTCACTGCATTTATTCATGAACAATGAAGTCACTGCATTTATTCATGACTACACTCTTCTCAAACTATTTTTATTCCTTCTCCTCTCTCATTCTCTCTCGTTTTCGCTCTCTTTGTGTCTCGGTCTCTGTGTCTCGTTCTCTCTCTCTCCCTCTCTCCTCTCCTATCTGTACTGTCACAGTGATGCTATCAGGCTGAGGAGGTCTGGTTACCAAGGGCATATGCTGGATCAGCTTTTGCTCTTTTACAGAATATGAAATACCCACTCACAAACACACACACACAAACATGGCCCAGCACTCCGTGGACATTCAACCCTAAGCAGTCTCTCTCTCTCACTCTCTCACACTTTCTCTCTCACTCTCTCACACTCTTCCTCCACATCAAATGGCTTCTTTCTTATTTGCCTGGGCCTGAGGCTGTTATTTAAACTTGTGAAGCTGTCATTCAGAAATGTCTTACTGTGATACAGTTAACCAGTTTTGGGTTCACTACATACTCAGAATAAGTTTCTGGATGCCAGATCATTCACTTGTATTATTGTTTTCCCCACCCATCATATATGATCTTATTCAGGGTAGAGAATGAGAGAAACAGGCTGTTGTCCAATTAGAGTTGATCTCCACATGGTGTTACTATTTAACCCTGGTAGAGAGGACGTACGGTCCTAGCAGACCTGTTATGAATTACGAAGGCAGTTAACCTCCTGGGGAAGCATTTATCAGGAACACTGGATCAAGAACACTGGATCAGGAGCACTGGATCAAGTGCACTGGAACAGGAACACTGGATTAGGAACACTGGATCAGGTGCGCTGGATCAGGAGCACTGGATCAGGTGCACTGGATCAGGAACACTGGATCAGGTGCACTGGATCAGGAACACTGGATCAGGTGCGCTGGATCAGGAATACTGGATCAGGTGCGCTGGATCAGGTGTGCTGGATCAGGAACACTGGATCAGAAGCACTGGATCAGGAACACTGGATCAGGAGCACTGGATAAGGTGCACTGGATCAGGTGCACTGAATCAGGAGCACTGGATCAGGTGCACTGGATCAGGAACACTGGATCAGGAGCACTGGATCAGGTGCACTGGATTAGGTGCACTTGATCAAGTGCACTTGATCAAGTGCACTGGATCAAGAACACTTGATCAGGAACACTGGATCAGCTGCACTGGATCAGGAACACTGTATCAGGTGCGCTGGATCAGGTGCACTGGATCAGGACACACTCGATCAGGTGCGCTGGATCAGGAGCACTGGATCAGGAACACTCGATCAGGTGCGCTGGATCAGGAGCGCTGGATCAGGTGTACTGGATCAGGAATACTGGATCAGGAGCACTGAATCAGGTGCACTGGATCAGGTGCACTGTATCAGGAACACTGGATCAGGTGCGCTGGATCAAGAGCACTGGATTAGGTGTACTGGATCAGGAACACTGGATCAGGAGCACTGGATCAGGTGCACTTGATTATGAACACTAGATCAGGTGCACTGGATCAGGTGCGTTGGATCAGGTGCACTGGATTAGGAACACTGGATCAGTTGCACTGGATCGGGTGCGCTGGATCAGGTGCGTTGGATCAGGTGCACTGGATTAGGAACACTGGATCAGGTGCGCTGGATCAGGTGCACTGGATCAGGTACATTGGATTAGGTACACTGGATTAGGTACACTGGATCAGGAAAACTGGATCAGGAAAACTGGATCAGGTACATTGGATTAAGTACACTGGAGTCACCGAACTCAATGCCAGCTCACTTCATCTTCATCAGTTGGTATATTCATCAGAATACACTGTGCAATACATGCAATAGGCATCACAATCCTCTTTATCATGGAGCCTCTTTATCATGGAGTCTCTTTATCATGGAGTCTCTTTATCATGGAGCCTCTTTATCATGGAGCCTCTTTATCATGGAGTCTCTTTATCATGGAGTCTCTTTATCATGGAGCCTCTTTATCATGGAGCCTCTTTATCATGGAGTCTCTTTTTATGGAACCTCGTTATCATGGAGCCTCTTTATCATGGAGCCTCTTTATCGGGGAGCCTCTTTATCATGGAGCCTCTTTATCATGGAGTCTCTTTTTATGGAACCTCGTTATCATGGAGCCTCTTTATCATGGAGCCTCTTTATCGGGGAGCCTCTTTATCATGGAGCATGTCAGCCTTTGAAGGCTTCAGGTCATATTTGTACTGTGATACACACCTCACCACCAGGTAGTCAGTTGTAATGTGGATGTGTTGGGGCGACCGGAAGCTAAAGTTAAAAGTCTTTCAAGTTGAAACAACCAGGTTTCTAATTTCTTGCTATTTCATCATTCTTCTCTCTGAGCATGTGTACACACATGTGCTGTCTGTATGTGTGTGTGCGTGCGTCAGTGTGTGTGTTTGCATCACTATATAAAGAGAGAACTGGTGTGTAGCATTGATAAGAGCACTGACACAAGGCTGAGAGCAGGAGAGGAGAGAGAGAGAAGGGGTCGGAGGGGATGGGAGAGAGAGAGGTGCGGAGGGGATGGGGAGAGAGAGAGAGGGAGAGGAGAGAGAGGGGATAGGGCTAGGGGAGAGGGGAGAGAGAAAGGGGAGAGGAGAGAAAGAGAGGGAGTGAGGAGAGAGGGGATAGGGGAGAGAGAGAGAAGGAGAGAGGAGAGAAAGAGAGGGAGTGAGGAGAGAGGGGATAGGGGTAGGGGAGAGGAGAGAGGGGGGAGGAGGGGATGGGAGACAGACAGAGAGAGGGGATAGGGGAGAGGAGAGAGAAGGTCGCAAGCTGAATATGTACATAGTCAATGGTAGGCTTTGAGTGGACTCCTATGGTAGGTAGGAGTATCTCTTGGACTGTACTGTAGACTGCTTTATCACTGACAATCCCAGTCTACTTGAACAGAGCAATACTCAATCACGAGGCATCAAAGCCAAAGGAACTGAATAATATTAAGAAATGCTATAGATGGAAGGAAAGTAGTGTGGAAACCTCCTAGAAAACAATTAGGCAACAACAAATTCAATCCCTTTTAGATAAAACGTTCCACTGTAATAGTGAAGGTGTAAACTTGGCAGTAGAAAATCTAAACAGTATATTTGACCTCTCAGCTTCCCTATCAAATCTAAAAATGTAAACAGAAAACCGAAGAAAATGAACAACAATGACAAATGGTTTGATGAAGAATGCAAAAAACAAAGAAATAAATTGAGAAACATATCCAACCAAAGACATACAGACACATGACACTCGCAAAACACCAGTCTCAACGTCAACAGTGAAGAGGCAACTCCGGGATCGTGGCCTTCTTAATCTTTTATTTTTATTGGCCAGTCTGAGATATGGCTTTTTCTTTTCAACTCTGCCTAGAAGGCCAGCATCCTGAAGTCGCCTCTTCACTGTTGACGTTGAGACTGGTGTTTTACGGGTTCTATTTAATGAAGCTGCCAGTTGAGGACCTGTGAGGCGTCTGTTTCTCAAACTAGACACTCTAATGTACTTGTCCTCTTGCTCAGTTGTGCACCGGGGCCTCCCACTCCTCTTTCTAAAACAACAACTGACAGTTTGCGCTGTTCTGTGAATGGAGTAGTACACAGCGTTGCACGAGATCTTTAGTTTCTTGGCAATTTCTCGCATGGAATAGCCTTCATTTCTCAGAACAAGAGTAGACTGACGAGCCTGTAATCAAACCCACAAATGCTGATGCTCCAGATACTCAACTAATCTAAAGAAGGCCAGTTTTATTGCTTCTTTAATCAGAACAACAGTTTTCAGCTGTGCTAACATAATTGCAAAAGGGTTTTCTAATGATCAATTAGCCTTTTAAAATTATAAACTTGGATTAGCTAACAAACCGTGCCATTGGAACCCAGGAGTGATGGTTGCTGATAATGGGCATCTGTACGCCTATGTGGATATTCCATTAAAAAGTGTCCGTTTCCAGCTACAATAGTCATTTCCAACATTAACAATGTCTACACTGTATCTCTGATCAATTTGATGTTATTTTAATGGACCAAAAAAATAGCTTTTCTTTCAAAAACAAGGACATTTCTAAGTGACACCAAACTTTTGAACGGTGGTGTACATCAACAAAATTGTCAACGACTCCAGCCACCCCAGTCATAGACTGTTCTCTCTGCTACCACACGGCAAGCTGTACCGGAGCACCAAGTCTAGGTCCAAGAGGCTTCTAAACAGCTTCTACCCCCCCCAAGCCATAAGACTCCTGAACAGCTAATCAAATGGCTACCCAGACTATTTACACCGCCCTCCCCCACGTTGCTACTACTCTGTTATTATCTATGCATAGCCACTAACAACCCTAAGCGATTCCCAAACCTTCCATAACAAAGCCACCACCTACAGAGAGACGAACCTGGAGAAGAGTCCCCTGAGCAAGCTGGTCCTGGGGCTCTGTTCACAAACACAAACTGACCCCCACAGAGACCCAGGACAGCAACACAATTAGACCCAATCAAATCATGAGAAAACAAAAAGATAATTACTTAACACATAGGAAAGAATGAACAACAAAAAACTGAGCAAACTAGAATTATATTTGGCCCTAAACAGAGTACACAGTGGCAGAATACCTGACCACTGTGACTGACCCAAGCTTTGACTATGTACAGACTCAGTGAGCATATCCTTGCTATTGAGAAAGGCCGCCGTAAGCAGACCTGGCTCTCAAGAGAAGACAGGCTATGTGCTCACTGCCCACAAAATGAGGTGGAAACTGAGCTGCAATTCTTAACCTCCTGCAAAATGTTTAACCATATTAGAGACACTTATTTCCCTCAGATTACACAGATCCACAAATAATTTGAAAACAAACACAATTTTGATAAACTCCCATTTCTACTGGGTGAAATACCACAGTGTGCCATAACAGCAGCAATATTTATGAGCTGCTGCCACAAGAAAAGGGCAACCAGTGAAGAACAAACGGCATTGTAAATACAACCCATATTTATGTTTATTTATTTTCTCTTTTGTACTTTAACTATTTGCACATCGCTACAACACTGTATATATACACGTAATATGACATTTGAAATGTCTTTATTCTTTTGGAACTTCTGTGAGTGTGAATTTTTTATTGTTTATTGAAATTGTGTTTATCTATTTCACTTGCTGTGGCAATGTTAACATATGTTTCCCATGCCAATAAAGCCCCTTGAATTGAATTGAGAGGAGCGGAGGGGTTGGGAGAGAGAGAGAGGGGAGAGGGGGAGGGGAGAGGGGAGGGAGAGAGTGAGAGAGAGGGGAGAGGGGGAGAGAGAGAGAGAGAGGGGGGAGGGGAGAGGGGGAGGGGAGAGAGCGAGAGAGAGGGGAGAGGGGGAGAGAGAGAGAGAGATTGGAGAGGGGAGAGGGGGAGGGGAGAGGGGAAGGGGAGAGAGCGAGAGAGAGGGGAGAGGGAGAGAGAGAGAGAGAGAGAGAGAGCGGAGAGGAGAAGGCAGTGAAGGTAAATTGAGACATGTTGTTTAAGGTTGCAACTGAGACTTTTCTTTTTGTCTCTTACAGTGGGCTGATGAGACAGTTTTGCCACAGGGGGCCTTTCTTATTAAAACAACAACTGCTAGTATAAAAAAAAAACAGACTGACACGTTGTGTTGGCAGATACAGAAAGGAGGACTTGAGCTCAATCAGACAGGATGGCTTTGTCCCAGGGGAGAGGAGGAGGGGAGAGAGCGAGAGAGAGGGGAGAGGAGGAGGGGAGAGAGCGAGAGAGAGGGGAGAGGAGGAGGGGAGAGAGCGAGAGAGAGGGGAGAGGAGGAGGGGAGAGAGCGAGAGAGAGGGGAGAGGAGGAGGGGAGAGAGCGAGAGAGAGGGGAGAGGGGGAGGGAGGAGAGAGAGAGAGGGGGAAGGAGCGACCGAGAATTGAGAGAGAGATACAGAAACTTTAGTGAGTGAATTGTTTACTGTTCATTATTTTGTTTCTCTCTTTTGTTTATTATCTATTTCACTTGCTTTGGCAGTGTAAACACAAGTTTCCCATGCCAATAAAGCCCCTTGAATTGAATTGGTAGAGAGTAAGGAAGGAGAGGGAGATAGACAGAGATAGAGAGGTTGGAAAAATGCACTTAGACTTTTAGTTTGATTTCCAGTCAGCTGGAAGCTGTTTTCAAAGTGTCAGTGTTGCTGAATGTAAAGTGCTTAATGCATTTACACAGTGTATGCTATTGCTAGTCCTCTGTACAATGATTAATAGCTGTTAAATAGTGCTAGGAATTACCTTTGAAGGTGTGAAAAGGCCATTAATGATGATAGGAATGAACACGTCAATGGCGTTCTGTACCTTGATCCTGTCTGCTGTCTGTTGCCTGCTGTCTGTTGCCTGCTGTCTGTTGCCTGCTGTCTGTTGCCTGCTGTCTGTTGCCTGCTGTCTGTCGCCTTCTGTATGTCGCCTGCTGTCTGTCGCCTGCTGTCTGCTGTCTGTTTCCTGCTGTCTGTTGCCTGCTGTATGTTGCCTGCTGTCTGTTGCCTGCTGTCTGTTGCCTGCTGTCTGTTGCCTACTGCCTGCTGTCTGCCGCCTGCTGCCTGCTGTCAGGGATGCTGGCCCGTTGTTGACTCCAATGCTTCCCACAGTTGTGTCAAGTTGGCTGAATGTCCTTTTGGTGATGGACCATTCTTGATACACACTGGAAACTGTTCAGCGTGAAAAACCCAGCAGCGTTGCAGTTCTTGACACAAAACTGTCACTTACTATCGTACCTCGTTCAAAGGCACTTAAATATTTTGTTTTGCCCGTTCACCCTCTGAATGGCACACGTGCATAGTCCATGTCTCAATTATCTCAAGGCTTAAAGATCCTTCTTCAACCTGTCTCCTCCCCTTCATCTACACTGAATGAAGTGGATTTAACAAGTGACATCAATAAGGGATCATAGCTTTCACCTGGATTCACCTGGTCAGTCTACCTCATGGAAAGAGCAGGTGCTCTTAATGTTTTCTATATATTCTGATTTGTATCAAGAAGGGTCCACCACCCAGAGGACATCCAGCCAAATTGGCACATTGCATACACTGTAGAAAAGCTGCTATAGACTACCTATACAGAAACTTCTATAGACTACCTATAGAGAAACTGATGTAGACTACCTATAGAGAAACTGCTGTAGACTACCTATAGAGAAACTGCTGTAGACTACCTATAGAGAAACTGATGAAGACTACCTATAGAGAATCTGCTATAGACTACCTATAGATAATCTGTTATAGACTACCTATAGAGAATATGATATAGACTAATCTGATATAGACTACCTATAGAGAAACTGATGTAGACTACCTATAGAGAAACTGATATAGACTACCTATAGAGAAACTGATATTGACTACCTATAGAGAATCTGCTATAGACTACCTATAGAGAATCTGATATAGACTACCTATAGAGAAACTGATATAGACTACCAATAGAGAATCTGATATAGACTACCTATAGAGAAACTGAAATAGACTACCTATAGAGAATCTGCTATAGACTACCTATAGAGAATCTGCTATAGACTACCTATAGAGAATCTGATATAGACTGTAATGGGTGATGAATATGTAACAGTTTCACCACTGTGACCTTGTTTATAAAATGTCTTTGTCCAGTCGGTGTGGGTCAAGACAAAGTCAAGATGATTTAATAAATACATTGATTAGGTTGTGCTAATATCAATCGATTGGCTATACTATATGTGAATCACATTGAAGTCTAAAAGCTTTACTATAACGACATAAAGTCTGCATCTCAAATGGCATACTATTCCCTATATATAGGGACCAGAGCCCTTCAAAAGCAGTGCACTATATAGGGAAAAGGGTGGTGTTTGAGAAAGCCATAAAGAGTCGTACAGAGACACAGAAACAAGGTTATTCATGGATTTGTAACATGCTTATGGACGTATATTGAATTAGTCTCGGAGGTTTCCACAGTGGCCTGCTTAGATATCAGGGAAAACTCAATAAAGTGGGACTGTGGCCTCATCTCTTAAATATATTAAGAGAGGCTATATCCCATTAGTAGTCGAAAGCAGCCACACTTCTCAGTAAGCTGAGCTGTAATTGATGCTAATTTTGCGGTATTACTTCCCTCAGTATGAGACGTCAGGGCACAGAAGCAGTAGGACAGAAGCAGTAGGACATAGAAGCAGTAGTACATAGTAGGGCGTAGAAGCAGTAGGGCTCAGAAGCAGTAGGGCATGGAAGCAGTAAGGCCCAGAAGCATTAGGGCACAGGAGCAGTAGGGCCCGGGAGCAGTAGGGCGTGGAAGCAGTAGGGCGTGGAAGCAGTAGGGCCCAGAAGCAGTATGGCATAGAAGCAGTAGGGCCCAGAAGCAGTAAGGCATAGAAGCAGTAGGACACGGAAGCAGTAGGACATAGTAGGGCGTAGAAGCAGTAGGGCTCAGAAGCAGTAGGGCATGGAAGCAGTAAGGCCCAGAAGCATTAGGGCCCGGGAGCAGTAGGGCCCGGGAGCAGTTGGGCGTGGAAGCAGTAGGGCGTTGAAGCAGTAGGGCCCAGAAGCAGTATGGCATAGAAGCAGTAGGGCCCAGAAGCAGTAAGGCATAGAAGCAGTAGGACACGGAAGCAGTAGGACATAGTAGGGCGTAGAAGCAATAGGGCACGGAAGCAGTAGGGCCCAGAAGCAGTAGGGCCCAGAAGCAGTAGGACAAGGGGAGCAGTAGGCCAAGGGAAGCAGTAGGACACGGAAGCAGTAGGACATGGAAGCAGTAGGCCAAGGGAAGCAGTAGGACAAGGGAAGCAGTAGGACACGGGAAGCAGTAGGACACGGAAGCAGTAGGACAAGGGAAGCAGTAGGACACGGAAGCAGTAGGACATGGAAGCAGTAGGCCAAGGGAAGCAGTAGGACAAGGGAAGCAGTAGGACACGGAAGCAGTAGGACATGGAAGCAGTAGGCCAAGGGAAGCAGTAGGCCAAGGGAAGCAGTAGGACAAGGGAGGCAGTAGGACAAGGGAAGCAGTAGGACAAGGGAAGCAGTAGGACAAGGGAAGCAGTAGGACACGGAAGCAGTAGGCCAAGGGAAGCAGTAGGACAAGGGAAGCAGTAGGACACGGAAGCAGTAGGACATGGAAGCAGTAGGACAAGGGAAGCAGTAGGACACGGAAGCAGTAGGACATGGAAGCAGTAGGACATGGAAGCAGTAGGACATGACAGCAGTAGGACATGACAGCAGTAGAGAGGTAGAAGCAGTAGAACATAGAAGCAGTAGAACATAGAAGCAGTAGAACATAGAAGCAGTAGGGCAGGGAAGCAGTAGGACCTAGAACAGCTCATAAATATTGCTACTGTGATGGCACACTGTGGTATTTCACCCAGTAGATATGGGAGTTAATCAAAATTGTATATTAGTTTCCAAATTCTTTGTGGATCTGTGTAATCTGAGGGAAATTTGTGTCTCTAATATGGTCATACATTTGGCAGGAGGTTAGGAAGTGCAGCACAGTTCACACCTCATTTTGTGGACTGTGTGCACGTAGCCTGTCTTCTCTTGAGAACCAGGTATGCCTTTTTCAATAGCAAGGCTATGCTCACTGAGTCTGTACATAGTCAAAGCTTTCCTTAAGTTTGGGTCAGTCACAGTGGTCAGGTATTCTGCCACTGTGTACTCTCTGTTTAGGGCCAAATAGCATTCTAGTTTGCTCAGTTTTTTTTTTAATTCTTTCCAATGAGTCAAGTAATTATCTTTTTGTTTACTCATGATTTGGTTGGGTCTAATTGTGTGTCTCTCTCTCTCTCTCTCTCTCTCTCTCTCTCTCAGCTTTCCCCTCCTAGCCAAGCCTGATTCATGTTCCAGCATCAGGGCACACACACACACCGAAAGAGAGAGAGAGACACACACACACTTCAGCGTTAGCCTTTGCTGTGTGATTTATATGTTATGGTCTCTACATTACTGAGGTTGATTAATAGATTGGGGGGGTTTTCTCCTCCAATGACAGAGCCTGGTAGGGTCTCTGAGGAATATCAATGGCCCTTTTTGTCACGCTTTTTTTCACCTGAAATGGTACCCTATTCCCTATATAGTGCACTACGTTTGACCAGGGTCCCTTAGGGCTCTAAGGTCCATAGGGCTCTAAGGTCCATAGGGCTCTAAGGTCCATAGGGTTCTGGTCAAAAGTAGTGCACTACAAAGAGAATAGGTTTTTTTTCGGACGCAGACTGTATTATTCATCTTCTCAGAGATGCAGAGATGCAAGGTGTTTCTGTTTCATTAAAACAGGTTTATTTTTTTTTGTGTGATCTAGAAACATTCGGGTATTTTCTTCCCCAAAAAGGGCTACATGTATTTCCCCCCACTGCCAAAAACAGATGTTTGAAGAATGGTCGGTACTTTTTTGGTTCATGGTTATTCTCAACCGCCTAACCACGCTTTGTGATTCTCTCTCAGTAGAGGCCTATTTTCTCTGGGGATTGGCCGGAACACAATACCCTATAATGTCAGAGTGGAAATTATGTTTTTAGAAATGGTTACAAATTTAATTAAAAAAAAAATGAAAAGCTGAAATGTCTGGAGTCAAATCAAATCTAATTGTATTGGTCACGTACACATGGTTAGCAGATATAAATGCGAGTGTAGCAAAATGCTTGTGCTTCTAGTTCTGACAGTGTAGTAATATCTAACAAGTAATCTAACAAATTCACAACTACCTAATACACACAAATCTAACAAGTAATCTAACAATTCCACAACAACTACCTAATACCCACAAATGTAAAGGGGTGAATGAGAATATGTACATATAAATATATGGATGAGCGATGACGAGCGGCATAGGCAAGATGCTGTAGATGGTATAAAATACAGTATATACCATTTTTATTTATTATTATTATTTTTTTATTTCACCTTTATTTAACCAGGTAGGCAAGTTGAGAACAAGTTCTCATTTACAACTGCGACCTGGCCAAGATAAAGCAAAGCAGTTCGACACATACAACAACACAGAGTTACACATGGAGTAAAACAAACATACAGTCAATAATACAGTAGAAAAAAAACGAATCTATATACAATGTGTGCAAATGAGGTAAGATAAGGAAGGTAAGGCAATAAATAGGCCATGGTGGCGAAGTAATTACAATATAGCAAATTTAACACTGGAATAGTAGATGTGCAGTAGATGAATGTGCAAAGTAGAGATACTGGGGTGCAAAGGAGCAAGATAAATAAATGAAAACTGTAGGGGATGAGGTAGTTGGTTGGGCTATTAACAGATGGGCTATGTACAGGTGCAGTGATCTGTGAGCTGCTCTGACAGCTGGTGCTTAAAGCTGGTGAGGGAGATATGAGTCTCCAGTTTCAGTGATTTTTGTAGTTCGTTCCAGTCATTGGCAGCAGAGAACTGGAAGGAGAGTCGGCCAAAGGAGGAATTGGCTTTGAGGGTGACCATTAAAATGCAAATCAATTTATAACATTTTTCACATGCGTTTTTCTGGATTTTTTTGTTGTTATTCTGTCTCTCACTGTTCAAATAAACCTACAATTAAAATTATAGACTGATCATTTCTTTGTCAGTGGGCAAACGTACAAAATCAGCAGGGGATCAAATACTTTTTTCCCTCACTGTACCTGCTGGAGCGCGTGCTACGGGTGGTTGCTGCTATGGTGACCAGCGAGCTGAGATAAGGCAGGGCTTTACCTAGCAGGGACTTGTAGATGACCTGGAGCCAGTGGGTCTGGCGACGAGTATGTAGCGAGGGCCAGCCGACTAGAGCATACAGGTCGCAGTGGTGGGTGGTATAAGGGGCTTTGGTGACAAAGCGGATGGCACTGTGATAGACTGCATCCAGTTTGCTGAGTAGAGTATTGGAAGCTGTTTTGTAGATGACATCGCCGAAGTCGAGGATCTGTAGGATAGTCAGTTTTACTAGTGCAAGTTTGGCAGCATGAGTGAAGGAGGCTTTGTTGCGAAATAGAAAGCCAATTCTAGATTTGATTTTGGATTGGAGATGTTTAATGTGAGATGAGTAATGTAGGATATGTAAACATTATTAAAGTGGCGTTATTTAAAGTGACTAGTGATACCTTTATTAAGTCCATTTATTTAAGTGGCCAGAGATTTGAGTCTGTATGTTGACAGCAGCCTCTCTATGTTAGTGATGGTTGTTTAACAGTCTGATGGCCTTGAGATAGAAGCTGTTTTTCAGTCTCTCGGTCCCAGCTTTGATGCAGCTGTACTGACCTCGCCTTCTGGATGATAGCGGGGTGAACAGGCAGTGGCTTGGGTGGTTGTTTCCCAGGAGGGCAGGTCGTTTTCCCCCTGGTGATGCGTTGTACAGAACGCACTACCCTCTGGAGAGCCTTTCGGTTGAGGGCAGTGCAATTGGCGTACTATGATACAGCCCGACAGGATGCTCTCGATTGTGCATCTGTAAAATTTTGTGCGTTTTTTAAGATGACAAGCCACATTTCTTCAGCCTCCTGAGGTTGAAGAGGCGCTGATGAGTCTTCTTCGCAAAGCTGTCTGTGTGGGTGGGTAATTTCAGTTTGTCTGTGATGTGTACGCCGAGGAACTTAAAACTTTCCACCTTCTCCACTACTGTCCCGTCGATGTGGATAGGGGGGTGCTCCCTCTGCTGTTTCCTTAAGTCCACGATCATCTCCTTTGTTTTGTTGACGTTGAGTGAGAGGTTATTTTCCTGACACCACTCTCCGAGGGCCCTCACCTCCTCCCTGTAGGCTGTCTCGTCGTTGTTGGTAATCAGCCCTACCACTGTAGTGTCGTCTGCAAACTTGATGATTGAGTTGGAAGCATGCATGGCCACGCAGTCATGGGTGAACAGGGAGTACAGGAGAGGGCTGAGAACACACCCTTGTGGGGCCCCAGTGTTGAGAATCAGCCGGGTGGAGATGTTGTTTCCTACCTTCACCACCTGGGGGAGGCCTGTCAGAAAGTCCAGGACCCAGTTGCACAGGGCGGGTTCGAGACCAAGGGTCTCGAGCTTAATGACGAGTTTGGAAGGTACTATGGTGTTAAATGCTGAGCTGCAGTCAATGAACAGCATTCTTACATAGGTATTCCTCTTGTCCAGATGGGATAGGGCAGTGTGATGGCGATTGCATAGGCAGGGGACGGGAGGGCTTTTTATGCATCACAGAAGTTCGAGTAGCAATGATCCGGAATTCTGCCAGCTCGTGTCGCGCATTAGATATGCTGATAGAATTTAGGGAGTATTGATCTTAGGTTAGCTTTGTTAAAATCCCCAGCTACAATAAATGCAGCCTCAGGATGTGTGGTTTCCAGTTTACATAGAGTCCAGTGAAGTTCTTTCAGGGCCGACGAGGTATCTGTTTGGGGGGGATTTACCCGGGTGTGACTATAATCGGAGAGAACTCTTTTGGAAGATAAGGCGGTCGGCATTTGATTGTAAGGAATTCTAGGTCAGGTGAACAAAAGGACTTGAGTTCCTGTATGTTGTTGTGATTACACCACGAGTCGTTAATCATAAGGCATACACCCCCGCCCTTCTTCTTGCATGTTGCATGTATTTTTGAATGACTTCCTCATCTCTGTACCCCACACAGATTTTTTATTTTATTTTATTTTTTAGATTTTTTGGGGGTAAAAAAAAGCAGACATTGAATATCCCTTTGAGCATGGTAAAGTTATTAATTACACTTTGGATGGTGTATCAATACACCCAGTCACTACAAATATACAGGCGTCTTTCCTAACTCAGTTAACGGAGAGGAAGGAAACCGCTCAGGGATTTCACCATGAGGCCAATGGTGACTTTAAAACAGTTACAGAGATTAATGGCCGTGATAGGAGAAAACTGAGGACGGATCAACAACATTGTAGTTACTCCACAATACTAACCTAAATGACAGAGTGAAAAGAAGGAAGCCTCTACAGAATAAAAAATATTACAAAACTAGCAATGAAAAAGAAAGAGAAGGGACTTGCAATGATAAAGAGACAGAGACAGAGACTAAGGAGTTTTTTGGGGGGATACAAAGAAATGGAATAGAGCTAAGCACAGGCAAAATCCAACAGACACTGTGTCAACGTTTGGCCGGGTGGTTTCTGGGTTTTGACCACTAGAGGCTCCCATTGTGTCCTTTTTGTCTGATCCTTTCTTTTCTTTTCCCCTTGTTTCTAGTTATTAATTGCACCTGTGCCTCGTTTCTCCTGTATGTATTTAAACCCTTAGTTTCCCTTAGTTCTTTGCTCTGTGTTTGTATGTCAGCACCCTGCCTCAGTGAAGCTGTGTATGTTCTTTGCTCCAGTTGGACTCCCTTGTGGAACTTTGTTTTTGGGTATCGTTTTTCCTTGGATTATTCTTTTGAGACTACCTTTTTGTGAACATTGTTTTGGGTATTGTTATTTTTTGGATCTCTCCTTTGAGACTTTTCCTGGATGTTCCTCCTTTCTAGGTGGATTTACCTTTTGTCTTGGTGGACTATTTTTGGCCTGAAGTTCTTTCAGTTTTTTGTCTTTATTAAAATACACCATCTCTGTTACGGCTGTGTCTGCCTCATCTTCTGGGTTCTGCCAACTACCTGTGGCTCAGTTCGATAGGTGACTGGTTCTCACGCCGGAGACCTGAGTTCACGACCTGGTCCTGACAGAAACACAGAGCCAAGAACATGAACCCAGAGGCAGCCAGTACCCAGGAGCTTTTTGCCACGCTGTCCCACCATGAGGGGACTGTCCAACGCCATGAAGCTGCTCTGGTTCAGCAAGAGGCCCTGATGGTTAGACATTCTCAACTCCTGTCAGAAATGCTGTCTTCCATAAGGCAGATATCTGATCGACTTCCTCCGACACCCGCTTCCGGCCCAGTACCTCAGATCCCAGTGCCTGTAGTAGTTAACCCCCTGGCGGAACCTCGCCTCCCGCCTCCCCAACGATTCTCAGGTGATCCGAGTGCTTGTAAGGGTTTTTAACCCAGTGTTCTCTCTCCTTGAGCTACAACCCTCGTCATTCCCCACCGACCGGTCCAAGGTCGCATACATCATCACCCTGCTGTCAGAAAAAGCCTGGCCTGGGCCACGGCTGTGTGGGATGCCCAGAGTTCCTGCTGTGCCAGTTACTCCGCTTTTACTGAAGAGTTCAAGCGAGTGTTCCAAGACCCCACCAGCGGACCTGATTCAGCCAAACAGCTGCTGACTCTCCGCCAAGGGCGGCGCAGCGTGACGGACTATGCCATTCAGTTCCGCACAGTGGCAGCAGCGAGTGGCTGGAACGACGAGGCGCTCACGGTGTGCTTTCTGAAGGGTCTCTCCGACGCTATCCAAGATGAACTGGCTACGCGGAACCACCGGACAATCTCGAGTCCCTGATCAAGTTGGCCTCGCGCATAGACCAGCGCCTGAGAGAGCGAGAACTCAACCGTAGACCCCGCTCTAGCTCCTATCGGTCCCAGCTCCGAGTCTCCACCGTTATCCCCACTGGTTCCCCCGGAACCCATGCAGATCGGACGCATCTCCCAGGCTGAAAGGGACCGCCGGATGAGGGAGCGATGCTGTCTATATTGCGGTAAACCGGGCCATTTCCGCTCTGCGTGTCCCGGCTCCAGGAAACGCACGGTCCGTGCAGACCTGGGGACTGTAACGGGAAACATAACATCCGTCCCTCCATCCAACTCCCGTCTGCTCATTCCAGTCACCCTTTCCTGGGATAATCACAAGCTACCCCTTCAAGCCTTGATAGACTCTGGAGCCGCAGGCAACTTTATGGACGGCACCTGGGCTAAGGAGAATGGCGTCCCCTCTGAACCTCTCACTGACCCCATGAGGGTTACTACATTGGATGGAAGCCCTCTGGGACCTGGACTTGTCAACCGCATCACTGCCCCCTTACGACTATCAGTTTCCCAACACCAGGAAGTTATAAACTTTCATCTGATCCCTGTTCCGAGTTCCCTCTCGCCCTTGGCTACCCCTGGCTGCACAGCCATAACCCTCTCATCGACTGGTCCGTGGGCACTGTCAAGCAGTGGGGTCCTACGTGCCAAGCCACTTGCATCTTCCCGAGTTCCCCGAGGTCTCCTCCCGAGTCTCTAGAACCCATCGACCTGTCCCGAGTTCCCGAGTGTTACCATGACCTCAAGCCGGTATTCAGCAAACAGAGGGCCACCACACTACCACCCCATAGACCTTACGATTGCCCCATCAACCTGTTTCCAGGCACCTGCCCCCCCAGAGGTCGGATCTTTTCCCTATCTCCTCCCGAACGAGCTGCTATGGACACCTACATCAAGGACGCACTGGCAGCAGGCCTCATTCGTCCGTCCAGCTCGCCCGCGGAGCAGGGTTTTTCTTTGTGGCCAAAAAGACGGGGTTTACGTCCATGCATCGACTACCGGGTCTCAACGCCATAACAGTCCGCAACCGCTACCCTACCCCTTATGGCCACAGCTTTTGAGTTGCTCCAAGAAGCAGCCGTATTCACCAAGCTGGATCTGCGAACGCATACCATCTGGTGCGGATCAAACACGGTGACGAGTGGAAGACCGCGTTCAACACGCCTACTGGTCACTATGAATACCTGGTGATGCCCTTCGGTCTGACCAACGCCCCGGCTGTGTTCCAAGCGCTCATAAATGATGTGCTCAGGGATATGCTTAACATCTTCGTGTTCGTTTACCTAGATGACATCCTCATCTTTTCGAGCTCCCTTCAAGAACACACCAAACATGTTAGACAAGTACTCCAACGTCTCCTAGACAGCCATTTATGCGTTAAGCCGGAAAAGTGCGAATTCCATGCCTCCCGAATACAATTCCTGGGATTTGTAGTGGAACCCGGTCGTATCCAAATGGACTCCAGGAAGATAGAAGCGGTAGCGGACTGGCCCACTCCTAAGTCCGTGAAGGAAGTTCAGCGTTTCTTGGGCTTCACGAACTTTTACCGCAAGTTCATCAGGAACTTCAGCTCGGTGGCAGCTCCTCTCTCAGCGTTAACCAAGGGTGGCAACGCAAGGTTTCTGTGGGGAAAAGAAGCTGAGACGGCCTTCCAAGGACTTAAGCAGCGCATCCTCTCTGCTCCCATCCTGACACTACCTACAGTGGAGGAACCGTTTGTGGTGGAGGTAGACGCCTCAGAGGTTGGTGTTGGGGCTGTTCTGTCTCAGAGGGTGAAGACCAGAAGCTCCACCCTTGCGCCTTCTTCTCCCACCGGCTTACCCGGCCGAGAGGAATTACGATGTGGGGATCGTGAACTCCTAGCGGTTAAGATGGCATTGGAGGAGTGGAGACACTGGCTCGAGGGGCTCGTCAACCGCTTCAAGTGCTTACAGACCACAAAAATCTGGAGTTTATTCAGCAGGCGAAGCGGTTGAACTCAGACAAGCTCGATGGTCTCTCTTTTTCAATCGGTTTCAGTTTATCCTCACCTATCGGCCCGGTCGAAGAATCTCAAGCCAGACGCGTTGTCTCGAGTCTACGCCCTGCCGTTAGAGAAGATACTGACATGCCTGTTCTTCCTACCGCTAAGATCGTGGCCCGATCTCGTGGCAAGTGGAGGACACCGTGAGACGAGCCCAAGCTACCGAACCGGGTCCGATAGGAGGGCCTGCCAATCGGTTGTTTGTCCCCAAGGCAGCGAGGTCCCAGGTTCTTCTGTGGGGACACTCTTCTCGCCTCACCTGTCATCCGGGAGTAGGTCGCACCTTGGAGTTTATCCAGCGCAAGTTCTGGTGGCCCACCATAAAAGAAGATGTCGACACCTTCGTCAAGGCCTGTCCCGTGTGCTGCCAGGGTAAATCCTCTCACCTCCGCCCTCAAGGACTCCTGCACCCTTTATCTATCCCCACCGACCCTGGTCCCATATCTCGTTGGACTTCATTACTGGCCTCCCTCCGTCCCTTGGTAATACGACCATCCTAGTCATCATCGACCGGTTCTCTAAAGCGCCAGGTTCGTCCCCTGACTAAGTTACCTTCGGCTAAGGAGACGGCTGAGCTGGTAATCAACCATGTGTTCAGAGTCTTCGGCATCCCTCAGGATATGGTTTCCGACAGAGGCCCCCAGTTCGCCTCGAAGTTTTGGAAGGCCTTCTGCCAGCTCATAGGGTCTACTGCCAGCCTATCTTCAGGGTACCACCCGGAGTCCAACGGCCAAACTGAAAGAATGAATCAGGAGCTGGAAACTGCCCTCAGGTGTATGGCCTCCAACCATCCGTCTACATGGTCATCGTTCATCGTTTGGGCTGAGTACGCGCACAACACCTTGCGCTCCTCCTCCACTGGTATGTCCCCACACGAGTGTCAGTTTGGCTATGCCCCCCCTTTGTTCCCTGACCAGGAGGCTGAAGTCGGAGTGCCTTCGGCCCTGAGGTTCGTTAGACGCTGTCGGCTTACGTGGAAGAAGGCCCGTCTCAATCTTCTGCTCCTCACAGCGGTACCAACGACAGGCCAACAGACGCCGCCGTCTCGGCCCCAACCTGCGCCCGGCCAGAGAGTCTGGCTCTCCACCAGAGACTTACCGCTACGGGTGGAGTCTCGCAAGCTGTCCCAGAGATACATCGGCCCCTTTAAAGTTGCCAGGAGAGTCAACCCAGTCACGTATCGCCTGCTTTTACCCAGATCTCTTAAGATTAATCCCACATTTCACGTTTCCTTATTAAAACCTGTTGTTTTTCTCCCTTTGTCCCGGCAGGCAGATCCCCTCCGCCCGTGTCATCGGCGGTCAGCCGGCTTATACCGTCCACGGATACTGGACTCCGCCGGGTGCAGCGGTCCTGGCAGTATCTGGTGGATTGGGAAGGCTACGGTCCCGAAGAGCGCTCCTGGGTTCCTGCCAGAGACATACTGGACCCTGACCTCATTCGTCAGTTTAGGGTTCTCCACCCTGAGAAAGCTGGTAGGAACGTCAGGAGCCGTTCCTAGGGGGATTCTGTCAACGTTTGGCCGGGTGGTTTCTGGGTTTGACCACTAGAGGCTCCCATTGTGTCCTTTGTCTGATCCTTTCTTTTCTTTTCCCCTTGTTTCTAGTTATTAATTGCACCTGTGCCTCGTTTCTCCTGTATGTATTTAAACCCTTAGTTTCCCTTAGTTCTTTGCTCTGTGTTTGTATGTCAGCACCCTGCCTCAGTGAAGCTGTGTATGTTCTTTGCTCCAGTTGGACTCCTTGTGGAACTTTGTTTTTGGGTATCGTTTTTCCTTGGATTATTCTTTTGAGACTACCTTTTTGTGAACATTGTTTTGGGTATTGTTATTTTTTGGATCTCTCCTTTGAGACTTTTCCTGGATGTTCCTCCTTTCTAGGTGGATTTACCTTTTGTCTTGGTGGACTATTTTTGGCCTGAAGTTCTTTCAGTTTTTTGTCTTTATTAAAATACACCATCTCTGTTACGGCTGTGTCTGCCTCATCTTCTGGGTTCTGCCAACTACCTGTGGCTCAGTTCGATAGGTGACTGGTTCTCACACCGGAGACCTGAGTTCACGACCTGGTCCTGACACACTGGGAGACAAATTCACCTTTCAGCAGGACAATAACCTAAAACACAAGGCCAAATATACACTGGAGATGTCATTGAATACTCCTGAGTGGCCTAGTTACAGTTTTGACTTAAATTGTCTTGAAAATCTTTGGCAAGACTTGAAAATGGCTGTCTAGCAATGATCAACAACGAACTTGACAGAGCTTGAATACTTTTTTAAATAATAATGAGCAAATGTTGCACAATCCAGGTGTGGAAAGCTCTTAGAGATTTACCCAGAAAGACTCACAGCTGTAATCGCTGCCAAAGGTGATTCTAACATGTATTGACTCAGGGGTGTGAATACTTCTGTCAATTAGATATTTCCGTATTTCATTTTCAATTACATTTGCTAACATTTCTAAAAACATGTTTTCACTTTGCCAAGATGAGTGAGAGAAGAGACCTATTTAATAAATGTTGAACTCAGGCTGAAACAACAAAATGTGAAATCAGTCAAGGGGTATGAATACTTTCTCAAGGCACAGAGAGAGAGAGAGAGAGAGAGAGAGAGAGAACTTCTGTGAGTGTAATGTTTACTGTTCATTTGTATTGTTTATTTCACTTTTGTTTATATACTTCACTTGCTTTGGCAATGTTAGCATATTTTTCCCATGCCAATAAAGCCCCTTAAATTGAATGGAAATTGAGAGCGAGAGAGAGAGAGAGAGAGAGAGAGAGAGA
The DNA here is from genome assembly GCA_030435695.1 of Brachymystax lenok tsinlingensis. NCBI lineage: Eukaryota > Metazoa > Chordata > Actinopteri > Salmoniformes > Salmonidae > Brachymystax > Brachymystax lenok. The sequence continues at coordinate 7,342,223 of CM059797.1, read as the reverse complement.
GAGAGAGGAGGGTGAAGAAGAGAGAGAGAGAGCGAGAGAGAGGAGGGACACATTTCCTCTTCTACCTTCCTAAGCTGTGGGGGGAATACTGGGCTCTCAAGCAATTTCATCTGGCTTGTATATTGTCTCTATGGCAGTGATAACACCCGCACACACACACACACACACACACTTACACACACACACACACTTACACACACACACACACACACACTCTCACACTCTCACGCACACACACACACACACACTTACACACACACACACACACACACACACACACACACACACACACACACACACACACACACACACACACACACACACACACACACACACACACACACACACACACACACACGGCTACTTGAAGCTGTCACAGTAGTACCTCGGGACCTGTTTTAATGACTGTTGCTTATTGTTGATGTGGAAGAATTGTTGTGCATGTAGTGCATACATTGCTATTACTATCACAGGACTTTGATTATATACTGAAAAATATATATCAATGCAACATGCAACAATTACAAAGACTTTACTCAGTTACAGTTCATATAAGGAAATCAGTCAGTTGAAATTAAATAAGTAGGCCCTAATCTATAGATTTCACATGACTGGGAATAAAGATATTCATCTGTTGGTCACAGATACCTTAAAGAAAAGGTAGGGGCGTGGATATGAAAACCAGTCAGTATCTGGTGTGACCACCATATGCCTCATGCAGCACAACACATCTCCTTCGCATAGAGTTGATCAGGCTGTTGATTGTGGCCTGTGGAATGTTGTCCCACTCTTCTTCAATGGCTGTGCGAAGTTGCTGGATATTGGTGGGAACTGGAACACGCTGTCGTACATGTTAATCCACAGCATCCCAAACGAGCTCATTTTGTGACATGTCTGGTGAGAATGCAGGCCATGGAAGAACTGGGAATTGTTTACAGGTCCTTGCAACACACACACACTGCCTAACAAAAAAATTGTTAAACAAATCTAAATATATTTGAGATTCTTCAAAGTAGCCACCCTTTTCCTTGATGACAGCTTTGCACACTCTTGGCATTCTCTCAACCAGCTTCATGAGGAATGCTTTTCCAACAGTCTTGAAGGAATAAAAAACATATTTTGATTTGTTTAACACTTTTTGGGGGGTTACTACATGATTCCATATGTGTTATTTCATAGTTTTGATGTCTTCACTATTCTTCTACAATGTAGAAAATAGTAAAAATAAAGAAAAAGCCTTAATTGAGTAGGTGTGTCCTGACTGGTACTGTATGTCCGCTTGTTCTTTTGTTGTCTTTTTGGTCTTCTTCGCTCCTTCTGTGGACCACGTACCACTAGCAGCATTTTAGCCAGAGACCCATATACCAGCTGTCTAGTCTGTGTTTTATAAATGTACAATAAGCATAAAACACAATTATATAAGGAATTGGCAACTCGTTCTCATTCTGAGAAATAAGGTACTTGATTTCAACTTGATTTCAACATTGAAAAAAATGGACAGACTAGCACGCTGTTGTCGCGCTGGCATGAAGAGATTCGGGAGACAAGCGCAGGAATGCGTCAACAGGTTTTTTATTAAGCCCCAAATGACGGCGTGCCGTGTAAAGGCACGGGGACGAAGACCAAACAAACACGTACACAAAACACAGGGTAGAAATGCAAAACAAAAGAGCGAGGAGTACCTCGAATAAATAACACACGGGACGAGACCTGTAATCATCTGCGCAATCCACAAGGGCACGAAAGCCCAAAACACACGGCACAGGCACCAACGGACATTGTAACAATAATCGACAGCCCAATGGAAACCAAAGGGCACACTTATACAAGTACTAGTCAGTGGGAATCGGGGACAGGTGTGCGCAATGAAAGTTCCGGAGGAATCCGTGACAGCTGTTCAAACCGTTGCAGACAGACAGAAGGGCTCATAACAGTTCAACAGTTCTACCTTGTTAGCTAACAAATAGATTCAAGTTGGCTGAACTTGAAAAATAAAGATTAGCTGGCTACTCTTGAGCACGTGCGCTTGTGCTTCAGAGATTGTTCACGAGACCTGAGTTCATTTTCTATAATGCCTGGAACAAGAAGTTGGTCATTATTAGTGAATGTGCATTATGTATGGTTATGGTTACATTTGTAACAAAAAGGGTATTTTCATAGACAGACTTAAAAGCCAGATCAGTGATTATTGCAAAAACTATATTGATAAAATAATTTAATTATTAGTGATTTTTATGGTTGAGGATTAGATTATTGCTGACTGTTCTAAATGCTGTGTATTTTACCTTTAATTATACAACAAAGATTATTTAGAGAAAACCTTTCAAATATCGATATATATATGACCGGCTGTGGAGGTCATGGAATTCTGTCAACCGGTAACTGTCATGCAAAATAACTGCCGGTCTCACGGAAATGGACCATTTAATTAACTAATACACATGTAGCATCTCCTGGCTTCCACCATACAAGCCACTGATGCAGTCCTTTGGAACATCTACATTTTATAAAGTCTAATAAACCCATGTAATATAGCCTCCACCTTCACAATAAATCCATGTAATATACCCTTCACCTTCACAATAAATCCATGTAATATAGCCTTCACCTTCACAATAAATCCATGTAATATAGCCTTCACCTTCACAATAAATCCATGTAATATAGCCTTCACCTTCACAATAAATCCATGTAATATAGACTTCACCTTCACAATAAATCCATGTAATATAGCCTCCACCTTCACAATAAATCCATGTAATATAGCCTTCACCTTCACAATAAATCCATGTAATATAGACTTCACCTTCACAATAAATCCATGTAATATAGCCTCCACCTTCACAATAAATCCATGTAATATAGCCTTCACCTTCACAATAAATCCATGTAATATAGCCTTCACCTTCACAATAAATCCATGTAATACAGCCTCCACCTTCACAATAAATCCATGTAATATAGCCTTCACCTTCACAATAAATCCATGTAATATAGCCTTCACCTTCACAATAAATCCATGTAATATAGCCTTCACCTTCACAATAAATCCATGTAATATAGCCTTCACCTTCACAATAAATCCATGTAATATAGCCTTCACCTTCACAATAAATCCATGTAATATAGCCTTCACCTTCACAATAAATCCATGTAATATAGCCTCCACCTTCACAATAAATCCATGTAATATAGCCTTCACCTTCACAATAAATCCATGTAATATAGCCTTCACCTTCACAATAAATCCATGTAATATAGCCTTCACCTTCACAATAAATCCATGTAATATAGCCTTCACCTTCACAATAAATCCATGTAATACAGCCTTCACCTTCACAATAAATCCATGTAATATAGCCTTCACCTTCACAATAAATCCATGTAATATAGCCTCCACCTTCACAATAAATCCATGTAATATAGCCTTCACCTTCACAATAAATCCATGTAATATAGCCTTCACCTTCACAATAAATCCATGTAATATAGCCTTCACCTTCACAATAAATCCATGTAATATAGCCTTCACCTTCACAATAAATCCATGTAATATAGCCTCCACCTTCACAATAAATCCATGTAATATAGCCTTCACCTTCACAATAAATCCATGTAATATAGCCTTCACCTTCACAATAAATCCATGTAATATAGCCTTCACCTTCACAATAAATCCATGTAATATAGCCTGCACCTTCACAATAAATCCATGTAATATAGCCTGCACCTTCACAATAAATCCATGTAATATAGGCTTCACCATCACAATAAATCCATGTAATATAGCCTGCACCTTCACAATAAATCCATGTAATATAGCCTTCACCTTCACAATAAATCCATGTAATATAGCCTGCACCTTCACAATAAATCCATGTAATATAGCCTGCACCTTCACAATAAATCCATGTAATATAGGCTTCACCATCACAATAAATCCATGTAATATAGCCTGCACCTTCACAATAAATCCATGTAATATAGCCTTCACCTTCACAATAAATCCATGTAATATAGCCTTCACCTTCACAATAAATCCATGTAATATAGCCTTCACCTTCACAATAAATCCATGTAATATAGCCTTCACCTTCACAATAAATCCATGTAATATAGCCTGCACCTTCACAATAAATCCATGTAATATAGCCTTCACCTTCACAATAAATCCATGTAATATAGCCTCCACCATCACAATAAATCCATGTAATATAGCCTTCACCTTCACAATAAATCCATGTAATATAGCCTTCACCTTCACAATAAATCCATGTAATATAGCCTCCACCTTCACAATAAATCCATGTAATACAGCCTTCACCTTCACAATAAATCCATGTAATATATCATTCACTTTCACAATAAATCCATGTAATATAGCCTCCACCTTCACAATAAATCCATGTAATACAGCCTTCACCTTCACAATAAATCCATGTAATACAGCCTTCACCTTCACAATAAATCCATGTAATATAGCCTTCACCATCACAATAAATCCATGTAATATAGCCTCCACGTTCACAATAAATCCATGTAATACAGCCTTCACCTTCACAATAAATCCATGTAATACAGCCTTCACCTTCACAATAAATCCATGTAATATTGCCTTCACCATCACAATAAATCCATGTAATATAGCCTTCACCTTCACAATAAATCCATGTAATATAGCCTTCACCTTCACAATAAATCCATGTAATATAGCCTTCACCTTCACAATAAATCCATGTAATATAGCCTCCACCTTCACAATAAATCCATGTAATATAGCCTTCACCTTCACAATAAATCCATGTAATATAGCCTCCACCTTCACAATAAATCCATGTAATATAGCCTCCACCTTCACAATAAATCCATGTAATATAGCCTACACCTTCACAATAAATCCATGTAATATAGCCTCCACCTTCACAATAAATCCATGTAATATAGCCTACACCTTCACAATAAATCCATGTAATATAGCCTACACCTTCACAATAAATCCATGTAATATAGCCTCCACCTTCACAATAAATCCATGTAATATAGCCTTCACCTTCACAATAAATCCATGTAATATAGCCTCCACCTTCACAATAAATTCATGTAATATAGCCTCCACCTTCACAATAAATCCATGTAATATAGCCTCCACCTTCACAATAAATCCATGTAATATAGCCTTCACCATCACAATAAACCCATGTAATATAGCCTACACCTTCACAATAAATCCATTATTTATTTTAGACAGGTCTAAAGAAACATGATATGAAGAAAATGCCTTTCAGAAGAACAGAATAGCGTATTCAGAGTCATCTTTATGCTCGGTTCTGATCTGGCTAGGCTATATGAATGTGGGCTACACTAGTTCATTTAGCAAATAAGATTTGCGTATAATTCCTGTGGCATTATTCTATATAATTTTAGAGTAAGAACAAAAGCTGAAGAAAATAGAAAGGATATTTTTCCCCAAACTGTTAACAAAGTGATCATTTGAGTCAGGTCCTCCTATATGCTTCATTTAGAGTTATTTATGCAACTTTAGTTGTGGTACAGACCTTAGGTTATATGTTTTGATTTCTAATACATAATAAGGCTGAATGATGCGACTAATGACGATTTCAAAGAATTTGCTGTTATTTCCCCCACACCGGCAGTCAGGAGTCATGACCAGGGCTGTTACGGTGACTGTATTACCGCCAACCCGGGAGCCAAGAGTCATGACCAGGGCTGTTACGGTGACCGTATTACCGCCAACCCGGCAGTCAGGAGTCATGACCAGGGCTGTTACGGTGACTGTATTACCGCCAACCCGGCAGTCAGGAGTCATGACCAGGGCTGTTACGGTGACTGTATTACCGCCAACCCGGGAGCCAAGAGTCATGACCAGGGCTGTTACGGTGACCGTATACCGCCAACCCGGCAGTCAGGAGTCATGACCAGGGCTGTTACGGTGACTGTATTACCGCCAACCCGGCAGTCAGGAGTCATGACCAGGGCTGTTACGGTGACTGTATTACCGCCAACCCGGCAGTCAGGAGTCATGACCAGTACTGTTACGGTGACCGTATTACTGCCACACCGGCAGTCAGGAGTCATGACCAGGGCTGTTACGGTGACCGTATTACCGCCAACCCGGCAGTCAGGAGTCATGACCAGGGCTGTTACGGTGACTGTATTACCGCCAACCCGGCAGTCAGGAGTCATGACCAGGGCTGTTACGGTGACTGTATTACCGCCAACCCGGCAGTCAGGAGTCATGACCAGTACTGTTCACGGTGACCGTATTACTGCCACACCGCAGTCAGGAGTCATGACCAGGGCTGTTCACGGTGACCGTATTACTGCCACACCGGCAGTCAGGAGTCATGACCAGGGCTGTTACGGTGACTGTATTACCGCCACACCGGCAGTCAGGAGTCATGACCCGGGCTGTTACGGTGACCGTATTACTGCCACACCGGCAGTCAGGAGTCATGACCAGGGCTGTTACGGTGACTGTATTACCGCCACACCGGCAGTCAGGAGTCATGACCAGGGCTGTTACGGTGACTGTATTACCGCCACACCGGCAGTCAGGAGTCCTGACCAGGGCTGTTACGGTGACTGTATTACCACCACACCGGCAGTCAGGAGTCATGACCAGGGCTGTTACGGTGACCGTATTACCGCCACACCGGCAGTCAGGAGTCCTGACCAGGGCTGTTACGGTGACTGTATTACCGCCACACCGACAGTCAGGAGTCCTGACCAGGGCTGTTACGGTGACTGTATTACCGCCACACCGGCAGTCAGGAGTCATGACCGCAGTCAAATTCCCTGTGACCGTTGAGTCACGGTAACTAGGCTTCTCCAAGCTCTGATGCCGCTGTTGATCATTAGTAGCCTACCAAACTTGCTAACTGCCTGGTACTCAGCACTCTATTGTCCCTCTAATCACTCTGACATCGATGCAAATGTAATCGACGATCTAATCAAACACTTAATGAGAGCCCTATTATTCAGAGTTGGAGCATAATACAATCAGCCAGCTCCTCATAGCTGGTTGATGCATGGAATAAAATAGAGTGCTGTGAAAAATGATTTTGCCCCCACTTTTTCTAATTTTCTCTACTTTTGCATATATTTTTTTTATACTCAATGTTGTCAGATCTTCAACCAAAAAACCTAATATTAGATAAAGGGAACCTGAGTGAACAAATAACACAACAATTACATACTTCATTTATTTCATAAACAAAGTTATACAACACCAAATACCCCTATGTGATAAATACAATTGCTTGTGCCACCAACCAAACGCTTCCTGTAGTTGTTGATCAGTCTCTCACATCACTGCAGAGCTTCTGTAACTCAGCGACATTTGTGGGTTTTCAAGCATGAACTGCTGGTTTCAAGTCCTGCCACAACATCTCCATTGGGATTAGGTCTGGACTTCGACTAGGCTATTCCCAAAACTTCACATTTTGTTGATTTTTTAGCCATTTTCATGTAGAATTGATTGTGTGTTTTGGATCATTGTCTTGATACATGACCCAGCTGCTCTTCAGCTTCAGCTCACAGACAGATGGCCTGACATTCTCCTGTAGAATTCTCTGATACAGAGCAGAATTCATGGTTCCTTCTGCTAAGACAAGTGGTCCAGGTCCTGAGGCAGCAAAGCATCCCCAAACCATCACACTACCACCACCATGCTTGACCGTTGGTGTGAGGTTCTTACTGTGGAATGCAGCATAACCATGTTGGCATAACCATGTTGTCCAAAAAGTTATACTTTTGACTCCTCTGTCCGTAGAATATTCTACCAGAAGTCTTGATGATCATCCAGGTGCGTCCAGGTGCTTTTTGGCCAAACTTGCGTCGACATTTTTTGGATGACGTGTCGTCCCATTATGCCTGGCGAAAACCAAACACTGTTAACATTCACTATCAGAAATATGCAAAAAAGTAGAGAAAATCAGAAAGAGGGCAAATACCTTTTTCATGGCAATGTAAGCGTTCCTATAATCCCATGTTGTACATCATTTCTATAAACTAGAGGCTAGATGGCCTCTATTAAAAGCTTTCCCTATACATACAGTATATATTGTGAATCGCCCAGATATGATTTTCAGGCAAATTCACCCAGCCCTAGTTGGCACGGACAGGACTACTTACAGGGTAGAGCAACACAGACACAGACACAGACACAGACACAGACACAGACACACAGACACACAGACACACACACACACACACACACACACACACACACACACACACACACACACACACAGACAGACACACAGACACACACACACACACAGACACACAGACACAGACACACACACACACACACTCGTGCACACACACGTGCACACACACACAAATGCCCTTCTGCTGGTCGTCACACAATCACACGTACACACTCACTCACACACAAATGCACGTCTGCTGGTCTGCACACACTCACACACAGACACAGACACAGACACAGACACAGACACACACACACACACACAGCCAGGGCCAGAGAGGTGGTAAACATTGACATCCAGCCTCTCTCCTCTGGTCAGAGGTGACACAGATGGTGGCTAAACTCGCCATCACTGTCACAACCAATCACAGCCCTGGGTCTGAGCGTGTGCAGTGCAGTCGGTACACCTGCTCCTCAGTTTCAATCTGTGTCCCAAATGGCACCCCATTCCCTACTCAGTCCTCGCCCCCAGTCCTGCCCCCAGTCCTGCCCCCTGGCTGCATGTTGTCGTTGTTGTCATAGCGCTACACAGCTGATTCAAATTCACAAAGCTTGGTTATTTAAATCAGGGCAGGACCAGAGCCCTAAAGGACCAGAGCGCGAAAGGACCAGAGCCCTAAAGGATCAGAGCCCTAAAGTAGTAGACTATATAGTAGTGAACTATATAGGGAAATAGGGTGCCTTGTTTGTCATGTCTATCTGTCATGTCACATGACAAGCACTGCGAGGGAGAGCTTATAACGACGTTATTGAGAAGCACCTTGACTTATTTACAGAGAAAGCAGAGGAGGTGATGTGATGCAATGCGCTCAACACTTCTTTCGAATGTCAAATTACAGAATTAGATTCAGTTTGTGAACCAGGTAGAGACGTGTTTAGGATGCGGTTATCATTGAAAGGTGCTTGATGAGAACGAGGCTTTGATTTAATCCCGGCCTGCATCTGCTAAACCAATGGAATCTTTTGGGTTAACATGTTCATTTTCTCCGTTAAATGAGTCCAATATTAAAACACAGTTCTGGCAGCAGAGCGTTTCTGTAAGATAGTGGACTTAGTGCAGGAACACAGACTTGCAACTAAGTTATTTTCTAATGTGGTACTTTATTGATCAGTGAAGTTGAAGTAGTGTATACTTCCATATTTACAGTGAATACTTGTGCACAGAACTTTACAGTGAATACTTGTGCACAGAACTTTACAGTGAATACTTATGCACAGAACTTTACAGTGAATACTTATGCACAGAACTGTTTTATGAATCTACTTTGATCAAGTTGTACATGGTCTTTTATCTTATCTTTTAACTTTACCTACGTACATGTACTGTACATGTTACCTCAACTAACCGGTGGCCCCGCACATTGACTCTGTACCGGTACCCCCTGTATATAGCCTCCACATTGACTCTGTACCGGTACCCCCTGTATATAGTCTCCACATTGACTCTGTACAGTACCCCCTGTATATAGTCTCCACATTGACTCTGTGCAGTACCCCCTGTATATAGTCTCCATATTGACTCTGTACCGGTACCCCCTGTATATAGTCTCCACATTGACTCTGTACCGGTACCCCCTGTATATAGTCTCCACATTGACTCTGTACCAGTACCCCCCTGTATATAGTCTCCACATTGACTCTGTACAGTACCCCCTGTATATAGTCTCCACATTGACTCTGTACAGTACCCCCTGTATATAGTCTCCATATTGACTCTGTACCGGGTACCCCCTGTATATAGTCTCCACATTGACTCTGTGCAGTACCCCCTGTATATAGTCTCCACATTGACTCTGTACAGTACCCCCTGTATATAGTCTCCACATTGACTCTGTCCAGTACCCCCTGTATATAGTCTCCACATTGACTCTGTGCAGGTACCCCCTGTATATAGCCTCCACCTTGACTCTGTGCAGGTACCCCCTGTATATAGCCTCCACATTGACTCTGTACAGTACCCCCTGTATATAGCCTCCACATTGACTCTGTACAGTACCCCTGTATATAGTCTCCACGTTGACTCCGTGCAGTACCCCTGTATATAGTCTCCACATTGACTCTGTACCGGTACCCTGTATATAGCCTCCACATTGACTCTGTACAGTACCCCCTGTATATAGTCTCCACATTGACTATGTACAGTACCCCCTGTATATAGTCTCCACATTGACTCTGTACAGTACCCCCTGTATATAGTCTCCACATTGACTCTGTCCAGTACCCCCTGTATATAGTCTCCACATTGACTCTGTGCAGTACCCCCTGTATATAGCCTCCACATTGACTCTGTGCAGTACCCCCCCTGTATATAGCCTCCACATTGACTCTGTACAGTACCCCCTGTATATAGTCTCCACATTGACTCTGTGCAGTACCCCCTGTATATAGCCTCCACATTGACTCTGTACCAGTACCCCCTGTATATAGCCTCCACATTGACTCTGTACCAGTACCCCCTGTATATAGCCTCCACATTGACTCTGTACCAGTACCCCCTGTATATAGCCTCCACATTGACTCTGTACCAGTACCCCCTGTATATAGCCTCCACATTGACTCTGTGCAGGTACCCCCTGTATATAGTCACCACATTGACTCTGTGCAGTACCCCCTGTATATAGCCTCCACATTGACTCTGTGCAGTACCCCCTGTATATAGTCTCCACATTGACTCTGTACCAGTACCCCCCCTGTATATAGCCTCCACATTGACTCTGTACCAGTACCCCCTGTATATAGCCTCCACATTGACTCTGTGCTGGTACTCCCCCTGTATATAGTCTCCACATTGACTCTGTACCAGTACCCCCCCTGTATATAGTCTCCACATTGACTCTGTACTGGTACCCCCTGTATATAGTCTCCACATTGACTCTGTACCAGTACCCCCTGTATATAGTCTCCACATTGACTCTGTGCAGTACCCCCTGTATATAGTCTCCACATTGACTCTGTGCAGTACCCCCTGTATATAGCCTCCACATTGACTCTGTGCAGTACCCCCTGTATATAGTCTCCACCTTGACTCTGTACCAGTACCCCTGTATATAGCCTCCACATTGACTCTGTGCAGTACCCCCTGTATATAGTCTCCACCTTGACTCTGTACAGGTACCCCCTGTATATAGCCTCCACATTGACTCTGTACCGGTACCCCCTGTATATAGCCTCCACATTGACTCTGTACCGTACCCTGTATATAGTCTCCACATTGACTCTGTACAGGTACCCCCTGTATATAGCCTCCATATTGACTCTGTACAGCACCCCCTGTATATAGCCTCCACATTGACTCTGTACAGGTACCCCCTGTATATAGCCTCCACATTGACTCTGTACCAGTACCCCCTGTATATAGTCTCCACATTGACTCTGTACAGTACCCCCTGTATATAGTCTCCACATTGACTCTGTACTGGTATCCCCTGTATATAGTCTCCACATTGACTCTGTACTGGTATCCCCTGTATATAGTCTCCACATTGACTCTGTGCAGTACCCCCTGTATATAGTCTCCACATTGACTCTGTACCAGTACCCCCTGTATATAGTCTCCACATTGACTCTGTACAGTACCCCTGTATATAGCCTCCACATTGACTCTGTACCAGTACCCCCTGTATATAGCCTCCACATTGACTCTGTGCAGTACCCCTGTATATAGCCTCCACATTGACTCTGTACAGTACCCCCTGTATATAGCCTCCACATTGACTCTGTACCAGTACCCCCTGTATATAGCCTCCACATTGACTCTGTACTGGGTACCCCCTGTATATAGCCTCCACATTGACTCTGTACAGTACCCCCTGTATATAGCCTCCACATTGACTCTGTACCAGTACCCCCTGTATATAGCCTCCACATTGACTCTGTACCGGTACCCCCTGTATATAGCCTCCACATTGACTCTGTGCAGTACCCCCTGTATATAGTCTCCACATTGACTCTGTACCGGTACCCCCTGTATATAGCCTCCACATTGACTCTGTGCAGTACCCCCCCTGTATATAGTCTCCACATTGACTCTGTGCAGTACCCCCTGTATATAGTCTCCACATTGACTCTGTGCAGGTACCCCCTGTATATAGCCTCCACATTGACTCTGTGCAGTACCCCCTGTATATAGTCTCCACCTTGACTCTGTGCAGTACCCCCTGTATATAGCCTCCACATTGACTCTGTGCAGTACCCCCTGTATATAGCCTCCACATTGACTCTGTACCGGTACCCCCTGTATATAGTCTCCACATTGACTCTGTGCAGTACCCCCTGTATATAGCCTCCACATTGACTCTGTGCAGTACCCCCTGTATATAGCCTCCACATTGACTCTGTGCCCAGTACCCCCTGTATATAGCCTCCACATTGACTCTGTGCAGTACCCCCTGTATATAGCCTCCACATTGACTCTGTACCGGTACCCCTGTATATAGCCTCCACATTGACTCTGTGCAGTACCCCCTGTATATAGTCTCCACATTGACTCTGTACCAGTACCCCCTGTATATAGCCTCCACATTGACTCTGTGCAGTACCCCCTGTATATAGCCTCCACATTGACTCTGTACCGGTACCCCCTGTATATAGCCTCCACATTGACTCTGTACCGGTACCCCTGTATATAGCCTCCACATTGACTCTGTACCAGTACCCCCTTTATATAGTCTCCACATTGACTCTGTACCAGTACCCCCCCTGTATATAGCCTCCACATTGACTCCTCTCCAGCTCTGTCAGGTTGGATGGGGAGCGTTGCTACTCAGCTATTCTTCAGGTCTCTTTTGAGATGTTCGATCTGGTTCAAGTCTGGCCTCTGGCTGGGCCACTCAAGGACATTCAGAGACTTGTCCCGAAGCCACTCCGGCATTGTCTTGGCTGTGTGCTTAGGGTCGTTGTCCTGTTGGAAGGTGAACCTTCACCCGAGTCTGAGGTACTGTGTGCTCTGGAGCAGGTTTTCATCAAGGATCTCTCTGTACTTTACTCAATTCATTTTTGCCTCGATCCCGACTGGTCTCCGAGTCCCTGCCGCTGGAAAACATCCCCACAGCATGATCAGACCAGAGAATCTTGTTTCTCATGGTCTGAGAATCTTTAGGTGCCTTTTGGCAAACTCCAAGCGGGCTGTCGTACGTTTTACTGAGGAGTGGCTTCTGTCTGGCCACTCTACCATAAAGGCCTGATTGGTGGAGTGCTGCAGAGGAACTGTAGAGCTCTGTCCGAGTGACCATCGGGTTATTGGTCACCTCCCTGACCAAGGTCATTCTCCCCCCTTTCTGGTCACCTCCCTGACCAAGGCCCTTCTCCCCTGATTGCTCAGTTTAGCTGGGCGGCCTGTTCGAGGAAGTGTCTTGGTGGTTCCAGACTTCTTCCATTTAAGAATGATGGAGGCCACTGTGTTCTTGGGGACCTTTAGTGCTGCAGACAATTTTTGGTACCCTCCCCCCAGGTATGTGCCTCTACAAAATCCTGTCTCGGAGCTCTACGAACAATCATAAATGGTGACATCAACCTTAGAGGTGTTGTACAAAACAAAGTAATCAGCGATTTAGATCCTCTCGTACAATCAAACCCAATGACGGATTTTCAAAACGCCTCTTTACCCTTGTGTTATGTCTCTGGCCCAACCCATCGGTTTCTGGGACCAATCAGAACAGTTAGAATGTGTTTGCGTTCTAGAAATCGTCAGGGAGGTACTCAGATCCAGACTTATTGCGCGAAGAAGACACTAACGTCCGTGGGTGTGGTCTTGCCCTTGGCCGTAGCAAGGAGTTCAGGTAGCCAGGCTGTCACGGATCCCTCCAGAACTGTCATTGTGCACACCCGGTTCCTATTCCCAGTTCATTAGTAATTGTATATGTTACGTACGCCTCTTGGAGGAGGGAACGCAACTCCCTGCTGCTCTAAATTCCCCGCGGAGTGAAAGAGGTATGGGACTGTAGGTGACTCCCTGCTGCTCTAAATTCCCCGCGGAGTGAAAGAGGTATGGGACTGTAGGTGACTCCCTGCTGCTCTAAATTCCCTGCGGAGTGAAAGAGGTATGGGATTGTAGGTGACTCCCTGCTGCTCTAAATTCCCCTCGGAGTGAAAGAGGTATGGGACTGTAGGTGACTCCCTGCTGCTCTAAATTCCCTGCGGAGTGAAAGAGGTATGGGATTGTAGGTGACTCCCTGCTGCTCTAAATTCCCCACGGAGTGAAAGAGGTCTGGGACTGTAGGTGTGAGTAAGGATGACAAAAGCAGTAAGCGGTACCGTTAACAAGGAATTTATTCCGTCACATGGTAATTTTGGGGAAAAGGGGCTGAACGGAACCAAAGCAGAGAAAGTAAAAATCAAAGCCCCCTCTCCTACCTTACCTGCCTACCCACAGCTTACCTAACTTAGCACCACCTGGTGCACTAACCAAAATACAAAGGGTGGTCCGTCCAGGTCTTACCTAACTTAGCACCACCTGGTGCACTAACCAAAATACAGGGGGTGGTCCGTCCAGGTCTTACCTAACTTAGCACCACCTGGTGCACTAACCAAAATACAGGGGGTGGTCCGTCCAGGTCTTACCTAACTTAGCACCACCTGGTGCACTAACCAAAATACAAGGGGTGGTCCGTCCAGGTCTTACCTAACTTAGCACCACCTGGTGCACTAACCAAAATACAGGGGGTGGTCCGTCCAGGTCTTACCTAGTGTGCATAGACAGTAAAATACTACGGGTTATGTATGCCCGCAGGCCTCTTGCCTAAGCACTCCCTAGGTGCCTTCCCCTTCCCCCCTGGGAACAAACACAGAAAAATACAAACAATTTCAAATAATCAATACGGACCTTTTGATAGAAACACACCAGCAGGACCGGTTACAAAATACTACAAACATAACCTGTCTGAGCAATAACTATCAGCTCTATCAGAAACAATCAACACTCGGGTTTAACCAAACAAACACTTCATCCTCAGCCATAAACCTCATCCATCAGCCCCCCTCTCTCAGCCTTCTCTCCTTCTGAGCAACAGAACACTGGCTTATATATCTGGAGAAGGAGTCTAATGGGATACAGCTGTATCCTGACGAGGGTGCGGGGGTCAGCTTCAATTAGTAATGGGGGGAATTCAGGAAGCCATCCTGAAACACACACATACAAGCAAAAGCACCACACAGAAACTGGGGAACGTAACAGTGTATGTGTGCCCTTTGTTCACCATTGTCCTGTTGATTATTGTTCCATTGTCCCGTTGGTGCATGTGAGTACCTGTGCTGTGTGTTTTGGCTTTCGTGCCATGTTGGATTGCGCAGATGATTCCGGGCCTCGTCCTGTGTTTTTAATTATTCTGTCGTGTCTGTATTTATTCCAGGTTCTCCTTGCCTTATTTGTTTTGGGTTTCAACCCTGTATTTTTTGTATACGTGTTGGTTTCATTTTCGTCCTCGTGCCTTTATACGGCACGCTGTCATTTGGGAAATAAAAACCCCTATTACGCTTTCCTGCGCCTGTCTCCCGATGGCTTCATACCAGCGTGACACAGGCAAAGTAGCGTCATCATTGGGTGAATCAGTGTCACTGTTGATTTGAAATAAAATCAAATTGTATTAGTCACATGCGCCGAATACAACCTTACAGTGAAATGCTTACTTACAAGCCCTTAACCAACAATGCAGTTTAAATAAGAATAATAAATAAAAGTAACAAGTAATTAAAGAGCAGCAGTTAAATAACAATAGTGAGACTATTTACAGGTGGGTATCGGTACAGAGTCAATGTGCGGGGGCACCGGTTAATTGAGGTAATATGTACATGTCGGTAGAGTTATTAAAGTGACGATGCGTAGATGATAACGACAGAGCGTAGCAGTGGTGTAAAATATGCATTTTGCAATGCAAATAGTCTAGGTGGCAATTTCATTAGTTTATTTAGCAGCCTACTGTGGGTCAGTATCACTGGAAAGTTGATTTAGCAGCCTACTGTGGGTCAGTATCACTGGGAAGTTGATTTAGTAGCCTACTGTGGCCTATAACATATACTGTATTTTCCTCTTAATATTGTACAATATATGTGTTTCTTCACTGGCCTGGTCTATTGTTCACATTCAAGACCAGGTTGTTTTTATTACTCTCAGTTTGTCACTGTCAGAGGTGCCACTCATTTCCGTCATTTATTATTTGTTTTTAATAACCCCCCTTTTTCTCCCCGATCTCATCGCTGTAACTCCCCAACGAGTTCGGGAGGCGAAGGTCGAGTCATGCTTCCCCCGAAACATGACCCGCCAAACCGGGCTTCTTATCACCCACCCGCTTAACCCGGAAGCCAGCCGCACCAATGTGTCGGAGGAAACACCGTTCAACTGACGACGAGGTCTGCCTGCAGGCGCCCGGCCCTCCACAAGGAGTCGCTAGAACGCGATGAGCCAAGTAAAGCCCCTCGGCCAAACCCTCCCCTAACCGAGACGACGCTAAGCAAATTGTGCGCCGCCCTATGGGACTCCCAATCACGACCAGTTATGCCTGGTATCGAACCCGGGTCTGTAGTGACGCCTAAGACCGCTGCGCCACTCGGGAGGCCTCGGTCATTTATGTGGTATAAAAAAACATTCTGCTAATGTCTTATGTCATGTAAATGACTTAGAATTGCATGATATGCTTTCATAAAAGGCACATTTGTTCCCCAGACCTTTTTAAGAAATCCTAAAAATGCCACTCCTCAACTGTATGCTACTATGCAAATGTAATTATAGATGCATGCAATGGTTTATTATAACTATTGCAACCCCAACAGCACCCCCAACAGCACCCCCAACAGCACCCCAACAGCACCCCCAAAAGAAATAACATCTTCCTGTGGCTATGAACCGGAGGCAATTTTGTCCTGAAAAGTTCATGTGCATGTGATGAAGTTAACAGAATAATTAACTACGTTCTACTCTTAACCTTCCCGGGTCAGCTCACACTCTCACTGGTGGATAGATCAACTGTAAAGATTAGAGATCAGAGAGCCATCAACCAACCAGAGATTACAAGTTAGAGACAGTTTGACAGGACTCCTGCGTGTGAAATTGAACGTTTCAACATTCCAAACGAGGCCCGGGCTGATGATGAGTAGGGTTACGATCAATAACAGACTTTTTCCCATGAACACACTGAAAAAGGAAGCACTAAAACAGGCTCAGTCTGCATCCCAAATGACACCCTATTCCCTACATAGTGCACTCCTTTTGACCACAGCCCTATGGGGTATAGGGTGCCATTTGTGACTCAGGTACATTGATTTAACACAGCATCTCAGTGATGGAGGAAATTAATAAACATGAGTGGAGTACCGTGAGGTGCAGTGAGGTTAATTCACATCGAGAGGTGAAGATAATGGTGAGAGCTAATTCAGCACACACACACACACACACACACACACACACACACACACACACACACACACACACACACACACACACACACACACACACACACACACACACACAGGCTTTGGTATTATAACTTGTTTTCTATCTGATTAGATTCTGTTCAGGTAAACAAGGCAAGCATCTTGTTTTAATAGGACAAGCATCTTACGGTATCTTACGGTATTTTACTTCTATTTTACCATGTCTAAAGGCCTAGTTGTTACAGTAGAAACAATAGAAGCCATTTTGAATCAGAGAGCACCAAATCTACAGAGAGCAGAACACCAGGGTGTTGGATCTACAGAGACCAGAACACCAGGGTGTTGGATCTACAGAGACCAGAACACCAGGGTGTTGGATCTACAGAGAGCAGAACACCAGGGTGTTGGATCTACAGAGAGCAGAACACCAGGGTGTTGGATCTACAGAGACCAGAACACCAGGGCGTTGGATCTACAGAGACCAGAACACCAGGGTGTTGGATCTACAGAGACCAGAACACCAGGGTGTTGGATCTACAGAGACCAGAACACCAGGGTGTTGGATCTACAGAGAGCAGAACACCAGGGTGTTGGATCTACAGAGAGCAGAACACCAGGGTGTTGGATCTACAGAGACCAGAACACCAGGGTGTTGGATTTTGGAAGCGCTGATGAATCAAATTAATGAAAACGTCTCTGTGGAAAATTTAAAACCATTCAGCTTGATAATTGCTGTGATCCTTTTGGCTGACCCTTGTAAACACCGATCTGATCCACTCTTTACTTGTGAGCGTTTCAGTCAGAGAGAAAGAGAGAGAGAGACGTGCAGAAAGAGAGGGAGAGATGGGCAGAGAGAGAGAGAGAGAGAGACAGAGAGAGAGAGACAGAGAGAGAGAGAGCACTTAGATCAAACAGTGGCCCTTCTGCCACAAATGTGATTATCACTAAATGCTACTAGATAACCCTGACAAGACATGTCCTCTCTCGCTCTGTCCATCTCTATCTATGTCTCTGTGTCCGTCTCTCTCTTTCTGCCGTTCTCTCTCTCTCTCTGTCCGTCTCTCTCTGCCCGTCTCTCTCTCTCTCTCTCTCTCTGCCCGTCTCTCTCTCTCTATCTCTCTCGCTATCTCTTTCTGCCCGTCTCTCTCTCTCTCTCTCTCTCTCTCTCTCTCTCTCTCTCTCTCTCTCTCTCTCTCTCTCTCTCTCTCTCTCTCTCTCTCTCTTTCTCTCTCTCTCTCTTCCTCTGCCCATCTCTCTCTCTCTTGCAAGGTATTATTTGTTTTGTGTTGGGGTCCCCCTGGAGGTCAGGCCCTCCAGATAGCATATGAACACATCATAAGCCATGAAAATCAAGTTTATAATTAGAGAAAATGTGCTGAAGAACAACATTTTCTCCCAGCCTTGTTCCAAAATGTGTAGAATAGCAGGAAAATAGCTCTAAAACAGCAGCATTTCCTCTCAGCCTCAAAAGGTGTTAAATAGTATGAGGTTAGCTATAAAACTGCACAATATTCTCTCTGCCGCATGGCATAAAAAAGAAGCCTTTCAGAGTGGGGAAACTGAGCTATGTCACTGGTATGGTATTGGTATTTTATCCAGCTAGCTCTCACAGTCTCATGTCAGAATTAGTCGATCATCCATGTTTTTCAAATGTCAAATTTCGAAGTTGTTCCAAACGTAACAGCACTCAGTGTTGCCGCTAGTGGCCGGTTTCCACCTCATCTCCCAGGGACCTCAGACGTGGATGGATGTTGAATACTGACTTGTATCACAGGTGACCTAGCTGGTTTTATTAGGATACATATAGCTGTTGCGATAGCGGCAGCTGCTCTTCCTGCGATCCACACAAAATATGAAACATGACATAATACGGAACATTAATAGACAGGAACAGCACCATGACAGAACTACATACATTTAAAAAGGCACACATAGCCGACATATCAATAATACACACAAACTATCTAGGTCAAATAGGGGGGAGGCATTGTGCTGGGAGGTGTTGCTTTATCTGTTTTTGAAACCAGGTTTGCTGTTCAGTGGAGACCTGGTCTGGACTCTCCACCGTTGTGGCACCGATGGAAGTTCCATGCAATAATGGCTCTATATAACACTGTACATTTTATTGAATTTGGGGATTGTGAAAAGACCCCTGGTGGCATTCCTGGTGGGGTAAGTGTGTGTGTGTCAGTGCTGTGTGTAAGTTGACTATGCAAACAATTTTAAATTTTCAACACATTGTTTCTTATATAAACAAGAAGTGATGCAGTCAGTCTCTCCTCAACAGTTAGCCAAGAGAGACTGACATGCATAGTATTGATATTATCCCCTCTGATTACAGTGAAGAGCAAGACGTGCCGCTCTGTTCTGGGTCAGCTGCAGCTTAACTGGGTACTTCTACCAGCACCTGACCATATGACTGGGCAATAATAAAGAGATGATACAACTAAAGCCTGCAGGACTTGCTTTGTGGAGTGTGGCGTCAAAAAAGCAGAGCATCTCTCGTCAACTTACTCAACAGCCACATTTTTCATTATCAGATTTAGCTGAAGGTCTAGAACGTAAGGAGTGTTTTGTACCAAGTACAGTGCTCTTATTTTTAGAGATGTTCAGGACTAGTTTATTAGTGTTCACCCATTCTACAACTGACTGTTTAGGGTTGCATTGATTTGACTAGCTGTGGTTGCTGATGCGTAATATAGTTGAATCATCAGCATACATGGACACACATGCTTTGTTTCATGCCAGTGGCAGGTAATTGGTAAATATAGAAAAGAGTAGAGGGCCAAGAAAACTGCCCTGCGGTACACCACACTTTACATGTTTAATATTAGAGAAGCTTCCATGTTCTATTAGATAGATAGCTCTGAATACACGATATGGTTGAAAAGACACAACACACAAGTTTTCTCCAGAACAGGTTATGATCAATAATATTAAAGGCTGCACCGAAATCTGCACAGAAATCTAACAGTACAGCTCCCAAAATCGTATTATTATCAATTTCTTTCAACCAATCATCAGTAATTTGTCTCAGTGCACTATATGTTGACTGCCCCTCTCTATAAGAATGCTGAAAGTCAGTTGTTAGTTTGTTCACAGAGAAGTAGTATTGTATCTGGTATCAAACACAGCAAGCTGATTGGTCAGCTGTTAGAACCAGTAAAGGGTGCGCTGCCATTCTTGGGTAAGGGAACGGCTTTGGCTTCCGTCCAGGTCTGATAACATTTTTCTAATTTTTCTGCAGACTTAAATTTAAAGATATGACAAATAGAAGTGGCAATATAGTCAGCTACCATCCTCAGGAGCTCTGCATCTGTACCAGGTGGTTTTCCACGCTAACCTTTTCCATCATACTTTATATGATGTATATTTTTTCACAATACACTTGGTTTTATTGGTTAAGTTTAGTCAGCCAGTCAGGTGTGCAGACAGACTTATTAGCCACTCCTTATGCCCCATCTCTTTCAACCATACAGGTTTTTTTCAATTCCTCATGAATCCATGGAGCCGTAACAGTTCAAGAAGTCATTTTATCAATAACTGGAAGAAACTATTTAATACATGCATCAAGTGAAGCGTCTGGATCCTCCTCATTACACACATCAGACCAACAAATATCTTCAACATATGAATTATTGCTAAATTATCTCGTATACACTATCTTAGGCTTAGGAACTTTGGCATTTCTAGATAGGGCCACTGTATTATGGTCAGTACCTCCAATGGGTATGGATACAGCTTTAGAGCAGAGTTCTGCAGCATTGGTAAAAAGGAGATCAATGCACATGGATGATATAGTTCCTGTAGTGTATGTAAACCCCCTGGTAGTTTGATTAATAACCTGAACCAGATTACAGGCACTGGTTACAGCGAGCAGCTTCCTCATGAGCAGACAGCTTGATGAAAACCAGTATATATTCAGGTCACCAAGAAAATATACCTCTCTGTTAACATCACACACATTATCAAACATTGCACACATATTATCCTGATAATGAATGTTAGCACTTGGTGGCCTATAGCAGAACCCTAAAAAAAGAGGCTTAAGATGAGGCAGGTGAACCTGCAACCACAACAATTCAACAACATTAGACATTAGATCCTCTCTAAGCTTGACAGGAATATGGCTCTGAACATACACAGCAACACCTCCACCAAAGGCATTCCTGTCTCTTCTGTAGATGTTATATCCCTGTATTGCTACTGCTGTGCCATCAAAATAATTATCTAAGTGAGTCTCAGAGATGGCCAATATATGAATGTTATCTAATGTTATAAAGTTACTGATTTCATAAACCTTATTTCTAAGGCCACATACACTACATTACCAGAAGTATGTGGACATCAGCTCATCGAACATCTCATTCCAAAATCATAGTCATTAATATGGAGCTGGTCCCCCCCTTTGCTGTTATACCAGCCTCCAAGGCTTTCCACTAGATGTTGGAACATTGCTGGGGAGACTTGCTTCCATTCAGCCACAAGAGCATTAGTGAGAATGGGCACTGATGTTGGGCGATTAGGCCTGGCTCGCAGTCGGTGTTCCAATTCATCCCAAAGGTGTTCAATGAGGTTGAGGTTAGGGCTCTGTGCAGGTCAGTCAAGTTCTTCCACACCAATCTTGACAAACCATTTCTGTATGGACCTCACTTTGTGCACGAGGCATTGTCATGCTGAAACAGGAAAGGGTCTTCCCCAAACTGTTGCCACAAAATTGGAAGCACAGAATTCTCTAGAATGTCATTGCATGCTGTAGTGTTAAGATTTCCCTTCACTGGAACTAAGGGGCCTAACCCGAACCATGAAAAACAGTCCCAGACCAATATTTCTCCTCCACCAAACTTTACAGTTGGCACTATTCATTCGGCCATGTAGCATTCTCCTGGCATCCGCCAAACCCATATTCGTCCATTGGATTGCCAGACGGTGAAGCATGATTCATCACTCCAGAGAACGTGTTTCCACTGCTCCAGAGTCCAATGGCGGCGAGCTTTACACCACTCCAGCCAACGCTTGGCATTGCGCATGATGATTTAGGCTTGGGTGCGGTAGTGAGTGTTGCAACCGAGGACAGACAATTTTTCTTTTACGCGCTTGTGTGGCCTACCACTTTGTGGCTGAGCCACTGTTGCTCCTAGACCTTTCCACTTCACAATAGCAGCTCTTATAGTTGACCGGGGCAGCTCTAGCAGGGCAGAAACGTCACGAACTGACTTATGACCGTGCCACGTTAAAAGTCACTGAGCTCTTCAGTAAGGCCATTCTACTGCCAATGTTTGTCTATGGAGATTTCATGACCGTGTGATTGATTTTATACACCTTTCACAGTGGCTTCCATAATTCTTAAATGGAATAAGTTTGTAACCACCAAGACTCTTCCTAGAGCTTGCCGCCCGGCCAAACTGAGCAATTGGGGGAGAAGGGCCTTGGTCAGGGAGGTGACCCAGAACCCGATTTGTCACTTTGACAGAGCTCCAGAGTTCCTCTGTGGAGATGGGAGAACCTTCCAGAAGGAAAACCATCTCTGCAGCACTCCATCAATCAGGCAAGCTGTGGGTAACTAGTGAAAAGGAGTCAGGCGCAGGAGAGCAGAGATGCGTGGACAAGGTCTTTTAATAACGAAGCACCAGTACAAACAATAATACTCAGGTGCGGCAAAATACCGGTCAATGAAACCAAGATTAAATTAGATTATACGATTAAACTCTTTGGCCTGAATGCCAATCGTCACAACTGGAGGAAACTTGGCACCATCCCTACGGTGAAGCATGGTGGTGGCAGCATCATGATGTGGGGTTATTTTTCAGCGGCAGGGACTGGGAGACTAGTCAGGATCGAGGGAAAGATTAACAGAGCAAAGTACAGAGAGATCCTTGATGAAACTCTGCTCCAGAGCGCTCGGGACCTCAGACTGGGGCGAAGGTTCACCTTCCAACAGGGCAACAATCCTAAGCACACAGCCAATACAACGCAGGAGTGGCTTCGGGACAAGTCTCTGAATGTCCTTGAGTGACCCAGTCAGAGCCCGGACTTGAACCCGATCGAACATCTCTGGAGAGACATGAAAATGGCTGTGCATCGACGCTCCCAATCCAACCTGACAGAGTTAGAGAGGATCTGCAGAGAAGAATGGGAGATACTCCCCAAATACAGGTGTGCCAAGCTTGTAGCTGCATACGCAGGAAGACACGAGGCTGTAATTGCTGCCAAAGGTGCTTCAACAAAGTACTGACTAAAGGGTCTGAATATATGCGAGCAATGTCAGAGCGGCTACGAGTAAGATACAGTAGAATAGTATACCGTATATACAGAGATGGGTAATGCAAGATATGTAGACGTTATTAAAGTGGCCAGTGATTTCAAGTCTATGTTCATGTGCAGCAGCCTTTATGTGATAGTACTGAGTAAGGGTCTGAATACTAATGTAAATATGAGTTTTCAGTGTTTTATTTGTAATACATTTCTAAAAGACTGTTTTTTGCTTTGTCATGATGGGGTATTGTATGTAGATTGATGAAGATAAAAAATGTTTTAATCCGTTTTAGAATAAGGCTGTAGTGTAACAAAATGTAGAAAAAGTCAAGGGGTCTGAATACTTTCCGAATGTACTGTATCGTGTACATTAATATGGGCTATTTTTAACCTTTTCCTGGGTAGCTTATTAGGGATAGACATAATATGAAGGGGAAAAAAGCACACAAAGCATGACAAGAATATAGTTTGGCTAATAGAGTCAGTCAATCAGGCACTTGTGAGTGTCAGTTGGTGTTTGTGTGATGTGGGGCTGAAGCTACTTGACCCGGAAGGTTCTCTCACTCCTCCCAACTTTCATGACCAGGATAAGTTATTTCCGCCTCTGTCGCACAGCTTCCGATTAGTCGGCTGTAAGCCATCTTGTCCTTAAACCTTAGGAACATGACTATAATCAGCCTGGGTCTGTCACCGGGGCTTCTTACAGATTTTACAGACCTGTGGGCGTGGATTCACCTCAATCTTCCTATGATCCACCTGCAGCTTTTGTGTGACAATTTTTCTTACTTTCTCCTCAGACAGCCCAGTTCTCATGTGAAGACTCTGGTATGCCATCCACGATTTTACCCTTTTTTTACCAGGTAACTTGACTGAGAACACATTCTCATTTACAGCAACAACCTGGGGAATATGAGCCAATTGGAAGCTGGGGATGATTAGGTGGCCATGATTGTATGAGAGACAGATTGGAAATTTAGCCAAGACACCGGGGTTAACACCCATGGGAGTCAGGACACCCGTTTATCGTCTCATCTGAAAGACAGCACCCTACACAGGGCAATGTCCCCATTCACTGCCCTGGGGCATTGTTTTTTCTTCTCGAGCAGAGTGCCTCCTACTGGCCCTCTAACACCACTTCCAGCCTGGAATGATGTTATTGCTCCTGGGTGTTGGATCTGTTTTCCCTGTCACCTTTAATAATGATTCACAGACAGTGCTGATGTCAGCTCTTGAAGCTATTTTCCTGTTGTTGTAACAACTGCTTGAGAATCTTTTCTGACTGTTTAAAGGATCCTTCACCTGTGATAGAGAAACACGGTCCTCTCTGTTTCTCCCACCCGGCTTTGGCTTTGGATGACATGGTAGCAGCGTAGGCTAACACTGCTACTCCACGCAGTGCCATAAGCCCGTAAACAGCAGGGATTTAGACTGCCACAGCAGGGATTTAGACTGCCACAAGCCCGTAAACAGTAGGGATTTAGACTGCCACAAGCCTGTAAACAGCAGGGATTTAGACTGCTACAAGCCCGTAAACAGCAGGGATTTAGACTGCCACAGCAGGGATTTAGACTGCCACAAGCCTGTAAACAGCAGGGATTTAGACTGCCACAGCAGGGATTTAGACTGCCACAAGCCTGTAAACAGCAGGGATTTAGACTGCCACAGCAGGGATTTAGACTGCCACAAGCCCGTAAACAGCAGGGATTTAGACTGCCACAAGTCCGTAAACAGCAGGGATTTAGACTGCCACAAGCCCGTAAACAGCAGGGATTTAGACTGCCACAGCAGGGATTTAGACTGCCACAAGCCTGTAAACAGCAGGGATTTAGACTGCCACAAGCCTGTAAACAGCAGGGATTTAGACTGCCACAGCAGAGATTTAGACTGCCACAAGCCTGTAAACAGCAGGGATTTAGACTGCCACAAGCCTGTAAACAGCAGGGATTTAGACTGCCACAAGCCCGTAAACAGCAGGGATTTAGACTGCCACAGCAGGGATTTAGACTGCCACAAGTCCGTAAACAGCAGGGATTTAGACTGCCACAAGCCCGTAAACAGCAGGGATTTAGACTGCCACAAGCAGGGATTTAGACTGCCACAAGCCTGTGACAATCCGCGGTCTCAGCCACAAGGGGCTAACTGCATCTCTGGCTGTGTTCAAGCTTTCAAGGAAACTCTGCTCTGCTATGGTTTCCCAGCTGGCAGCTCTCCATCCAGAGGGAATTAGCACCTCAATATGATTGTAACAAGACAGAGGCGGATGCAAGATGCAAGCAACGACGGTTTAATGAACACAGCACAGAGGGGCAACAGGACAGACAGACTATACTCAGAAGGGATCTGACGCAGGGACTAGGACGGACCATCCGATGATGGAGTGAAGAACAGCGTGCTGAGAAATCCAGGGGAGCGTGTCCAGATGGGGAGGAAGGAACACAGCAGAAAATCCACACAAGGAGGGCAAGAGACGAGCACAGAAACCCGACACGACACCAGGGAAGTCACAACGATCTGACAACATGAAACACCAGTCACTGAACATATAAAGGGAAAGGTAAGTGGTTACAGCTGGCGCAGACAATCAGACCGAGATTGAGAACCACGCCCACACAAACACACAAGAGGAGAGAGAGAGAGAGAGAGAGAGAGAGAGAGAGAGAGAGAGAGAGAGAGAGAGAGAGAGAGAGAGGCAGTGGATTCATAAACCGTGACAATGATGTTAATTGCAAAGACCTTAATGAGTCAAAAACATCTCTCTCTTTTTTTCTCTCTCATGTTACAGTAATCAGATCACTTTAATGAGTAACAGTAATATGAAGCGTTGGGTAATATTACTACAGGTACTTTTCTAATAACGTATGTGTTACCTTTACATTAACTTTACAATCATATCGCTACCGCCATGTTATATTTCATATAAAAAAACACTGTCTCCTGCGAACGGAATTCACACGTTGCTGGCTGCTGTAACCCTGCCAAGATTCAAGCTACTCACTTTGGAGGGTCGCTCTCTCCCTGGCAAAGAGATCCCAGACCCAAGGCCCGGCCGCCACCACCGACGATGACTCTTTTACATTTGAAAATATGGGTAATGACCGTGACTCTGGTGGTGATGAGCGTGACTCTGGTGGTGATGACCGTGACTCTGGTGGTGATGACCGTGACTCTGGTCGTGATACTGTGACTCTGGTGGTGATGAGCGTGACTCTGGTCGTGATGACTGTGACTCTGGTAGTGATGACCGTGACTCTGGTAGTGATGACCGTGACTCTGGTGGTGATGACCGTGACTCTGGTCGTGATACTGTGACTCTGGTCGTGATACTGTGACTCTGGTGGTGATGAGCGTGACTCTGGTCGTGATGACTGTGACTCTGGTAGTGATGACCGTGACTCTGGTGGTGATGACCGTAACTCTGGTGGTGATGACCGTGACTCTGGTGGTGATGACCGTGACTCTGGTGGTGATGACCGTGACTCTGGTGGTGATGACCGTGACTCTGGTGGTGATGACCGTGGACACAGAGGTGATGGAGTTGTTGAAGTCAGCACCTGTGATGGAAGGACTGCTTCCTGAGAATTTAACACACCAACAACATCCAGTGCACAAGTCAAGAGACTTTTTAGCCTGGGGAGTCTGGTGTTTACACCGATAAGAAAACAGGCTCACAAACAGGCTCACAACGCACAATAGAATTGAAAGGTTTCTCCTAAATACAACTGCTATTTTAGTGGTGAGGAATAGCCAGTAGACCTAGCTGTTGTATTACACTGAACAAAAATATAAACACAACATGCAGCAATTTCAAAGATTTTACGGAGTTAGTGTTCATAATAAAGAAAACAGTGAATTGCAATAAATTCATTACGCCCTAATCTATGGATTTCACATGACTGGGAATACAGATATGCATCTGTTGGGTCACAGATACCTTAAAAACAGTAGGGGCTTGGATCAGAAACCAGACAGTATCTGGTGTGACCACCATATGCCTCATGCAGCGCGACACAACTCCTTCTCATAGAGTTGACCAGGCTGTTTATTGTGGCCTGTGTAATGTTGTCCCACTCTTCTTCAATGGCTGTGCGAAGTTGCTGGACATTGCCGAGAACTGGAACACGCTGTCATACACGTTGATCCAGAGCATCCCAAACATGCTCAATGGGTGACATGTCTGGTGAGTAATGCAGTCCATGGAAGGACTGGGAAATTTCATTTTAAGCTTCCAGGAATTATGTACAGATCCTTGCGACATGGGGCCGTGCATTATCATTTTGAAACGTGAGGTGATGGCGTCGTATGAATGGCACGACAATGGGGCCTCGGGGTCTCGTCACGGTACCTCTGCATTCCAATTTCCATAGATGAAAATGCAATTGTGTTTGTTTGTCCGTAGCTTATGCCTGCCCATACCGTAACTCCACTGCCACCATGGAGCACACCATACACCATACACGTGGTCTGCACATTTTCTAAAACGACGATGGAGGCGGCTCACGGTAGAGAAATTAACATTCAGTTATCTGGTGGACCTTCCTGCAGTCAGCATACCAAGTGCACGCTCCCTCAAAACTTGAGACATCAAGCATTGTGTTGTGTGACAAAACTGCACATTTTAGAGTGCCCTTTTATTATCCCAAGCACAAGGTGCACCTGTGTAATGATCATGCTGTTTAATCAGCTTCTTGATATGCCACATCTGTCAGGTGGGTGGATTATCTTTGCAAAAGAGAAATGCTCACTAACGGGGATGTAAACACATTTGTGCACAGAATTTGAGAGAAATAAGCTTTTTGTGCGTATGGAACATTTCTGGGATCTTTTATTTCAGCTCATGAAACATGGGACCAGCACTTTACATGTTGCGTTAATATTTTTGTTCAGTATAATAGTCGGTTATTTTAATAATTACTAAGCAATTACCAGGGGTGAACAATGTGATTTGTCATACAACGCAATGACACATATTTGAGGGAAAGTGCAACTGGCATGCTGACTGCAGGAATGTCCACCAGAGCTGTTGGCAGAGAATTTAATGTTCATTTCTCTACCATAAACTGCCTCCAACGTCATTTTAGAGAATTTGGCAGTAGGTCCAACCGGCCTCACAACCACAGACCACGTGTAATCACGCCAGCCCAGGACCTCCACATCTGTCTTCTTCACCTGCAGGATCATCTGACACCAGCAATAATACAGACTTTTTTGCCAAAAAACTCATTCTGATTGGCTGGGCCTGGCTCCCCAGTGGCTGGGCCTGGCTCCCCAGTGGGTGGGCCTGGCTCGCAATTGGGTGGGCCTGGCTCGCAATTGGATGGGCCTGGCTCCCCAGTGGCTGGGCCTGCCTCCCCAGTGGCTGGGCCTGCCTCCCCAGTGGGTGGGCCTGGCTCGCCAGTGGGTGGGCATATTGCCTTCTCAGGCCCACCCATGGCTGCACCCCTGCCCAGTCGGGAAAGCCATAGATTATGGCCTAATGAATCTATTTGTGACTGATTTCCTTATACGAACTGTAACTGAGTAGAATTGTTGAAATTGTTGGATGTTGCGTTTATATTTTTGTTCAGTATATGTTGCAAATATTTGGGCTTCTTTGTAAACAAGTAATTTAGAGTAGACAGTACCACTACATACCATATATTGGCTCATTCATCCCCCCTCATCTCCCCTGTAACTATTCCCCAGGTCGTTGCCGTAAAAAAAGAATGTGTTCTCAGTCAAATTACCTGGTAAAATAAGGGTTAAAAATATATATATATATGTTGGTAGCAGGTACTTAGAACATACACACTGTGTTACCTCTTAATGTATTAGGTAGTACCATGTAGAACCAGGAAGAACCAGGTAGATCCTGGTAGTACCAGGTAGAACCATGTAGAACAAGATAGAACCAGGTAGAACCATGTAGAACTAGGTAGAACCATGTAGAACCAGGTAGAACCAGATAGAACCATGTAGAACTAGATAGAACCAGGTAGTACCAGGTAGAACCAGGTTGTAACAGGTAGAACCAGATAGAACCAGGTAGAACCATGTAAATAGTACCATGTAGAACCAGATAGAACCAGGTAATACCAGGTAGAACCAGGTAGTACCAGGTAGAACCAGGTAATACCAGGTAGAACCAGGTAGAACCAGGTAGTACCAGGTAGAACCAGATAGAACCAGGTAGGTAGTACCAGGTAGAACCAGATAGAACCAGGTAGTACCATGTAGAACCAGGTAGAACCAGATGGAACCAGGGGTACCAAGTAGAACCATGTAGAACCGGGTAGAACCAAGTAGAACCTCACACACACACACACAAACACAAACACACAACCACACACACACACACACACACACACACATCGTGTAATACCATATGATTCTGTAGCTTTCACTCAGAAGAAGGTGTGAATGTGAAAGCAAGCAGCTAATCCTCTAATCTCCTCTACCCCCATTCTACCCAGCTGGGAAGGGACCGAGTTACAGTAGTGTACTCATGTTTCCTTGTTTATTGTTTGGTCTCAAACCTACCATGATTTAATCACACACTGACGACTTGTTCAGTATTTAATCCCATCCTCAGCAGCAGTGGTAGTGATAGATGTTGTCTCAGTATTTAATCCCATCCTCAGCAGCAGTGGTAGTGATAGATGTTGTCTCAGTATTTAATCCCATCCTCAGCAGCAGTGGTAGTGATAGATGTTGTCTCAGTATTTAATCCCATCCTCAGCAGCAGTGGTAGTGATAGATGTTGTCTCAGTATTTAATCCCATCCTCAGCAGCAGTGGTAGTGATAGATGTTGTCTCAGTATTTAATCCCATCCTCAGCAGCAGTGGTAGTGATAGATGTTGTGTCAGTATTTAATCCCATCCTCAGCAGCAGTGGTAGTGATAGATGTTGTCTCAGTATTTAATCCCATCCTCAGCAGCAGTGGTAGTGATAGATGTTGTCTCAGTATTTAATCCCATCCTCAGCAGCAGTGGTAGTGATAGATGTTGTCTCAGTATTTAATCCCATCCTCAGCAGCAGTGGTAGTGATAGATGTTGTCTCAGTATTTAATCCCATCCTCAGCAGCAGTGGTAGTGATAGATGTTGTCTCAGTATTTAATCCCATCCTCAGCAGCAGTGGTAGTGATAGATGTTGTCTCAGTATTTAATCCCATCCTCAGCAGCAGTGGTAGTGATAGATGTTGTCTCAGTATTTAATCCCATCCTCAGCAGCAGTGGTAGTGATAGATGTTGTGTCAGTATTTAATCCCATCCTCAGCAGCAGTGGTAGTGATAGATGTTGTCTCAGTATTTAATCCCATCCTCAGCAGCAGTGGTAGTGATAGATGTTGTCTCAGTATTTAATCCCATCCTCAGCAGCAGTGGTAGTGATAGATGTTGTCTCAGTATTTAATCCCATCCTCAGCAGCAGTGGTAGTGATAGATGTTGTCTCAGTATTTAATCCCATCCTCAGCAGCAGTGGTAGTGATAGATGTTGTCTCAGTATTTAATCCCATCCTCAGCAGCAGTGGTAGTGATAGATGTTGTCTCAGTATTTAATCCCATCCTCAGCAGCAGTGGTAGTGATAGATGTTGTCTCAGTATTTAATCCCATCCTCAGCAGCAGTGGTAGTGATAGATGTTGTCTCAGTATTTAATCCCATCCTCAGCAGCAGTGGTAGTGATAGATGGTGTCTCAGTACTTTGGTATCTTGGTGTAATCCTCACTTTCGATCACAATATGATTCTAGCATTTGCCGTGTATAATATGTTCATGTTGCGAAATATTTGTGCAGACATTTCACGCTATTTGTTTATGGAGTGATCCGTTCATGCGTTTGTGTGTGTCGAACTGATATTCAAGTAATGGGCTTCATGCATCTTGTCTCGATGGCCTGTATCCATGGCAACGACAGGTTTGTCATATCCTTCAGCAGAGGCTCAAAAGGGGACCTGAAAGGAAACGCTGAAACCTTCAGCTCTCTCCTCTCCTCCTGGCCATCTCTCTCTTTCTTTCTCTTTCTCTCTCTCTCTTTCTCTCTTTCTTTCTTTTTCTCTCTCCGCATCTCCTCCTGGCCATCTGTCTCTCACTCTTTCTCTCTCTCAATTCAATTCAATTCAATTGACTTTATTGACATGGCAAGTTCATTATTACTTACATTGTCAAAGTATACATATATAAAAAAATATATATATATATATATACAGTGGGGCAAAAAAGTATTTAGTCAGCCACCAATTGTGCAAGTTCTCCAACTTAAAAAGATGAGAGAGGCCAGATTTTCTATGGGGTTGAGATCTGGAGACTGGCTAGGCCACTCCAGGACCTTGAAATGCTTCTTACGAAGCCACTCCTTCGTTGCCCGGGCGGTGTGTTTGGGATCATTGTCATGCTGAAAGACCCAGCCACGTTTCATCTTCAATGCCCTTGCTGATGGAAGGAGGTTTTCACTCAAAATCTCACGATACATGGCCCCATTCATTCTTTCCTTTACACGGATCAGTCGTCCTGGTCCCTTTGCAGAAAAACAGCCCCAAAGCATGATGTTTCCACCCCCATGCTTCACAGTAGGTATGGTGTTGTTTGGATGCAACTCAGCATTCTTTGTCCTCCAAACACGACGAGTTGAGTTTTTACCAAAAAGTTCTATTTTGGTTTCATCTGACCAAATGACATTCTCCCAATCCTCATCTGGATCATCCAAATGCTCTCTAGCAAACTTCAGACGGGCCTGAACATGTACTGGCTTAAGCAGGGGGACACGTCTGGCACTGCAGGATTTGAGTCCCTGGCGGCGTAGTGTGTTACTGATGGTAGGCTTTGTTACTTTGGTCCCAGCTCTCTGCAGGTCATTCACTAGGTCCCCGTGTGGTTCTGGGATCTTTGCTCACCGTTCTTGTGATCATTTTGACCCCACGGGTGAGATCTTGCGTGGAGCCCCAGATCGAGGAAGATTATCAGTGGTCTTGTATGTCTTCCATTTCCTAATAATTGCTCCCACAGTTGATTTCTTCAAACCAAGCTGCTTACCTATTGCAGATTCAGTCTTCCCAACCTGGTGCAGGTCTACAATTTTGTTTCTGGTGTCCTTTGACAGCTCTTTGGTCTTGGCCATAGTGGAGTTTGGAGTGTGACTGTTTGAGGTTGTGGACAGGTGTCTTTTATACTGATAACAAGTTCAAACAGGTGCCATTAATACAGGTAACGAGTGGAGGACAGAGGAGCCTCTTAAAGAAGAAGTTACAGGTCTGTGAGAGCCAGAAATCTTGCTTGTTTGTATGTGACCAAATACTTATTTTCCACCATAATTTGCAAATAAATTCATTAAAGATCCTACAATGTGATTTTCTGGATTTTTTCCTCATTTTGTCTGTCATAGTTGAAGTGTACCTATGATGAAAATTACAGGCCTCTCTCATCTTTTTAAGTGAGAGAACTTGCACAATTGGTGGCTGACTAAATACTTTTTTGCCCCACTGTATATAAATGGTGGGACCAACAGCAATATTAATAGTAGAAGTAGTGGACATGGGATTACCATTAACAACAACTACAACAACAGTATTAATGAGAATAACAATACAGTAAAGCAATGGTAGTAGACCAGTGTCAACATGACAACAAAAACAAGATGGGAAATATTATCGACATTACATTACACTTTTCACTGGCTGTCCCTCAGGCTGTGGCAGGAGGACACATATATGGCTGCCACAACTGCACATTTTGGCTTTTCACCCAATAAATATTACATTTTTTCTTCATCTTTTATAGTTTCAAATTCTTTGTATTGAATAATAATTTTGGGAAAGAAATATTATCTTAGGTCTGAGTATTTGTCACAGTGTAATAGGAAATGCAGGTCTGTCTCTACCTCTCCCCTGGAGCAGAGTGAGCACAGCCTGTTCTCTCTGAGCAGCCAGGTCAGTCTCTACCTCTCACCTGGAGCAGAGTGAGCACAGCCTGTTCTCTCTGAGCAGCCAGGTCTGTCTCTACCTCTCCCCTGGAGCAGAGTGAGCACAGCCTGTTCTCTCTGAGCAGCCAGGTTTGTCTGTGACGACCGGTCTCTATAGCCAGCCTGTCCTCTCTGGGCAGCCAGGTTTGTCTGTGACGACCGGTCTCTATAGCCAGACTGTCCTCTCTGGGAAGCCAGGTTTGTCTGTGACGGGTCTCTATAGCCAGACTGTGCTCACTGAGTCTGTACCTAGTCAGTGTTTTCCTCAGTTTTCTATCAGTCACAGTGGTCAGATAGTCTGCCACCATGTACTGTCTGTTTAGAGACAAATAGCATTGAAGTTTACTTAGATTTTATCTGGTGTCTTTCCAATAGGTGATATATTTTTATTTTTGTTTTGTGATGATTTGGTTGGGCCAGATTTTCTGAGTGCTGTCCTGAGGCTCTGTGGGGTTGGTTTGGGTTAGTGAACTGATCCTCAGAACCAGCTGGCTGAGGGGACTCTTCTCTTGTTTCATCTCTTGACATTGTAGAGCTGTGTGATGGAATGTTTTGGGGTCACTTGTTTTTAGATGGTTGTAAAATTTGATGGCTCTTTTTTCTATTCGAATGAGGAGGGGGGTATTGGCCCAATTCTGCTCCACATGCATTATTTTGAGTTTTTCTTTGCACTTGCAATACAGTCTTGCAAAACTCTGCATGAAGTATTTCAATTGGATGTTTGTCCCATTTGGTAAATTTCATTATTAGAGGGTGGACCCCATACTTCGCTGCCATATAGAGCAATTGGTTCTATAACTGATTGGAACATTTTGAGCCAGATTCTAATTGGAATTTTAATGTTCCTTTTAAATGGCACAGAATGCTCTTCTTGCTTTGTCTCTCAGCTCATTCACAGCCCTGTGAAAGCTACCTGTGTTGCTGGTATTTAGTCCTAGATATGTGTAGTTTTTGGTGTGTTCTAATAGAACTGTGTCCAAATAGAATTTATGTTTGACATCCTGATTTCCTGACCTTTTTTGGAATATCATTATATTCGGGGTTTTTTAGGTTAACGGTCAGAGCCCAGGTCTGACAGAACCTGTACAGATGATCTAGGTGCTGCTGTAACCCCTCTTTAGTGGGAGACAGCAGCACCAGGTCATCTGCGTACAGCAGACACTTGATTTCCGTGTTGTGTAGGGTGATTCCAGGTGCTGCCGATTCTTCCAATGTGTTTGCCAATTCATTAATGTTGGACTTATTGGGCAGCCCTGTTTCACTCCACGTCCCTGAGAGAAGAAGTCTGTTTGCTTGTTGCCAATTTTAACCGCACATTTGTTTTTAGTGTACATTTATTTAATAACATCATATCTTTTCCCTCCAATACCACTCTATTAGTTTCTAAAAAAGACCTTCGTGCTAAATTGAATCAAATGCTTTCTTGAAATGTACAAAACACGAGTAGATTTTGCCTTTGTTTTGGTTTACTTGTTTGTCAATTAGAGTGTGAAGGGTGTAAATGTGGTATGTTGTGCGATAATTTTTTTGAAATCCAATCTGGCTTCTGCTCAGGACGTTGTGTTCGTCAAGGGAATTATGTTGCTGTTAACGCAGATTCCTCTAATTATTTGGGTCAAATTTGTCTCCATTTTTATAGATTGGTGTGATCAATCCCTGGTTCCAAATATCGGGGAAAATACCTGCAGTGAGGATAATGTTGAAGAGTTGGAGTATATCCAATTTGAATTTGTGGTCTGTATATTTGATAATTTCATTTAAAATACCATCAGCACCACAGGCCTTTTTGGGTTGGAGAGTGCATAGTTTGTCCAATAATTCTTCTTCTGTAATTGGGGTATCCACAGGATTCTGATAGTCTGATTGAAGGATTTGTAATTTTTCTTCTATATCTTTTTGTTCTGGGCTCTTTGTTATATTGCTGTAGAGGTTTGCAAAGTGATTTCTCCACATATCCCCATTTTGGATAGCCAATTCCTCATGACGAGGTTTGTTTAATTTATTCCAATTCTCCCAGAAGTGGTTTGATTTTATGGATTCCTCAATTACATACAGATGATTTCTAATGTGCTGTTCCTTTTCTGTTCTTAGGGTGTGTTTTGTATTGCTTCAAGTTTTCCCCATATTGAAGGCGTATATTTTTGTTGTTTGGTTCTCTGTGTTTTTGATTTGATATATTTCTCAATGACTTTCTTAGATTTTTGCAATCATTATCAAACCATTTTTCATTAAAGGTTATTTTTGGTTTGCTCTTATGCATCTTTAGATTAGCCAAGGAGGCTAATTTGTGAAATATAACGTTTATGTTCCAAACGGCCAAATTTAAACCTTCAAAAGCTGTAGGAGAATGTTAAGGCTAAAAAGTTGTCCTGGAGAGATTGTATTTTTTGGCAACTAATTGCTTTTTGGTAGATGTCTGTACTGTTTGCACTCCATCTATAGGCCTGTTTAGTACCATGTCATTTATTGGGCCGTGATGCTTCATGGCTGGGTTCCGCTCTTCTCAGATCAACTGTGATTTTACTGTGGTCTGAGAGAGGTGTTAGTGGGCTGACTGTGAAGGCTCTGTGATTTTACTGTGGTCTGAGAGAGGTGTCAGTGGGCTGACTGTGAAGGCTCTGTGAGACTCTGGGTTGAGGTCGGTGAGGAAGTAGTCTACAGTGCTGCTGCCAAGGGATGAGCTGTAGGTGTACCTACCAAATGAGTCCCCTCTCAGCCTACCATTGACTATGTACGGACCCAGTGTTCCACAGAGCTTCACCAGCTGTGCTCCAGTTGTGTTTTTCACTTTGTCCTAGTTGTTTCTGTGGGGGTATGTGGGAAGGGAAAGGTTGTTGCTTCCTGGTAGGTGTTTATCCCCATGAGTGTTAATAGTGTCTTGTTCTTCTGCTGTTCTGGCATTCAGGTCTCCACAGACCAGTACGCTGCCTTGGGCCTGAAAGGGACTCATCTCCCCCTCTAGAATGGAGAAACTCTCTTCATTGAAGTAGGGTGACTCTGACGGGGGAATGTATGTGGCACAGAGGAAGACGTTTTTATCTGTTAAGATAGCCTCCTTGTTGTTTTTTTAACCAGATAAAGAATTCTCCTGTTTTGATCAATTTGATTGAATTAATTAGTTCAGATTTATACCATATTAGCATTTCCCCTGAGTCTCTGCCCAGTGTGACTCCTTTTAATTTAGTGGATGGTATGATTATCTCCCTATAACCTAGTGGACAGCCAGTGGAAACATCACCTCTGCCCTGTCTGACTCCTTTTAATTTAGTGGATGGTATGATTATCTCTCTCTCTCTCTCTCTCTCTCTCTCTCTCTCTCTCTCTCTCTCTCTCTCTCTCTCTCTCTCTCTCTCTCTCCTGCCCATCTCTCTCTCTCTCTCTCTCTCTCTCTCTCTCTCTCTCTCTCTCTCTCTCTCTCTCTCTCTCTCTCTCTCTCTCTCTCTCTATCTCTCTTTCTTTGTTTCTTTATCTCTCTCTCTCTCTCTCTCTCTCTCTCTCTCTCTCACTCTCTCTCACTCACTCTCTTTCCTCTCCTCCCCTCTCCTCCTGACCATCTCTCTATCCCTATCTCTCCCTCTCTCTCTCTCTCTCTCTTTCCTCTCCTCCCCTCTCCTGACCACCTCTCTATCCCTATCTCTCTCTCTCTCTCTCTCTCTCTCTCTCTCTCTCTCTCTCTCTCTCTCTCACTCTCTCGTATCTTTCCAGTGATCCTGCCGACCAAGGACGGGTCTGAGGAGTTATTTGGCGTCGCAGCTAGCTAGCTGGACATCAAGCTGTCCCGGGTTTGTGGCTGTCTAGATCCCTGCTGTTTGTTGTTTTCAATTTTCCCCGTGACCTGCCCTGTCTGGAACTGCGAGGAGTAACAGCCTAAGATATGTTGCTAGCTACCATGACAAAGACCAAAGCCGGCGGGAGTACCGTTGAGGACAGTGCCAGTGAAGGATGTGAAGGATCTTTTAAACAAACAAAAAGAGACCTATAAGCAGCTGTTACAACAACAAGATAATAGTTTCAAGTGTTTTTGTCCAAATACTCGTGGATTCTACTAATAAAAGAATGGACGACCTGACCAGAGAGGTCCAGGACCTGAAGAACAGTATGCAGTTTTCCCAGGGTCAGCTCGACGAGTTGAAACAGGAGAACGGCAAGATGACAGCATTCTGTAAGTCATTGAGAGAGGACATCAGTTCTGTGTGTGAATCCAGATGAAGCTGGTTTTGCAACAGCTAATGGGGATCCTAATAAAATCTCAAATCCCAAAATACCACTACTTTCACTAACTTAGTGGTTCGCTTCTTCTCAGCTGCATCCTATTCAGTAACAACTGGCTCACCCCTTGTGGATGCTCTGGGTGTCCGAGAGATGTATGTTTGATAGGCTCTAATTACTTACTCATACTTACCCATGAATGTGCACTGGGGAGTCAAGTGCTGCTTCAGGTTTCATTTTTATTTGATAATTTTTATTTGTTTTTAATTTTTTATTTTAACTTGTTTTAATCGAGGTGAGGAGTGGGATTAAATCAAATCAAATTGTATTAGTCACATGCGCCGAATACAACAGGTGTAGACCTTACAGTGAAATGCTGAATACAACAGGTGTAGACCTTACAGTGAAATGCTGAATACAACAGGTGTAGACCTTACAGGGAAATGCTGAATACAACAGGTGTAGACCTTACAGTGAAATGCTGAATACAACAGGTGTAGACCTCACAGTGAAATGCTGAATACAACAGGTGTAGACCTTACAGTGAAATGCTGAATACAACAGGTGTAGACCTTACAGTGAAATGCTGAATACAACAGGTGTAGACCTTACAGTGAAATGCTGAATACAACAGGTGTAGACCTTACAGTGAAATGCTGAATACAACAGGTGTAGACCTTACAGTGAAATGCTGAATACAACAGGTGTAGACCTTACAGTGAAATGCTGAATACAACAGGTGTAGACCTTACAGTGAAATGCTTACTAATGAGCCCCTAACCAACAATACAGTTAAAAGAAGAAGTAGAAACACGAAGTTGGTGAATTTAGTGGGAAACCTGCCCATTTGTAACAAGCATTGGTAACATGCATTCATTGTTACACCTCTGTAACTACATACCACAATTACTACCAGTTACATGTAGTTATTACAGTGTAACTATGAGTTACAGTTAACTACAATACTTGTTATAGTGTAATTACACATTCCACTGTAATAAGGGCCACTTAATTAAAATGAACTGTTACACCCAACCTCTGTCTCTCTCTCTCTATCCCTCTCGCTCTCTCCCTCTCTCTCTATCCCTCTCGCTCTCTTTCCTCTCTCTCTCTCTCTCTCTCTCTCTCTCTCTCTCTCTCTCTCTCTCTCTCTCTCTCTCTCTCTCTCTCTCTCTCCCTCTCTCTCTATCCCTCTCGCTCTCTGTTCTCTCTGTTCTCTCTGTTCTCTCTGTTCTCTCTCTCTCTCTCTCTCTCTCTCTCTCTCTCTCTCTCTCTCTCTCGCTCACTCTCTTTCCTCTCCTCCCCTCTCCTCCTGACCATCTCTCTATCCCTATCTCTCTCTCTCTCTCTCTCTCTCTCTCTCTCTCTCTCTCTCTCTCTCTCTCTCTCTCTCTCTCTCCTCTCCTCCCTCTCCTCCTGACCACCTCTCTCTCTCTCTCTCTCTCTCTCTCTCTCTCTCTCTCTCTCTCTCTCTCTCTCTCTCTCTCTCTTTCCTCTCCTCCTGACCATCTCTCTCTTTCCACTGTCATGACCCATCTATCTGACAAACTAACACTGCCACCATGTGGCTGGTAACATTAACATGAGTATTTCAACTGATTCACTATATCAGCAACAGTTTGTTGACAGACGTAATATCTATATGTTTCATGTTGTTTTGCTTGTATCTAAAGGTAATTTGATCATACCCTTTTCTCTGATTTGCAAGTCATTTTTTTATATTTTGTTGTTGAAAAACATTTCCAAGACAGGGCCAGATATGCAATACAACCAAACAATTAAACAATTAAACAATTTAGTTGGTTGTCTAAGTATGTTAAAAAAAAGAGCCCATCGCACTTTTCCAGAAGCTTGGCTGGTGCTTAAAACGTGTGAATTCAGATGAATATAAGGTGTGATGGGTCCTCACTCAAAAAGATGGGGCATGTTTTCACTGCATCAGACGTTTCGGGCTTTCTTTGTGACTAACTTGTATACAGGTAGACCAGAGAAGCCACATCCCTGATTGGCAGATGAGTGGCAACCCTGATTAGAAGAAC
Organism: Brachymystax lenok tsinlingensis; assembly: GCA_030435695.1. Taxonomy (NCBI): domain Eukaryota; kingdom Metazoa; phylum Chordata; class Actinopteri; order Salmoniformes; family Salmonidae; genus Brachymystax; species Brachymystax lenok. The sequence goes on along the minus strand of CM059797.1, from coordinate 7,302,192 downwards.
CTGCTACTCATCGGTTACTCACCTGTGTTCCCTATAGATGCTGTTTTGAATGAAAAAAAGGATTTGTATCTACACGCTGAAGAAGGCTGCAAAGCTGAAACGTCTGTGTACGCTATCCCTGATGCAGTGAAAATTATTTTTAAAAGAAATAGTAAGCTTTAAGTGACATGTTTTGCGTCCGGAACCATCACACCTTTTTATTTGTCTAAGTATGTTCACCTTTTATTACTTTTGTTTGTCTAAGTGTATTCACCTTTTATTACCTTTTGTTTGTCTAAGTGTATTCACCTTTTATTACCTTTTGTTTGTCTAAGTGTATTCACCTTTTATTACCTTTTGTTTGTCTAAGTGTATTCACCTTTTATTACTTTTGTTTGTCTAAGTATGTTCACCTTTTATTACCTTTTGTTTGTCTAAGTATGTTCACCTTTTATTACCTTTTGTTTGTCTAAGCATGTTCACCTTTTATTTCACCTTTTATTACCTTTTATTTGTCGAGGTATGCTCACCTTTTATTACCTTTAGTGGAGCAACTTGCTCAAGCGTACTGGCGAGTTGACCAGGTACTAGATAGGACTGATATTAATGGCTTATTACATGTTGGATACACACAACAGTAAAATGCATCACTTTAGAGCAAAAATAAATACTGTTTTGAGTGTGTTCTATGGTTCACTTTTTACTCCAACACATTCATAATTTCTCAACAGAAGTTTCATAAAGGTAAAACTTGGGTCATTGATATTTATGTTCATATTCCTTGTTTTACTTAGAATAACGGATTAATTTACAAATGCTCAATATGACAGGTGTCATTAAACATCGGGCAAAAAACTAAATTAAATTGTTGCCAGCAGCACAGTTCCAGTCACCAACCCTCTATGTGACATGAAAACAGCCTAACCAGCTCTGCTAGGGGGAGTAAAATGGTCAGAGTGAGGTGTTCTCTCATTTATGTCTGGAAGTAGCTAGCAAGCTAGCAAGTTAGCCAACTTTAGCCAGTTAGCTTGGGCGCTTGTCTGCTGTTGTGAGGTCAGAAAGGTCGGATCAACCCTACTCCTTGGCCGAAGCGTCCAGTGTGCGCCCTGAATTTATGAACGCCCTCTGAGCGTGCTCTTTGTGAACACACCCGTAGTGTCAGAAAGCATGGGTACAAATGACTGCGTTAATAATGACCTTGACCTTACGCATAGTGTGGAATATATGACCATATTTCAAACTTTGTTCAAATGCCTCTGATATATTTCAGTGCTTTGGCTTCATAGAGCAATTATGTTGTTCAGTCATGTCTTATCTGTCATTCCAAGCCACAGTCTCACAGCCAGTCACTCTGACCAGCTGGAACTAAACATATATTGACCCAGTCTGCTGGATTTCACACTGACAGCCCTAGCTGTTGTACCATCCCTACTGTACCCTCCCTGTTCTACCATCCCTGCTGTACCCTCCCTGTTCTACCATCCCTACTGTACCCTCCCTGTTCTACCATCCCTGCTGTACCCTCCCTGCTGTACCCTCCCTTTTCTACCATCCCTGCTGTACCCTCCCTGCTGTACCCTCCCTGTTCTACCATCCCTACTGTACCCTCCCTGTTCTACCATCCCTGCTGTAGCCTCCCTGCTGTACCCTCCCTGTTCTACCATCCCTGCTGTACCCTCCCTGCTGAACCCTCCCTGCTGTACCCTCCCTGCTGTACCCTCCCTGCTGTACCCTCCCTGTTCTACCATCCCTGCTGTACCCTCTCTGCTGACCTCTCCCTGCTGTACCCTCCCTGCTGAACCCTCCCTGCTGAAGCCTCCCTGCTGTACCCTCCCTGTTCTACCATCCCTGCTGTACCCTCCCTGCTGAACCCTCCCTGCTGTACCCTCCCTGCTGACCTCTCCCTACTGTACCCTCCCTGCTGAACTCTCCCTACTGTACCCTCCCTGTTGTACCATCCCTACTGTACCCTCCCTACTGTACCCTCCCTGTTGTACCATCCCTACTGTACCCTCCCTGCTGTACCCTCCCTACTGTACCCTCCCTGTTGTACCCTCCCTGTTCTACCATCCCTACTGTACCCTCCCTGTTCTACCATCCCTACTGTACCCTCCCTGCTGTACCCTCCCTGCTGTACCCTCCCTGTTGTACCCTCCCTGTTCTACCATCCCTACTGTGCCCTCCCTGTTCTACCATCCCTACTGTACCCTCCCTGCTGTACCCTCCCTGCTGTACCCTCCCTGTTGTACCCTCCCTGTTGTTTCTTCCCTGCTGTACCCTCCCTGTTCTACCATCCCTACTGTAACCTCGATGTGGTACCCTCCCTGCTGTACCCTCCCTGCTGTACCCTCCCTGCTGTACCCTCCCTGTTGTACCCTCCCTGTTCTACCATCCCTACTGTACCCTCCCTGTTCTACAATCCCTACTGTACCCTCCCTTCTGTACCCTCCCTGTTCTACCATCCCTACTGTAACCTCCATGTGGTACCCTCCCTACTGTACCCTCCCTACTGTTCCCTCCCTGTTGTACCCTCCCTACTGTACCCTCCCTGTTCTACCATCCCTACTGTACCCTCCCTACTGTACCCTCCCTGTTGTACCCTCCCTCATGTACCCTCCCTGTTCTACCATCCCTACTGTACCCTCCCTACTGTACCCTCCCTGTTGTACCATCCCTACTGTACCCTCCCTACTGTACCCTCCCTGTTCTGCCATCCCTACTGTACCCTCCCTACTGTACCCTCCCGGTTCTACCATCCCTACTGTACCCTCCCTACTGTACCCTCCCTGTTGTACCCTCCCGGTTCTACCATCCCTACTGTACCCTCCCTGTTGTACCCTCCCTGTTGTACCCTCCCTGCATTACTCTCCCTGCTGTACCCTCCGTGTTGTACCCTCCCTGTTGTACCCTCCCTCCCTGGCTGGTATTCTGTTAGTATACTGTATCTCGCTTCGTCATGGAAATTTATGGTGGTACTGTGGTACTGTGGTACTGTGGAACTATGGTACTATGGTACTGTGGTACTGTGTATTGGTGTGTTTGTTTGTTCGGATCCTCATTAGCTGCTACAAAATAAAAACATAATCTTACTGACTGTAAAACAGGTTGATGGCAGCACACCCATGAGCTAATAATAAATAAGGTAGAAAGTGTGTACCGCACCGTTGATCATATATAAAGTAGAATCTACACCCAGAAAGTGTACACACTGAGTGATATGTCTTACAGTAGAAAGTGTGTACCAACCACCCTCTGTATAATCTATATTTTTACAGTAGAAAGTGTGTACTAACCACCCTCCTGTATAATCTATATTTTTACAGTAGAAAGTGTTTACCAACCACCCTCTGTATAATCTATAATTTTACAGTAGAAAGTGTGTACTAACCACCCTCCTGTATAATCTATAATTTTACAGTAGAAAGTGTGTACTAACCACCCTCCTGTATAATCTATATTTTTACAGTAGAAAGTGTGTACCAACCACCCTCTGTATAATCTATATTTTTACAGTAGAAAGTGTGTACCGACCACCCTCCTGTATAATCTATATTTTACAGTAGAAAGTGTGTACCAACCACCCTCTGTATAATCTATCATTTTACAGTAGACAGTACCGACCACCCTCCTGTATAATCTATATTTTACAGTAGAAAGTGTGTACCAACCACCCTCTGTATAATCTATATTTTACAGTAGAAAGTGTGTACCAACCACCCTCCTGTATAATCTATATTTTACAGTAGGAAGTACCGACCACCCTCCTGTATAATCTATCATTTTCCAGTAGAAAGTGTGTACCAACCACCCTCCTGTATAATCTATATTTTACAGTAGGAAGTACCAACCACCCTCCTGTATAATCTGTATTTTACAGTAGAAAGTGTGTACCAACCACCCTCTGTATAATCTATATTTTACAGTAGAAAGTGTGTACCAACCACCCTCCTGTATAATATATATTTTACAGTAGGAAGTACCGACCACCCTCCTGTATAATCTATAATTTTACAGTAGAAAGTGTGTACCGACCACCCTCCTGTATAATCTATATTTTACAGTAGAAAGTGTGTACCAACCACCCTCTGTATAATCTATATTTTACAGTAGAAAGTGTGTACCAACCACCCTCCTGTATATCTATATTTTACAGTAGGAAGTACCGACCACCCTCCTGTATAATCTATCATTTTCCAGTAGAAAGTGTGTACCAACCACCCTCCTGTATAATCTATATTTTACAGTAGGAAGTACTGACCACCCTCCTGTATAATCTATATTTTACAGTAGAAAGTGTGTACCAACCACCCTCTGTATAATCTATATTTTACAGTAGAAAGTGTGTACCAACCACCCTCCTGTCTAATCTATATTCTACAGTAGGAAGTACCGACCACCCTCCTGTATAATCTATAATTTTACAGTAGAAAGTGTGTACCAACCACCCTCCTGTATAATCTATATTTTACAGTAGAAAGTGTGTACCAACCACCCTCTGTATAATCTATATTTTACAGTAGAAAGTGTGTACCAACCACGCTCCTGTATAATCTATATTTTACAGTAGGAAGTACCGACCACCCTCCTGTATAATCTATATTTTACAGTAGAAAGTGTGTACCAACCACCCTCTGTATAATCTATCATTTTACAGTAGACAGTACCGACCACCCTCCTTTATAATCTATATTTTACAGTAGAAAGTGTGTACCAACCACCCTCTGTATAATCTATATTTTACAGTAGAAAGTGTGTACCAACCACCCTCTGTATAATCTATATTTTACAGTAGAAAGTGTGTACCAACCACCCTCCTGTATAATCTATAATTTACAGTAGGAAGTACCGACCACACACTGTATAATCTGTATTTTACAGTAGGAAGTACCGACCACCTTCTGTATAATCTATATTTTACAGTAGGAAGTACCGACCACACACTGTATAATCTGTATTTTACAGTAGGAAGTACCGACCACACACTGTATAATCTGTATTTTACAGTAGGAAGTACCGACCACACCCTGTATAATCTGGGTTCACATACTATTAGAAATGTTTTAGATATATTGAGCTTTTGCTTAAGCCTGCCTGGAGTGTCAGGTGGGTGGGGCTTGCACTTTTGAGACCTTTCTATTAGTTCCAAGGCTCCAGGCAAGCTCAACCAATCACAGCTAAATAGTGTTAGAACCCAGGTGTTCGTCAAGTCTTAATTGTGTTTGATTTCTATTCATCAGCTTTTCTCCCAGACGGCTTGCAGGCAGTGATTTGAGAGGAGGTCGATAGAATAACGAGCTTTCTTATGAAAAACAACAAGGGAATGAGACTTTCATAAGATTCCTTTCATTTAATTCATAATGGATTTAGTTATTGCTTATATGAAATATGTTAATATGACTGCGGAGTACATGACGTGAACGTTTAGGCTCTCGTGGAATGTTCTGAAGCTTAATCCAGTCGAATGCCTCAATTTCTACAATAGTCTAATAATACAGGTTTAGTGTTAACCCCTCAGTGTTAACTGTGTTTGATCCGACGGTCAGGACAGAGCATACTGGGTTTTGAGAGATAGCAAAATAAAAGAATGCTAAATCATTAGCAACGTTGCTATTTGCCAAAATGGATAAGCTAACGTGACGTATCTGAAAATACATGATGATCAGCATGCATCCTGTTTAACTCTGATGATAGAGCTAAATGTGTTTTGTACGGAATACATCTGAAATGTGTTTTGTACGGAATACATCTGAAATGTGTTTTGTATGGAATACATCTGAAATGTGTACATCTGACTATGCTCTTCATGAGGCGATGATATTACAACCAAATAGCTAAAATGTATTTAACAATCCTTTGTAAACTACACGTAGTTGTCAAGGGTTTTAGCGGAGCTGGTGGGGGCGGGAGGTCACCTTGCCCTCCAGCAGCCAGATTGAACTCTCTGCACCGTATTGTGACGTTTTATTAATAACCACCTATTGGATTTTTGTTGGAATTCTATTGGAATTATTGGAATTGTTGGAATTCTATTGGAATTGTTGGCATTCTATTGGAATTGTTGGCATTCTATTGGAATTGTTGGAATTTTGTCAAGAGTTCTATTCCAATCCAATAGTACTGGGATTCTGATCCCTCTCGCTCTCTCTGTGATGCCTCAAAGCAGTGTTTCCTGTAAGTGCAGTGTGTAACTCTGTGGCTCCCAGGGAGTAGTCTGTGTCGTTACCGTCACTGATCTCCTCCTCTCGGAACTCCCTCTCTGTGGGTGTGCTACTGTAACACAAAGGGAAGGAGAAACCCTGGGCAGGGCACCGCAGATGGAAGATGAGAGAAGAGAAGAACACAGTTCTCCTTCTGCCTCCAGTTGATCTCGTTCTTCTTTCCTTTAAGAAAACGAAAACTTTTGAACTCCTTTGGGGAATGCGAGTTCATTGAGTTGTTGAGTTCATTGAGTTGTTGAGTTCATTGAGTTGTTGAGTTTTTTGAGTTCATTGAGTTGTTGAGTTCATTGAGTTGTTGATTGGGCGAGTCGTGATTCAGTGTTCCTGTCTGTTTCTGACTTTGCGTCATCAAAATTCAGACACATTACATTGCTAGTTTACCTGATTCAGCTGAGCTGGGAGTGACTTTGGGACTGTTTTTGGTGCTCATTCTCGCTGTTTCCCGTTACATTTCGCCTCATCGAATCAAAAACCGCACATGTGCTTTCCCTGTCATCTCCATAGAACCAATCTCTCTAGGACTGTCTTCAGAGCTCATTGGACGTCTCTCATCTGTCTCTCTGGGACTCTGTCTTCAGACAGAGCTCATTGGACATCACTCATCTGGCTCTCTGGGACTCTGTCTTCACAGCTCATTGGACGTCTCTCATCTGGTGCTCTAGGACTCTGTCTTCAGACAGAGCTCATTGGACATCACTCATCTGGCTCTCTGGGACTCTGTCTTCAGAGCTCATTGGACATCACTCATCTGGCTCTCTGGGACTCTGTCTTCAGACAGAGCTCATTGGACATCACTCATCTGGCTCTCTGGGACTCTGTCTTCAGACAGAGCTCATTGGACATCACTCATCTGTCTCTCTGGGACTCTGTCTTCACAGCTCATTGCACGTCTCTCATCTGGCTCTCTGGGACTCTGTCTTCCAGCTCATTGGACGTCTCTCATCTGGACATCCCGTATGACTCAGCTCTCTTCTTCTCTTTACATTTACTCAACATTTTGAATCATCACATTTGATATGCATCTACAGTGGCAAGAAAAAGGATGTGAACCCTTTGGAATTACCTGGATTTCTGCATCAATTTGACATCAAATTTGATCTGATCTTCATCGAAGTCACAACAATAGACAAACACAGTGTGCTTAAACTAATAACACACACATTATTGTATTTTTCTTGTCTATATTGAATACATCATTTAAACATTCACAGTGTAGGTTGGAAAAAGTATGTGAACCCCTAGGCTAATGACTTCTCCAAAAGCTAATTGGAGTCAGGAGTCTACTAACCTGGAGTCAAATCAATGAGACGAGATTGGAGATTTTGTTAGAGCTGCCATGCCCAATAAAAAACACTCACAAAATGTGAGTTTGCTATTCACAAGAAGCATTGCCTGATGTGAACCATGCCATGAACAAAATAGATCTCAGAAGAACTAAGATTAAGAATTGTTGCCTTGCATAATGCTGGAAAGGGTTACAAAAGTATCTCTCAAAGTCAGTCCACGGTAAGACAAATTGTCTATAAATGGAGACATTTCAGCACTGTTGCTACTCTCCCTAGGAGTGGCCGTCCTGCAAAAATGACTGCAACAGCACAGCGCAGAATGCTCAATGAGGTTAAGAAGAATCCTAGAGTGTCAGCTAAAGACTTACAGAAATATCTGGGAGATGCTAATATCTCTGTTGATGAGTCTACAATACGTAAAACACTAAACAAGAATGGTGTTCATGGGAGGACACCATGGGCACAGCACACCAACATCAAAACGTCAATCCCAACTATAAACCATGGTGTCAGGGAGCGTCATGGTTTGGGGCTGCTTTGCTGCCTCAAGGCCTGGACAACTTGCTATCATCGACGGAAAAATTAATTCCCAAGTTTATCAATACATTTTGCAGGAGAATGTAAGGCTATCTGTCCGCCAATTGAAGCTCAACTGAAGTTAGGTGATACAACAACCCAAAAGACAGAAGTAACTGAACAACAGAATGGCTTCAACAGAAGAAAATACGCCTTCTGGAGTGGCCCAGTCAGTCCTGACCTCAGCTCAATTGAGATGCTGTGGCATGACCTCAAGAGAGCGGTTCACACCAGGCATCCCAAGAATATTGTGGAACTGAAACAGTTTTGTAAAGAGGAATGGTCCAATATTCCTCCTGATCGTTGTGCAGGTCTGATCCACAACTACAGAAAATGTTTGGTTGAGGTTATTGCTGCCAAAGGAGGGTCAACCTGTTATTAAATCCAAGGGTTCACATACTTTTTCCAACCTGCACTGTGAATGTTTACACGGTTTGTTCAATAAATACATGAACAATTATAATTGTTTGTGTGACATTAGTTTAAGCAGACTGCGTTTTTCTATAGTTGTGACTTAGATGAAGATCAGATAACATTTTATGACCAATTTGACAAAGTTTTTACCTGGCCTGACAAGAAAATAATATGATATCTTAATTTTAAATCCCTCGATATTAACTGTTGGTCTTGACTGTCTTTCTTAAATTTCCTTTCAAGATTCCCACAAGATAAGCTCAGATCTCAATCCCCAACACTTTAGTTCACCTCTTAAAACCATAGATAATACATGATCTATATAATATATCACCTAGAACCATATATAATACATTAGCTATATAATATATCACCTAGAACCATATATACTACATTATCTATGTAATATCACCTAGAACCATGTATAATACATGATCTATTTAATATATCACCTAGAACCATAGATAATACATGATCTATATTTATAACCTAGAACCATAGATAATACATTATATATATATATATATATATATATATATATATATATATATATATATATATATATCACCTAGAACCATAGATATTACATGATCTATATAATATATAACCTAGAACCATAGATATTACATGATCTATATAATATATAACCTAGAACCATAGATAATACATGATCTATATAATATATCATTTAGAACCATAGATAGTACATTATCTATATAATATATGACCTAGAACCATAGACAATACATTATTTATATAATACACTGCTCAAAAAAATAAAGGGAACACTTAAACAACACAATGTAACTCCAAGTCAATCACACTTCTGTGAAATCAAACTGTCCACTTAGGAAGCAACACTGATTGACAATAAATTTCACATGCTGTTGTGCAAATGGAATAGACAACAGGTGGAAATTATAGGCAATTAGCAAGACACCCCCAATAAAGGAGTGGTTCTGAAGGTGGTGACCACAGACCACTTCTCAGTTCCTATGCTTCCTGGCTAATGTTTTGGTCACTTTTGAATGCTGGTGGTGCTTTCACTCTAGTGGTAGCATGAGACGGAGTCTACAACCCACACAAGTGGCTCAGGTAGTGCAGCTCATCCAGGATGGCACATCAATGCGAGCTGTGGCAAGAAGGTTTGCTGTGTCTGTCAGCGTAGTGTCCAGAGCATGGAGGCGCTACCAGGAGACAGGCCAGTACATCAGGAGACGTGGAGGAGGCCGAGGAGGGCAACAACCCAGCAGCAGGACCACTACCTCCGCCTTTGTGCAAGGAGGAGCACTGCCAGAGCCCTGCAAAATGACCTCCAGCAGGCCACAAATGTGCATGTGTCTGCTCAAACGGTCAGAAACAGACTCCATGAGGGTGGTATGAGGGCCCGACGTCCACAGGTGGGGTTGTGCTACAGCCCAACACCGTGCAGGACGTTTGGCATTTGCCAGAGAACACCAAGATTGGCAAATTCGCCACTGGCGCCCTGTGCTCTTCACAGATGAAAGCAGGTTCACACTGAGCACGTGACAGACGTGACAGAGTCTGGAGACGCCGTGGAGTACGTTCTGCTGCCTGCAACATCCTCCAGCATGACCGGTTTGGCAGTGGGTCAGTCATGGTGTGGGGTGGCATTTCTTTGGGGGGCCGCACAGCCCTCCATGTGCTCGCCAGAGGTAGCCTGACTGCCATTAGGTACCGAGATGAGATCCTCAGACCCCTTGTGAGACCATATGCTGGTGCGGTTGGCCCTGGGTTCCTCCTAATACAAGACAATGCTAGACCTCATGTGGCTGGAGTGTGTCAGCAGTTCCTGCAAGAGGAAGGCATTGATGCTAAGGACCGGCCCGCCCGTTCCCCAGACCTGAATCCAATTGATCACATCTGGGACATCATGTCTCGCTCCATCCACCAACGCCACGTTGCACCACAGACTGTCCAGGAGTTGGCGGATGCTTTAGTCCAGGTCTGGGAGGAGATCCCTCAGGAGACCATCCGCCACCTCATCAGGAGCATGCCCAGGCGTTGTAGGGAGGTCATTCAGGCACGTGGAAGCCACACACACTACTTAGCCTCATTTTGACTTGTTTTAAGGACATTACATCAAAGTTGGATCAGCCTGTAGTGTGGTTTTCCACTTTAATTTTGAGTGTGACTCCAAATCCAGACCTCCATGGGTTGATAAATTTGATTTCCATTGATAATTTTTGTGTGATTTTGTTGTCAGCACATTCAACTATGTAAAGAAAAAAGTATTTAATAAGATTATTTCATTAATTCAGATCTATGATGTGTTATTTTAGTGTTCCCTTAATTTTTTTGAGCAGTGTATATCACATAAAAGCACATTTTATTATCCTGTACTTGGGTCTTAATTTCCTGAGAAAGAAATAACTCTAAAGATGTAAGGACTGACGCTGGAGACGAGAAGCAAGTGCTGGGAGTGAATATTCAATAAACAACGAGGACAGCGTCTGGACAGGGGAAAACACGCACACCTGGTGCCAGGTGTGCGTAATGATGGGCCTCCTGGTGCCAGGTGTGCGTAATGATGGGCCTCCTGGTGCCAGGTGTGCGTAATGATGGGCCTCCTGGTGCCAGGTGTGCGTAATGATGGGCCTCCTGGTGCCAGATGTGCGTAATGATGGGCCTCCTGGTGCCAGATGTGCGTAATGATGGGCCTCCTGGTGCCCTCGAGCGCCAGAGAGGGGGAGCGGGAGCAGTCGTGGCAAAACATCTGTGGTTTTATTCTGGAGACATGACCTCAACATTATTACACACAGAGACGACGCAGAAGGGCATGCAGCTCTGCTATCACAGTCTCGCTTTACCTGGGAAATCTCGACAGCCGATATCTGAGGTAACTATCCACAAAATAACTATCCCTTTTTGCTGAAGGAGAACAGGGAGAATCATATTCACAAGGCTGTGAGCATGACATCTCTAGTCTCCTCACCTGTCTCCTCTCCTGTCTCCTCACCTGTCTCCTCACCTGTCTACTGACCTGCCTCCTCACCTGTCTCCTCACCTGTCTCCTCACCTGTCTTCTCACCTGTCTCCTCACCTGTCTCCTCACCTGTCTCCTCACCTGTCTCCTCACCTGTCTCCTCACCTGTCTACTGACCTGTCTCCTCACCTGTCTCCTCACCTGTCTACTGACCTGTCTCCTCACCTGTCTACTGACATGGATAATAGTTCAGATAACACTTTCAGCACCTATGCCAATCAGTGTGCCTTCTTACGAAGTAGTGTTTCATAACTAAACAATCACCATGTTTTTGTCATTCTTGCCACATTCTTGCCGTATCTATTCTCTGTCCTCTGAGCACAGTATACAGCTGTAGCCAGGGCTCCCTATTGAACAGTATACAGCTGTAGCCAGGGCTCCCTATTGGACAGTATAGAGCTGTAGCCAGGGCTCCCTATTGGACAGTATAGAGCTGTAGCCAGGGCTACCTATTGTACAGTACCTATCTATTAGAAACCCATTACAAAACACACTTATTCTCCTGTTCATTCCCCTGTGTGAAAATAAACCCTGATTGAGTTATGCCTCTATAAAGTTACGAGTTATAAAATATTGAACAGTACCAGATAAGATAAATGTAACCTTTATTTAACTAGGCAAGTCAATTAAGAACTAATTCTTATTTACAATGATGGCTTACCAGGGATTCAATCCAGCAACCTTTCAGGTTACTGGCCCAACGCTCTACCCACTAGGCTAGCCTGGTACTGATCAACTCAACAATTGGATCAGAGCGCTCAAGCGAAGAAGATTAATTCATAAAGAGAGGAGTTTAAAATAGGGTGTTTAAGGGTTAAGAGGATATCAAGATATATCAAAGAACCGAACTGTCAGTGACGGCTGAGTAATAGTATATCCCTCCGCTGAGTGGTTAGGTCCACTGGGACCAACAACGCCTCCAGTGATGTATGTATATCCCTCCGCTGAGTGGTTAGGTCCACTGGGATCTATAACATCCCTGGTAATGGAAGATAAACACAACCATTAGGGAAATAAACAGCAGGGCGCTGAAGGCGTCTGAAGCTCCTCATATACAGTCCTCTAGTGGGAGAGAGAGAGAGTTAGAAAATAAACCACATGATGTATTTATACACAAACACACACACACCCTGCCTTCTCAGTGTATATACGATCAATAGGGTGTATTTATGTGGGGTAATGTTGTCATTGGCAACAATAGTGCTTCTACATCTACATTGCTAGTTCTTTGGGGTTTTAGACTGGGTTTCTGTATAAGCACTTTGTGACATCTGCTGATGTAAAAAAGGGCTTTATAAATACATTTGATTGATTGATTATGATGAGAGAGAAAAAAGGTTCCACCTTACAACTGATCTGCTCATTCTCATAAAGCTCTGTGTTGTTGGAGAAGGAAAGTGTGTATGCATGCAATGCGCGTGTGTGTGACAATTTATTGCTGGGGTATGTAGAGGCTTTAAGCCTTGTCCTGGGTCTGGGTCAATGGCAGGCCTGCTAATGCCTGGCAGGCAGTAGGCTCAGCTTGCACACACGCACACACACACACACACACACAAACACATACAAAGGACTCAGCTTTACAGCTTTCTGTCCTATGGCAGCAGATTATGATCAGGCCTGGAGCACTGGAAGGACCAGGAGGCAGCAGCTACATCCTGGCTCTATCCTTTACACACGGCTCCCTTTACATCATCAGCTCAGCATCACTGTATCACCACCGCGTCATCAGCTCAGCATCACTGTATCACCACCGCGTCATCAGCTCAGCATCACTGTATCACCACCGCGTCATCAGCTCAGCATCACTGTATCACCACCGCGTCATCAGCTCAGCATCACTGTATCACCACCGCGTCATCAGCTCAGGGTTCACCCTTCTGCTGTCTCCTCAAGAACATTCTCTTGCTTTAGCCTCCCAATACCCGGAGTCCTAACTGATATGCTCCTCAATACCCCTGGAGTCCTAACTGATATGCTCCTCAATACCCCTGGAGACCTAACTGATATGCTCCTCAATACCCTGGAGTCCTAACTGATATGCTCCTCAATACCCTGGAGTCCTAACTGATATGCTCCTCAATACCCCTGGAGTCCTAACTGATATGCTCCTCAATACCCCTGGAGTCCTAACTGATATGCTCCTCAATACCCTGGAGTCCTAACTGATATGCTCCTCAATACCCTGGAGTCCTAACTGATATGCTCCTCAATACCCTGGAGTCCTAACTGATATGCTCCTCAATACCCTGGAGTCCTAACTGATATGCTCCTCAATACCCCTGGAGTCCTAACTGATATGCTCCTCAATACCCCTGGAGTCCTAACTGATATGCTCCTCAATACCCTGGAGTCCTAACTGATATGCTCCTCAATACCCTGGAGTCCTAACTGATATGCTCCTCAATACCCCTGGAGTCCTAACTGATATGCTCCTCAATACCCCTGGAGTCCTAACTGATATCCTCCTCAATACCCCTGGAGTCCTAACTGATATGCTCCTCAATACCCCCGGAGTCCTAACTGATATCCTCCTCAATACCCCCGGAGTCCTAACTGATATCCTCCTCAATACCCCGGAGTCCTAACTGATATCCTCCTCAATACCCCCGGAGTCCTAACTGACATGTTCCGTTTTCCTTTGGATTCAATACAATGCCTACCAAACTCTAAAGCAGTGCTCCATACACCTCTGAAGCTTTTCAGAGGGATTAACATCTATGTCCTTGAAATAATAACCACTCTGTCCTTTATCTGTTAGGAACTTGCTTGCCTGTCAGTTTGGATATTATTATGGCTCCAAGCAAACACTAATGAATGAAATCATTTCAACCAGTTTTGTCCACTGGGATGTAGCTCTTCAGTGGCAGGTTTCCTCCTCGTGACTCGACAGAGGTCAATGTAGTCCCCTACCAATGATCTCAAACGTTACAGTCCAGTCACAGCCTGGAGCTAATTAAAGGTCCTGGTTTCTACGCTGATCATTACTTTTGTAAATCAATTCCATGTGTTTTAATTGCTCACATATTGAATAGCCCTTGTCATGTATCTATGTGAACACTAGAGGGTACTGTTTTATAAGTAAACCATCTGTTCAAAGCACGATTTCTGTTGTGTGGGGGGGGTACAGAGAAAAGACTTTACAATTTACATATATTTAAAAACGTTAACATGGACCTCAGAGACTTACACGCATACATACATTACTACATATACATACAGTGCATTCGGAAAGTATTCAGACCCCTTGACTTTGTCCACATTTTGTTACTTTACAGCCTTATTATAAAATTGATAATCGTTTTTTTCCTCATCACAATACCCATAATGACTAAGCAAAAATGTTAATATCACATTTACATAAGTATTCAGTCCCTTTACTCAGTACTTTGTTGATGCACCTTTGGCAGCGATTACAGCCTCGAGTGTCACGACTTCCACCGAAGTCGGTCCCTCTCCTTGCTCGGGCGGCGTTCGGCAGTCGACGTCACCAGTTTTCTAGCCATTGCCGATCCACTTTTCATGTTCCATTGTTTTTGTCTTGTTTTACACACCAGGTTTCAATCCCATAATTACTTGTTCATTATTTAACCCTCTGTTCCCCCATGTTTGTTTGTTTGAGTGATTGTTTGTATGTTACTACGGTCGATTGTACTATGTCCGTTGGTGTATGTGAGTACCTGTGCTGTGTGTTTTGGCTTTCGTGCCATGTTGGATTGTGCAGATGATTCCGGGCCTCGTCCTGTGTATTTGATCACTGTCGCGTCTGTATTTATTCCAGGTACTACTTGCTCTTTTGTTTTGGGTTTCAACCCTGTGGTTTTTTGTATACGTGGTTCCTTTCCGCCCCCGTGCCTTTACACGGCACGCTGTAATGTGGGCAAATTAAAACCCATATTACGCATTCCGGCACTTGTCTCCCGATCCCTTTATACCAACGTGACATAGAGTCTTCTTGGGTATGACGCTACAAGCTTGGCACACCTGTATTTGGGGAGTTTCTCCCATTCTCCTCTGCAGATCCTCTCAAGCTCTGTCAGGTTGGATGGGGAGTGTCGCTGCACAGCTATTTTTAAGGACTCTCCAGAAATGTTCGATCGGGTTCAAGTCTGGGCTCTGGCTGGGCCACTCAAGGACATTCAGAGACTTGTCCCGAAGCCACTCCTACGTTGTCTTGGCTGTGTGCTTAGGGTCGTTGTCCTGTTGGAAGGTGAACCTTCACCCCAGTCTGAGGTCCTGAACACTCTGGAGCAGGTTTCTCTCTGTACTTTGCTCCGTTCATCTTTCCCTCGATCCTGACTAGTCTCCCAGACCCTGCCGCTAAAAAACATCCCCAAAAACCCCTGTCTGATGGGGTAAGTGTGTTTATCAGAACTATATGAAAGTTGATTATAAAGATAATTTGAAATGCTCAACACAAAAGCGTAACTTTATGACTATAACTATGGTTCCCGGAAGAAGGGAAACGAGGTACACCATATTATGGGGAGTCAGACTCTCGCCACTTCGGTTGAAAGACATTCAATCGCACTTGACGAGGCCAGTGACATACAAGCGATAAAACCTCACAAAAATGTGTGGTGAGACCCAACTCACCGCAGCGCAAATGTCTCATGTAGTGTCTCCTATAGTCAATACCCAAGACGCTGCCAGACCCCTGGGGGGAGTGGGCGTGCACACTGCTTGGTAACCGTTGACCCTTGCTGCTGTATGCCAGCTGGATTAGAAAATCAGACCAAAAGATGGCCACTTAACTGGATATACTGGGTCCGTTCAGTGTACACTACATTGGAGAGTAAGGCCTACTGCTCTGTTCTGGGCCAGCTGCAGCTTTTCTAGGTCCTTCTTTGCAGCACTTGACAATATATCACAGGGCAATTAGTCAAGATTAGATCAAACTAGAGCCTGCAGGACTTGTTTGGTTGACTGTGGTATAAAAAATGCTCAGCAGCTCTTCATCACAAATAGACGTCTCCCCATCTTTACAACAGTTGAATCAATATGCCTTGATCATGACAATTTACAGTCCTTACGGAAGGAATCACAATTTCTACCCCTTAAATGTTTATTGAGTAGTTTATAATTATATTTTCAATATCAAGATGTGAAACGGTGACAATTTCAACAGTTGGTCTGTGATGAGGCTCTTCTTACTACTGCCATTAAGAATGGACTATCAGATTGAAAGTGGATTTTTTTTTGTTTCTAAACATTCGGTAGCCAGGAAGATAGGACATTGATATGACTCAAGGTGGCTTATTATTCATAATCAATATGGCGTATTAACAACAGCCTTCTGTTATTTCTATTGCCCCTTAGTCTTTCTGTAGCTGCTTAGTAAGGCATCTCTGTGTCCCACGGGTTAAAGTATGTCCTTCACTCACGCTCCAATGATGAATTTATATTTTCAGAAAAACTTCAATTTAAATTTAGCTCTTCCTATCGAGAGATTACACACACACACACAGAGACACGCACTCACTCGCACACACACACACACACACACACACACACAATAAACCCCTATAAGAACCTCTTTAGCTTTAATACTGCACTAATTAATCATGAGGGGGCGGCAGGGTAGCCTAGTGGTTAGAGCGTTGGACTTGTAACCGGAGGGTTGCAAGTTCGAATCCCCAAGCTGACAAGGGGGGAAAAAAACAATCTGTTGTTCTGCCCCTGAACAAGGGAGTTAACCCACTGTTCCCCGGGCGCCGTGGATGTGGATGTCGATTAAGGCAGCCCCCCGCACGTCTCTGATTCAGAGGGGTTGGGTTAAATGCGGAAGACACATTTCAGTTGAAGGCATTTGGTTGTACAACTGACTAATAATGGTGACTTTGGACTTTGACAAACAGTAATTAGTCGTTAAACTAGCCAAATTAATACACTCGTTTCACGTCTGTCTCTATCACGTTTCAGGTAAGACCCAGATGCAGACAATGTCGAAGTAACAACAGTTTATTAAATTAAACAGGGGCAGGCAAAAGGCAGGTCAAGGGGCAGGCAGAGGTCAGGTCAAGGGGCAGGCAGAGGTCAGTAATCCAGATAGGTGGGGCAAAGGTGCAGGCAGGCTCAGGGTCATGGCAGGCAGAGTGGTCAACACCGGGAAAACTAGGAAACAGGAACAATCGAGAGACAGGAACAGATGGAAAAAACGCTGGTGGGCTTGACGAAACCAAATGAACTGGCAACAGACAAACAGAGAACACAGGTATAAATACACTGGGGATAATGGGGAAGATGACAGTCTCCTTTTAATACCTCCTAACAGATGAATGTTGAGTCAATTATAACTGAATAAGACATACAACGGGTGTCAGATAAGATGGCAACAGCCACTTATTAGCCAGTCATTATCTAGTGTTATAATGGGACCATGGTACTGTTACACTGAGACAGACTGATGTGTTATAATGGGACCATGGTACTGTTACACTGAGACAGACTGATGTGTTATAATGGGACCATGGTACTGTTACACTGAGACAGACTGATGTGTTATAATGGGACCATGGTACTGTTACACTGAGACAGACTGATGTGTTATAATGGGACCATGGTACTGTTACACTGAGACAGACTGATGTGTTATAATGGGACCATGGTACTGTTACACTGAGACAGACTGATGTGTTATAATGAGACCATGGTACTGTTACACTGAGACAGACTGATGTGTTATAATGGGACCATGGTACTGTTACACTGAGACAGACTGATGTGTTATAATGGGACCATGGTACTGTTACACTGAGACAGACTGATGTGTTATAATGGGACCATGGTACTGTTACACTGAGACAGACTGATGTGTTATAATGGGACCATGGTACTGTTACACTGAGACAGACTGATGTGTTATAATGGGACCATGGTACTGTTACACTGAGACAGACTGATGTGTTATAATGAGACCATCGTAATTGAGACTGAGAGTGATTAATGTCAGGATGGTTGTTAGGAGAGAGTCTTTATCCCTCTGTCTGTCTGGATACTATTGCACGTCATACTGAAGCCTAATGATGTGAATGACACTAATCTGGATCATGTCAGTGTGGTCGTTAGGAGAGAGTCTTCACGATGGCCAGATGTAATGCCAGTACACCAGTTCAGTGTAAATCTGTTCTGTTTTTATCCTGAGAATTGTTCAAATTGAGGGCCTGTATTATTCTGTCTGTTTTTTTGTTATTCATATGAAATAACTTTCCAAAACACCCAATGTCACTGTACATAATAAAATCAGCAAGATATATTATGTGTGCCTGTATTGCTTCAGATGGGGTTTGCTACCCTCTTTGTGTGTGTGTGTTGCTGTACTGTAGATGGGTTTATGCTTTAACTCTACTCCATTTCTCCTGGGCTGGCCTAGCTGTGTCTCCCTGGTTGATTTAACGTTGGTCGGCAGGGGGATTCTGGGCTGAAATCGAGAGAGAGAGAGAGAGAGAGAGAGAGAGAGAGAGAGAGAGAGAGAGAGAGACCATGTCCCCACTCCCCCTCAGCGCTGAATCCATTCTTTACCCTCCAGAGGCCCAAAATAACACAACAAGGAAAGCTTTTAAACAGAAACTACTAAAGTGGAGGCCAGAAACCCTTTTCGCAGACCTCTAACAAAACGGTGATGTGAGTAATCTCATCTTTCTCACTGACCAGCCAAACGGATGGCGCTCAGCAATCTGCTCTCACTACCCAGCCATAAAGAAAGAGGGAATCTATAATGGGTGGAAACTGAAAGTCAAAGAGACAGACGACCCTGACAGCACCATGATAACAATCAACCTCTACAAGACTGGGACTGTCATGGTGCCAGGTCATCTTAGGCTGTTTGAAACAGACTGGGACTGTCATGGTGCCAGGTCATCTTAGGCTGTTTGAAACAGACTGGGACTGTCATGGTGCCAGGTCATTTTAGTCTGTTTGAAACAGACTGGGACTGTCATGGTGCCAGGTCATCTTAGTCTGTTTGAAACAGACTGGGACTGTCATGGTGCCAGGTCATCTTAGGCTGTTTGAAACAGACTTTCGGACCATTAAGGAGAGAGCAGAGAGAGAGAAGGACACCACCAGTGACACGCCCTCCCACAAGGCAAACTCCACCAGCACCACCCTCAACCCCCACTCTCCCCACCCAAAAAGGCACATCCAGCACCTCTCTTCCCACCATAGGACACGCCCCAGGAGGACAGCGACCCCCTCAGTGCAGAGCAGGCTCAGGAAACTGAAGGGGGAGGTGGTCCTGCTCAGGGAGAGTGTGAGCAAGCAGCAACCAGACATCCTCACCTTAGAGGAGCTCTTAACCAAGGTGCATACAGAGCAGGACAGCAGCCTTGCAACACAGCTGAAAGAGGTTCAGCAAAAGAGAGACGGACTCAAGAGAGAGCTGGCTGATCTAACAGAGGAGGTGAGAGAGCTCCAAAAAGACAGGCAGAGCAGTAATAATGATCTGACCACACTAAGAGAGGAGCTGCAGGAGAGAAAGAGAACAGAGGATAGGCTGCAGGAGCAGCTAGATCACCACTCTATGACCTGCCCTCGCACAGCAGAGGAGCCCACCTCAACCAGCCAGGCCTCCCCAGCCCTGCCTGCTGCACACCTCCTCCCCAGCCCCCAGAACAGCCTCCCACTGACAGTGGCACTGGCACAGACCAGCCACACCCCAGCTCCAACACCCACCAGCCCCCTCTGCCCCCTCCAGTCCAGAAGAAACACTGTCTGACATCGTCCTGTTGATGAACTCAAATGGGAAGTTTGTTCGGGAGAATTCACTTTTCCCTAAAAACAAAAGGAGAAAGGTGGTGGTGCCAAACAACACAGAGTGCTGTTTGGGCTTGATAAGGCCCAGCTCGGGTCGCCAAGCCACATAATCATACACACCGGAAGCAAAGACCTGCGTGCTCAGCAGGAGAGGGTGGCGACTTCGCTACGGAGAGTGATTGAGGCCTCCGCAATCTTCCCCAACTCAAGGATCATGGTGTCAACCCTTCTACAGAGGAGGAACATCCACCCTGCCACAATCCAAAGAATAAACGCCAGCCTCTCCCGGGACTGTGCCCTGCGACCCAATGTACAACTGGCCCACCATCCCACCCTCCATCTGGACTGTCTCTATGACCATGTTCACCTGTTCAGGGAGACTGTCCCCGTCCCCAAGGACGTTGCTTTAAACCGCAGCCTGACCTCTCCACCCAGGAACAGCGGAGCAATCTCCACCCCTCCGAGATCACAGAGACAACACCTCGGACCAGCACCCTGGACCCCCCAGCCACGACCACAGCACCACAAACCTCAATGCCCACCACATCCAGCCCAGCGCAGACCACCCCAGATGAGGCCTACCAGCCCTCTCACCCCCAGGACTAAATATCAGCAACACAGGTAGCTTTCACAGGGCTGTGAATGAGCTGAGAGACAAAGCAAGAAGAGCATTCTGTGCCATTTAAAAGGAACAATAAAATTCCAATTAGAATCTGGCTCAAAATGTTCCAATCAGTTATAGAACCAATTGCTCTATATGGCAGCGAAGTATGGGGTCCACTCTCTAATAATGAATTTACCAAATGGGACAAACATCCAATTGAAATACTTCATGCAGAGTTTTGCCAGACTGTGTTGCAAGTGCAAATAAAACCTCCAAATAACGCATGTGGAGCAGAATTGGGCCATTATTACTAATATTCGAATAGAAAAAAGAGACATCAGATTTTACAACCATCTACCAACAAGTGATCCCAAAACATTCCATCACACAGCTCTGCAATGTCAAGAGAAGAGTCCCCTCAGCCAGCTGGTTCGGAGGCTCAGTTTACTAACCCAAACCAACCTCATTTATTTATACATTATTTTTTTTTACCTTTATTTAACTAGGCAAGTCAGTTAAGAACAAATTCTTATTTTCAATGATGGCCTAGGAACAGTTAACTGCCTTGTTCAGGGGCAGAACAACAGTTTTTCACCTTGTCAGCTCGGGGATTTGATCTTGCAACCTTTTGGTTACTAGTCCAACGCTCTAACCACTAGGCTACCTGCCGCCCCATAGAGCCTCAGGACAGCACTCAGAAAATCTTGCCCAACCAAATCATCACAAAGCAAAAATTAAAATATATCACCTATTGGAAAGATTATCTGACCACTATGACTGATAGAAAACTGAGGAAAACACTGACTAGGTACAGACTCAGTGAGCACAGTCTGGCTATAGAGACCGGTCGTCACAGGCAAACCTGGCTGCCCAGAGAGGACAGGCTGAGCTCACTCTGCTCCAGGGGAGAGGTAGAGACAGACCTGGCTGCTCAGAGAGAACAGGCTGTGCTCACTCTGCTCCAGGGGAGAGGTAGAGACAGACCTGGCTGCTCAGAGAGAACAGGCTGTGCTCACTGCTCCAGGGGAGAGGTAGAGACAGACCTGGCTGCTCAGAGAGAACAGGCTGTGCTCACTCTGCTCCAGGGGAGAGGTAGAGACAGACCTGGCTGCCCAGAGAGAACAGGCTGTGCTCACTCTGCTCCAGGGGAGAGGTAGAGACTGACCTGGCTGCTCAGAGAGGACAGGCTGTGCTCACTCTGCTCCAGGGGAGAGGTAGAGACAGACCTGGCTGCTCAGAGAGAACAGGCAGTGCTCACTCTGCTCCAGGGGAGAGGTAGAGACTGACCTGGCTGCTCAGAGAGAACAGGCTGTGCTCACTCTGCTCCAGGGGAGAGGTAGAGACAGACCTGGCTGCTCAGAGAGAACAGGCTGTGCTCACTCTGCTCCAGGGGAGAGGTAGAGACAGACCTGGCTGCTCAGAGAGAACAGGCAGTGCTCACTCTGCTCCAGGAGAGGTAGAGACAGACCTGGCTGCTCAGAGAGAACAGGCTGTGCTCACTCTGCTCCAGGGGAGAGGTAGAGACAGACCTGGCTGCTCAGAGAGAACAGGCAGTGCTCACTCTGCTCCAGGGGAGAGGTAGAGACTGACCTGGCTGCTCAGAGAGAACAGGCTGTGCTCACTCTGTTCCAGGGGAGAGGTAGAGACTGACCTGGCTGCTCAGAGAGAACAGGCAGTGCTCACTCTGCTCCAGGGGAGAGGTAGAGACAGACCTGGCTGCTCAGAGAGAACAGGCTGTGCTCACTCTGCTCCAGGGGAGAGGTAGAGACTGACCTGCATTTCCTATTACACTGTGACAAATACTCAGACCGAAGAGAATATTTCTTTCCCAAAAGTATCATTCAATACAAAGAAAAAATGTAATATTTATTGGGTGAAAAGCTAACATGTGCAGTCCTCTTGCCACAAGCTGAGGGACAGCCAGTGAAAAGTGCAATGTAATGTCAATATTATTTCCCATTTTAGTTTGTCTTTCATACCATGTTAATGTGTCTTCTCAGTCAGGTTGAGACTGGTCTACTACTATTTCTTTGATGTATTGTTATTCTCATTCATATTGTTGTTGTAGTTGCTGTTAATGGCAACCCCATGTCCACTACTATTAGTAGTATTGCTGTTGGTCCCACCATTTCTGTTATATGTATACTTTGACACTGTAAGTCATTTAACTTGCCATGTCAATAGAGTCAATTGAAATGAATTGAGGGAGTGAGAGAATAACTGCAAGAGAAAGAAAGAGTGAGAGAGAAACTGCAAGTGAAAGTGTGAGAGAGTCTAAGGCCTTGGCCTGAAAGCAGATCTGAACATTGTAACGTCTGCTTCCAACTCACACTCTCAAACACGTAGATCCCCTGAACGCAGCTCACTCTCCAGATCCCAATCACCTGAATTCTGATCACCTGTTCACACACCTGTATGTCATTATCACACACTATTTAGTTCAGTTCATCATTGTGAGGTATTGTTTGTTTTGTGACCCACTTCTATTCGGAGTGCTGTTTTTCCCTGTGATTGAATCCTCCCGTGTATGATAGTTTTTGCCTGCCTCAGTAATGACGCCTTTTGCCTATTCCCTGCCTGTACTTTAGCCTATCAGATTTCCTGTTATCAACCTATTGCCTGATCTCCCGGACTATGTTACTAGCCTTTTCCCTGCCTGTACTGTTGCCTGTTTGGACCCCCTGTGTATGACGTTCTGCCTGCCCCTGGACCCAGCTACCTGCCTCCTCCTGTGGTCCTTTACAAATAAACACCTGCTGCGCCCTGCGCTTGAAACCAGCTCTCGGTCTCCCCTCGTGTTCATTACAAACTTACAGTAGGATCTCAGAGATATAGGATGCATGTCTGGAATTTAGGTTATTTCGGAACACTGAACTGTTTGTGAAGTGGTCCCAGATCTGTATGTATGTGCTTTAGGCCCCTTTTACTGTGTACGGCATGGAGTTGCCTAAAATACATACAGATCTGCTAGACAGGGAGTGTCTGTCACATGTATATTATAATTAATCTATTTGTCTGTATAGGAATAGAAGAGTGTTCAGTTTATTGTCCTCAGAGGAGGAAATTGTTTCAACAGGGACTTGTTATACAGTGTCAGTGTATGTCTCTTGCTTTGTCTCTATCAGTACTAGGGTCTTGTCTTGGCATTGATTGTTTCTCTGGCTACGTCCAAATTGGCATCTGTGCCATTTGGGACGGACGCCCTGTCTGTAGCATGGACTTGTTGTCTTGGCATTAGGGTTGGGTGATATGGCCAAAATATCATATCGCTATATCTTTTCTAATTTTTGACAGTGGGACAGTAGTTAATGGTACAACACATACACAAGTGATTTCAGTGGGTCTTTCTCCATTCATAAATTTCTGCATTTCCTGCACTCATTTGAGGTAATTTCCACACTGCCATGTAGCGCTGCATGATTTTTAAACAAATTTTGCAATTTGACTTGCGATTTAGATCAAAACACTTGGGTGAACTGTTGGAATCCTGGACATGTGATCTGTCATGTCCTGGCCATAGATAGCCCTTTTTGGCTTCTCTATGGTGTTTTTGGTCAGGACGTGACCAGGGGGGGTTTAGGGTTCTATGTTGTAACTTCTATGTTGGTTTGGTTTGGGTTCCCAATTAGAGGCAGCTGTTAGTCGTTGTCTCTAATTGGGAATCCTATTTAGTGTGTTCAGTCCCCCACCTGTGTTGTGGGATATTGTTTGTGTGTAGTTGCTGTGTTGCGCTACACAGTGCGTTACGGTCGTTGGTACTTTATTGTTTTTGGTGAGTTTCATTGATTAAAACATGTTTAACTCAACCCTGCACGCTGCGCCTTGGTCTACTCATGTCAGCGATCGTGACATGATCATTCTTTATTCTTTAGTTTGAATATATTAGTGGGCATGTTGAATAGTGTTTGCCATGACAACAAATTAAAAAGCCAGGGAGGAATTATTGTGACAGGGTAGGAACCAAAGTGTTGGCCAGTGTTTCCTAGGGGATCCTATAATCTTTGGCTACATTAAATGTTTTCTCTTCATGTATCTAACATATTCATGCTTCCTAAGGAATTACACTGGTCACTCAAAACATTTATAAATTATTTATAAAGAATAAATAGTCCTCACTTTAGATAAGGCCCTACAAAAATAATTTAATAATTATAAAGGACATATATTGATCTGATGAATGATGTTATGAATCAGTATTACATACTTTAAACGTTGTTTTATAAATGTTAACTAGCTAACTAACATCTTAAAATTTTGGGAGCAACGATTCATAAAGTGGCATGGGGGCGGGGCTTGATGAGTGAGAGGGAAAGAGAGACGACTCCCTCAAATAGCGGCGTAAACGATAAAAATCTAACAAACCAAACATTGAAATACTGTTATAGAAGATGAAGTACAAACCCGAGCTGGTCTGTGCATCAATAACGGTATAAAGTCTAATACGTATTTTGCCCAGCACTACATGTCATTGGCTGCGTCTTCGACTATTGCAGGGACTTGTGTCTTGCCGTTGTCTACAGTATGTCTCTGTTGTACCAGGGACTTGTTGTGTCTTGGCGTTGTCTATGGCTGTGTTGTACCAGGGACTTGTGTCTTGCCGTTGTCTACAGTATGTCCCTGTTGCAGGGACTTGTTGTGTCTTGGCGTTGTCTATGTTTGTAATACCAGGGACTTGGTGTGTCTTGGCATTGGCCTGTATCAGGGGAGGACCTGTTGTGTCTTGACATTGGCCTGTATCAGGGGAGGACCTGTTGTGTCTTGGCATTGGCCTGTATCAGGGGAGGACCTGTTGTGTCTTGGCATTGGCCTGTATCAGGGGAGGACCTGTTGTGTCTTGACATTGGCCTGTATCAGGGGAGGAGCTGTTGTGTCTTGGCATTGGCAACATTACATTACAGACACACACAAAGAGAGACACACACTCACAGACACACTCAGAGAGAGAGAGAGAGAGAGACACACATAGAGACACACTCACAGTGACACACACACACACACTCACAGACACACACAGAGAGAGAGACACACATAGAGAGACACACTCACAGTGACACACACACACTCACAGACACACACAGAGACACACACCCATGCACGTTCGCTCAGAAACAAAACGTGTGTACTCCCGTTTACTCTCACACACACACACACAATCTCTCTCTCTCTCAATTCAATTCAAGGGCTTTATTGGCATGGGAAACATATGTTAACATTGCCAAAGCAAGTGAAATAGATAATAAACAAAAGTGAAAAAATATATAGAAAAAATAATAACAGTAAACATTACACTCACAAAACTTTGAAAAGAATAAAGACATTTCAAGTGTCATATTATGTATATACACAGTGTTGTAGCGATGTGCACATTTTTTTACTAGGCAAGTCAGTTAAGAACAAATTCTTATTTTTAATGACAGCCTAGAAACAGTGGGTTAACTGCCTGTTCAGGGGCAGAACGACAGATTTGTACCTTGTCAGCTCGGGGATTTGAACTTGAAACCTTTCCCTTCCTAGTCCAACACGCTAACCACTAGGCTACCCTGCCGCCCCATTCATACTTTCCAATGTGTCAAGTAATTATCTTTTCGTTTTCTCATGATTTGGTTGGGTCAAATAGTTAAAGTACAAAAGGGAAAATAAATTAACATAAATATGGGTGTATTTACAATGGTGTTTGTTCTTCACTGGTTACCCTTTTCTTGTGGCAACAGGTCACACATCTTGCTGCTGTGATGGTACACTGTGTTATTTCACCCAGTAGATATTGGAGTTCATCAAAATTGTATATTAGTTTCCAAATTCTTTGTGGATCTGTGTAATCTGAGGGAAATATGTGTCTCTAATATGGTCATACATTTGGCAGGAGGTTAGGAAGTATAGCTCATTTTCCACCTCATTTTGTGGACTGTGTGCACATAGCCTGTCTTCTCTTGAGAGCCTCTCAATAGCAAGGATATGCTCACTGAGTCTGTACATAGACAAAGCTTTCTTTAAATTTGGGTCAGTCACAGTGGTCAGGTATTCTGCCACTGTGTACTCTCTGTTTAGGGCCAAATAGCATTCTAGTTTGCTCAGTTTTTTTGTTAATTCTTTCCAATGTGTCAAGTAATTATCTTTTGGTTTTCTCATGATTTGGTTGGGTCTAATTGTGTTGCTGTCCTGGGTCTCTGTGGGGTCAGTTTGTGTTTGTGAACAGAGCCCCAGGACCAGCTTGCTTAGGGGACTCTTCTCCATGTTCGTCTCTCTGTAGGTGATGGCTTTGTTATGGAAGGTTTGGGAATCGCTTCCTTTTAGGTGGTTGTAGAATTTAATGGCTATTTTCTGGATTTTGATAATTAGCGGGTACCGGCCTAATTCTGCTCTGCATGAATTATTTGGTGTTTTACATTGTATACAGAGGATATTTTTGCAGAATTCTGCATTCAGAGTCTCAATTTGGTGTTTGTCCCATATTTCTTGGTTGGTGAGCGGACCCCAGACCTCACAACCATAAATGGCAATGGGTTTTATAACTGATTCAAGTATTTTTAGCCAGATACTAATTAGATACTAATTGGTATGTCAAATTTTATGTTCCTTTTGATGGAATAGAAGGCCCTTCTTGCCTTGTCTCTCAGATCATTCACAGCTTTGTGGAAGTTACCTGTGGCACTGATGTTTAGGTCGAGGTATGTATAATTTTTGTGTACTCTAGGGCAATGGTGTCTAGATGGAATTTGTATTCGTGGTCCTGGCAACTGGACCTTTTTTGGAACACCATTATTTTTGTCTTACTGAGATTTACTGTCAGGGCCCAGGTCTGACAGAATCTGTGCAGAAGATCTAGGTGCTTCTGAAGGCCCTCCTTGGTTGGGGACAGAAGCATCAAATCATCAGTAGACATTTGACTTAAGATTCTAGTAGGGTGAGGCCAGGTGCTACAGACTGTTCTAGTGCCCTCGCCAATTCGTTGATATAAATGTTGAAGAGGGTGGGGCTTAAGCTGCTGCCCTATGGAAAGCAATGTGTGTGTTATTTGCCCATTTTAACCGCACACTTATTGTTTGTGTACATGGATTTTATAATATTGTGTGTTTTTTCCCCCAACACCACTTTCCATAAATTTGTATAGCAGACCCTCACACCAAATTGAGTCAAAAGCTTTTTTGAAGTCAACAAAGCATGAGAAGACTTTGCCTTTGTTTTGGTTTGTTTGTTTGTCAACTAGAGTGTGCAGGGTGAATACGTGGTCTGTCGTACAGTATTATGGTAAAAAGCCAATTTGACATTTGCTTAATACATTTTCACTGAAGAAATGTACGAGTCTGCTGTTAATGATAATGCCGAGGATTTTGCCAAGATGGCTGTTGAAGGAAAGAGGTGTCCTCGTTCCCAGGAAAAGACCAGGCTCACCGGTAGGCGCGAATACTCTGGTGGACCATATGGGGAACTTTTCTGCTTCCCTTACTCGCACCCCTTTTCATGTCATTCTGCTGTGGGGAGACCAGTCCAAATCTCTCAGGGTCGTCATTGACTCTGGAGCCGATGAGAGCTTTTTGGACGCCACACTGGCTTCCGAGCTGAACATCCTCACTCAGCCGCGATGTGGTTCCGGACATCGCCGCCTTTGTCGCTGCCTGTACTGTCTGTGCTTGGAATAAGACCTCTTGACAAGCTCCGGGTGGCCTCCTCCAACCCCTAAAGCTTTTTCTTAACATTCATGCATGCAGTTATTGAATTCAAATGCTCCCAGTATCTTTTAGGAGAGATCTACTTGGTGCTTCTATTGCTGAGGCAGGACTCCCAAAGCAAATCACACAAATATGAACTATAAGTAAGAACTGAGCTTACCTGATAGGGAGGAATATTGCCTCCAGTGCTTGACGAATGATGCTCCCTTTCCCATTTGTACTGGTAAATTGTTTGGTGTGGGACTTGGTTAGTCCCAAAAGGGGGTTTTGTTGGGGATATTTCCAGCTCTTTGGTAATTTTCCAGTACCCATGTTGGAGAGTCTCCAGTCGTCTGGTGACTATACAATTTCCTTTGAAAGTAGGAAGAAGAAGCACTATAAGGTTAAACATTAGACATGTGTGAACAGAATGAAGGTTGAAACCATCTGGATGTGCAGGAGTGGTCCAACATAGAGTTAAGCATTAGACATAAAGAAACAGAACTAAGAGGTATCTATGTGATTAAGCTAAGCCGAGCCAACAAAAGACCAGACTGTTTGGAGCCATACAGAATCTGGTCAATGCAACCGCAGGTTAATCATTTTCAAGTGACACAGACCTGAACTGGTGTGGGACATTGACTATGCATTTTTACCAACCAATACAGGGGCCACAAACTATGTATATGTATTGGGAAGACATGGTTGTATTAATAAAAATCTATTGGAAATGTACTTTTAATGGGAACATATATATGTAATAAATGTATACTTTTTTTATAGTGAACCTGCGGTTGCGCCACCAATATAATCTAAACTGAGCAGATGTGGGCGTTAACAAGAATTGAGACAGAAAGATAGTTGGGGCGCAAGGCCAAGGGGAGTTAATAATTTAAATAGAAAAGAGGGAACATGTCTGGTGGAAATGTATAAATACTGATGTTTTGAACAAGAAGAGTCAATTGCTCGGCCGTGTTTCTTTTGTAATAAAGTCATGTTGAATTCACAAGCTCCGGTATCTGAGAAATATTTGATTCAATATTTCCACGACACTCCCAAGCCACAAGCTCGTCCTTAACCTCTTCCGAGACGCCGTGCAGGAACATGTCGAACAGTGCTTCCAGGTTCCACGCACTCTCCGCTGCCAACGTACAGAACGGGGCATCAAAGACCTTCCTCGTCTCTCCCACGAACCCCTCCAGGCTCACGCATATGGCGGGCTGCTGTACCCATACGGCGGTAGCCCAGGTGAGAGCCCTTCCAGACATCAGCGTGATGAGGTAGGCTATTTTAGAACGATCCGAGAGGAAGGAGGAGGGCTGAAGCTCGAAAATGAGGGCACACTGAGCTAGAAACGCCCAACAGGTGCTCGGCTCTCCAGTAAAGCATTCGGGACGAGGTAACCGGGGCTCCTGGGAAGGTGGAGTGGCCGGCACTGCTAACCGCCGAGTTGCTGAGGAGCGGTGGGGTTACCACCGTGGCTGGCTGCCCCCCAGACAACCCGTGGAATTGCTCCAGCAGCATGTCCAACGCCCTGTCATGGCGCTCAGCCAAAGTTTGGACCCCCTCCATCAGCCCACGAAGCAATCCCTCTTGCCTACCAATGGAGGCTCCTTGGGAGGAGATGGCGTTGCGCAGCTGGTCTGTTCTGCTGGGTTAGTCATGGCCAGTTTGTACTGTCAGGCATGAAGGTAAGACCCAGATGCAGACCACGTCGAATAAACAATAGTTTAATATCCCAACAGGGGCAGGCAATAGACAGGTCAAGGCAGGCAGGGGTCAGTAATCCAGAGGTGGGGCAACAGTACCGGGCGGCAGGCAGGGTCAGGGTAAGGCAGAGGTCGGTAATCCAGAGGGGGCAAAGGTGCAGGTTGGCAGGCATGGGCAGGGGCAGGCAGAGTGGTCAGGCAGGTAGGCTCGGAGTCAGGACAGGCAAGGGTCAAAACCAGGAGGGTGAGAAAAGAGAGAAAAGCAGGAGCTGAGACACAAAAGCTAGTTGACGAACAAACAAGACAAACTGGCAGCTGACAAACAGAAAACACAGGTATAAATAAGGGATAATGGGGAAGATGGGCGACACATGGAGGGGGTTGGAGACAATCACAAAGACAAGTGAAACAAATCAGGGTGTGACAGCATATTCCACGGTAGTTATTGGGGTCAAATTTGTATCCACTTTTGTGGATTGGGATGATCAGTCCTTGGTTCCAAATATTGGGGAAGATGCCAGATCTAAGGATGATGTTAAAGAGTTTTAGTATAGCCAATTGGAATTTGTGGTCTGTATATTTTATAATTTCATTTAGGATACTGCATTGTTGGTTAGGGGCTTGTAAGGAAGCATTTCACAGTAAGGTCTACACCTTTTGTGTTCGGCGCATGTGGCAAATAAAATGTGATTAGATCTGATTTTGATGCCATCAACACCACAGGACTTTTTGGGTTGGAGTGTTTGTATTTTGTCCTGTAGTTCATTCAAGGTCATTGGAGAATTCAGTGGTTTCTGGTAGTCTTTAATGGTTGATTCTAAGATTTGTATTTGATTATGTATATGTTTTTGCTGTTTGTTCTTTGTTATAGGGCCAAAAAGATTGGAGAAGTGGTTTATCCATACATCTCCGTTTTGGATAGATAACTCTTCGTGTTGTTGTGTGTTTAGTGTTTTCCAATTTTCCCAGAAGTGGTTAAAGTCTATGGATTCTTCAATTACATTGATCTGATTTCTGACGTGCTGTTCCTTCTTTTTCCGTAGTGTATTTTGGTATTGTTTTAGTGATTCACCATAGTGAAGCCGTAGGCTCAAGTTTTCTGGGTCTCTATGTTTTTGATTGGATAGGTTTCTCAATTTCTTTCTTAGGTTTTTGCATTCTTCATCAAACCATTTGTCATCGGTTTTCTGCTTGACATTGTTAGATTTGATAGGGAAGCTGAGAGGTCAAATATACTGTTTAGGTTTTCTACTGCCAAGTTTACACCTTCACTATTACAATGAAATGTTTTGTCCATGAAGTTGTCTAAAAGGGATTGAATTTGTTGTTGCCTAATTGTCTTTTGGTATGTTTCCACACTACTTTCCTGAGCTATAGGTAGGAGTCCCCTCAAAGCCTAACCTTGACTATGTACAGACCTAGTGTGTGACAGCTGCAGGAGTTGTGACACTTTTTTGTTGGTTATGTTGTCGTAGTTGTGCCTAGGGGGGCATATGGGGAGGGAATGTGTCCCTTCCAGGTAGGTGTTTCTCCCGCTGTATGCTGAGCGTGTCAGGTTCTTGTCCAGTTCTGGCATTTAGGTCGCCACAGACTAGTACATGTCCCTGAGCCTGGAAATGATTGATTTCCCCCTCCAGGATGGAGAAGCTGTCTTCATTAAAGTAAGGGGATTCTAGTGGGGGGATATAGGTAGCACACAGGAGAAATCTTTTCTCTGTTGAGATCATTTCCTTTTGAATTTCTAAAATGTTTCTGCTTTGAGAAATTTAATTGAGTGAGTTAGGTCTTCTGTATATCAAATTAGCATACCCCCTGAGTCCCTGTTTTACTAGTTTGGTGGATGGGACTACCAGCTCTCTGTAACCTAGAGGGAAATCAGTGGGTCCGTCTCCTCTACACCATATTTCTTGTAGGATGACAATGTCTGTATTTCCAATTTCTTTGATGAAGTCTGTGTTCCAGCTCTTTAGACCAAAGGCAGATGACCTCAGACCTTATATGTATATTCCAGGATGAGATAGTAAAAGCTTTGTGTTCCTTAGTGTCTGGTGTTGTTTTTGTGTGGTTGAGGCCCGGACCATCACAGTAGGTGTGAGCAGAGCATGTTGAGCATCTGATACATACCTCTTAGGTCGCAGGATGGGGCTTGGGCGGATGTAATAGTTGGGGTTGGGCCTGTTGCTATGCTCACGGCCTGGGCATATGTGCGGCTGTCATGTTGAGGTTCTTGCTGATCTGGGGGGTGTGGCCAGGGTTTGTTTGGGGTGGTCTCAGCTGGTTGGGGTGTGGCTGGTGAAGCTGTGTTCTGGGTGTAGGCCCTCTTGGCGTGGGTTCTCTCGATGCAGGTCCTTCGGGAGGGGGTCTTGCAGGTCTGGGTGAGTGTCTCGCTGGTCTGGGCGGGGTGTCCGTTGCTCTGTTGCTCCTGTGTGAGGTGCTGGGGCTGCGATTGAGGGTGACGTCCTTCAGGGTCCAGGCAAAAGTTGGGATTTCTGCCTTGTAGAGGTGGACCTGGTCGTAAAGGCTGTTCAAGTCCAGGGTGGCGTGGTGGGCCAGGTAGAATATTAGGTTTTTGAGGCACAGTGCCGGGAAATGCTTGCATTCGCCCGCTGTATGGTGGCTAGGTGAATGTCTTTTGGTGGTAGCAGGGGGGAGATAATCACTTGTGCGTTGGGAAAAGTGGAAGAAGCTTTTTCAAATCACTCCCTTGCTGTGGTGTTTTAACAATTTAAACCTACTTTCACTTCACCAATAGACAAGCATCCCCCCCTGGACAAACGTTGAATACTGAAGTGAGACCGTGAGATCTTCTTGTTACTTGAAATTTACTCAAGACCGAAGAACTGGGGAATAACAGGTAGCCTTGGAATATAATGTCGTTAACATTATTTAAACTGCAGAGAAAAATGCATCAGTATAACTACTATGTTGTCATCGTGTAATCACACTTTGGTAACAAGTGGTGTAACATGATCCCTCCGATAGGCTGGCGTTGAATGATTACTTACAGCAGTTGCTATGTGGTTATCTGATACACTGGGTTTAATATACAGTGAGGTATATTAATATACAGTGAGTATTTGATCCCCTGCTGATTTTGTACGTTTGCCCACTGACAAAGAAATGATCAGTCTATAATTTTTATGGTAGGTTTATTTGAACAGTGAGAGACAGAATAACAACAACAAAATCCAGAAAAACGCATTGTGAAAAATGTTATAAACTGATATGCATTTTAAATGAGGGAAATAAGTATTTGACCCCCTCTCAATCAGAAAGATTTCTGGCTCCCAGGTGTCTTTTATACAGGTAACGAGCTGAGATTAGGAGCACACTCTTAAAGGGAGTGCTCCTAATCTCAGCTTGTTACCTGTATAAAAGACACCTGTCCACAGAAGCAATCAATCAATCAATCAGATTCCAAACTCTCCACCATGGCCAAGACCAAAGAGCTCTCCAAGGATGTCAGGGACAATATTGTAGACCTACACAAGGCTGGAATGGGCTACAAGACCATCGCCAAGCAGCTTGGTGAGAAGGTGACAACAGTTGGTGTGATTATTCGCAAATGGAAGAAACACAAATGAACTGTCAATCTCCCTCGGCCTGGGGCGCCATGTAAGATCTCACTTCGTGGAATGCAATGATCATGAGAACAGTGAGGAATCAGCCCAGAACTACACGGGAGGATCTTGTCTATGATATAAAGGCAGCTGGGACCATAGTCACCAAGAAAACAATTGGTAACACACTACGCCGTGAAGGACTGAAATCCTGCAGCGCTCGCAAGGTCCCCCTGCTCAAGAAAGCACATATACATGACTGTCTGAAGATTGAATCATTCAGATGTTCATTGGCAGAGGACAACTGGGTGAAAGTGTTGGGGTCAGATGAGACCAAAATGGAGCTCTTTGGCATCAAGTCATCTCGCCGTGTTTGGAGGAGGAGGAATGCTGCCTATGACCCCAAGAACACCATCCCCACCATCAAACATGGAGGTGGAAACATTATGCTTTGGGGGTGTTTTTCTGCTAAGGGGACAGGACAATTTCACCGCATCAAAGGGACGATGTACCGTCAAATCTTGGGTGAGAACCTCCTTCCCTCAGCCAGGGCATTGAAAATGGGTCGTGGATGGGTATTCCAGCATGACAATGACCCAAAACACACGGCCAAGGCAACAAAGGAGTGGCTCAAGAAGAAGCACATTAAGGTCCTGGAGTGGCCTAGCCAGTTTCCAGACCTTAATCCCATAGAAAATCTGTGGAGGGAGCTGAAGGTTCGAGTTGCCAAACGTCAGCCTCGAAACCTTAATGACTTGGAGAAGATCTGCAAAGAGGAGTGGGACAAAATCCCTCCTGAGATGTGTGCAAACCTGCTGGCCAACTACAAGAAACGTCTGACCTCTGTGATTCCCAACAAGGGTTTTGCCGCCAAGTACTAAGTCATTTTTTCCATTTCCCTCATTAAAATGCAAATCAATTTATAAAATTTTTTTCACATGCGTTTTTCTGGATTTTTTTGTTTTTTATTCTGTCTCTCACTGTTCAAATAAACCTACCATTAAAATTATAGACTGATCATTTCTTTGTCAGTGGACAAACGTACAAAATCAGCAGGGGATCAAATACTTTTTTCCCCTCACTGTACATACTTCAAGATATACTGCATATATGAGCTGGAGAACATGTTTTTTGATACAGTAGGGGGAGAAAGAGAGGGGGGAGATGGAGAGAAGAAGAGAGATTGGAGAGATGGATATGGGAGAGATGGAGTGAAGAAGAGAGGGAGAGATGTAGTGAGGAAGAGATGGAGTGAGGGAGAGATGAAGAGATGGAGAGATGAAGAGATGGAGTGTGGAAGAGAGGGGAAAATGGAGTGAGGGAGAGATGGAGTGAGGGAGAGATGGAGTGAGGGAGAGATGAAGAGAGGGAGAGATGAAGAGAGGCAGAGATGGAGTGAGGGAGAGATGGAGTGAGGGAGAGATGAAGTGAGGGAGAGATGAAGAGAGGGAGAGATGAAGAGAGGGAGAGATGGAGTGAGGGAGAGATGGAGTGAGGGAGAGATGAAGAGAGGGAGAGATGGAGTGAGGGAGAGGGGAAGATGGAGTGAGGGAGAGAGATATGGAGTGAGGGAGAGAGGGAGGGAGAGACATGGAGTGAGGAAGAGAGGGAGCGTAATCTGAGAGAATAGAGAGGGGGATAAAGAGAGAGAGAAAGAGAGTAGCGGACTAAGCTAGAGACACCAGAGAGAGAAAGAGAGTAGCGGACTAAGCTACAGACAACAGAGAGAGAAAGAGAGTAGCGGACTAAGCTACAGACACCAGAGAGAGAAAGAGAGTAGCGGACTAAGCTACAGACAACAGAGAGAGAAAGAGAGTAGCGGACTATGCTACAGACACCAGAGAGAGAAAGAGAGTAGCGGACTAAGCTAGAGACAACAGAGAGAGAAAGAGAGTAGCGGACTAAGCTACAGACACCAGAGAGAGAAAGAGAGTAGCGGACTAAGCTACAGACAACAGAGAGAGAAAGGTTGCTTTCTGTACAACATCAGAAATTCATACAGATGGGCCCAAAACAGCACAGAAGAATACCAGAAAGCAACCTGTAACCAAAATATCCAAACACTCTTAGATAACTTTCTGGATACCACATTCACTCACAGTAAAGAAGGCATCAATCTAGCAGTAAAAAACATCAACTATATATTCAGGCAAACGGCAAAAGAAGCACAATTGAATTTGTAAAAAACAAAAAAAAACACAGATGACAACTGGTTTGATGCAGATTGCAAAATTATAAGGAAAATACTTAAAACACTATCAAACCAAAAACACAGAGACCCAAATAATGGTGAATTACGCCTTCATTACTGTGAGACTTTAAAACTCTATAAACGTACACTCAGAACCAAAAAAGCACAGTACAACAGCAAGCAGCTGACACTTGGAATCAAGGACTCATAACACCAATCTATAAGAACGGAGACAAATTTGACCCTAACAATTACAGAGGCATTTGTGTGAACAGTAACCTGGGGAAGGTTTTCTGTAGTATTATAAATGTAAGAGTTCTAAACTTCCTTAATAAGCACAATGTCTTGAGTAAAAGCCGAATTGGATTGATACCAAAACATCTCACAACTGATCATATTTACACCCTACACACCCTGATAGATAAACATGTCCACCAAAATAATACCAAAATATACGCTTGCTTTATCGACTTCCAAAAAGCATTTGATTCTATTTGGCATACAGGACTGTTCTACAAAGTTATTGAAAGTGGTGTAGGGGGTAAAACATATGACATAATTAAATCAATGTATACTGGCAATACGTGCGCCATTAAAATTGGCAAGAAAAGAACAGAATTCTTTAACCAGGGGCGGGGCCTTCGCCAGGGTTGCAATCTGAGCCCTGCACTCTTCAATATTTACATCAATGAATTGGCCACTATTCTAGAAAAACCCTATGCCCCTGGTGTTAGTCTCCACAATTCAGAGGTTAAATGCCTGCTCTTCGCAGATGACCTGTGCCTGCTGTCACCCACAGCACATGGCCTACAGCAGAGCCTGGACCTGCTAGAGCAATACTGCCAAACCTGGGCCCTGGCAGTAAACCGCAAAAAGACTAAAATAATGATTTTTCAGAGAAGATCCAGATCTCAGGGAATTAGACCAAAGTTCTCAATTGGTACAAAATATATAGAGTACTGCACATACTACAATTACTTAGGTTTAAAAATAAGCCCAACTGGACACCTTAATGAGGCAGTGAATGAACTGAGAGAGAAAGCACGCCATTAAAAAAACAAATTCAAATTGAAATACCTATTCAAATTTGGCTAAAACTAATTGAATGTGTCATTGAACCAATTGCACTTCATGGCAGCGAGGTGTGGGGTCCACTTACAAAACAAGATTTCACCAAATGGGACAAACACCCCATTGAAACCCTGCATGCAGAGTTCTGTAAGATTATCCTACATGTCCAGAGGAAAACTACAAACAATGCATGCAGGGCAGAATTAGGCCAATATCCACTAATAATAAAAACTAAAAAAAAAGAGCAATTAAGTTTTGGAAACATCTAAAATACAGTGACCCCCTCTCATATCATTACCAAGCCCTGCAATGCCAAGAGCTGAGCAAAGAAAATAGTCCCCTCATCCAGCTGGTCCTGGGGCTGAGTTCACAAACCTGTTCTACTAACACACTGAAGCCTCAGGACCAGAACATCCAATCAATCAGAATAAACCAAATTACATCACAATCAAAACAAAACTACATTGCTCATTGGGAAGCACAAGCACAAAGCAAAATGCAGTGCTATCTGGCCCTAAATCGACAATACACCGTGGCAAACTATTTGACCAAGGTTACTGATCAAAACCTTAGAAAAATCTTGACAAAGTACAGGCTCAGTGAGCACAGCCTTGCCATTGAAAAGGGTAGACACAGGAAAACCTGGCTCCCTGTAGAGGAAAGGCTGTGCAACCACTGCACCACAGCAGAACCATTTCAGCCAGGCTACTAGCTATATAGGAAGTGGCACCGTCAATTTTACTGATTGTACTGCACTTATAGCCTTATGAAAGAATGGTATTTTAACCTGACTTGGCAAATGTCTCTGTAAATGGCCTTTCTCTCAGCTACACTACGATAAAGAAGTAGCACTTAAGAATAGCACTTATAGCAGAGTTACTCTGCTGTTGTCCACCTCTCTTCTCTTCGCGGTAAGCCTAGGTCTGTAGGAGTGTGTGCCCTTCTCCCACTTCTTCCACTACCATATATTGCTCAACACATTCCCTGATAGATTGGAACATTTATAGACTCCAATGTGGGTGTGTCCTTCTACTTCTTCCACTACCATACATTGTTCAATTCACTGCTTGTCACGTTGGTATGATTCAGGAGACAGACGCAGGAATGCGTAATAGGGTTTTTTATGAACTTCTTCAGGATTGGTGGGTCCCCTGCGGGACAGTTGAGCTAATGCGATTAGCATGAGGTTGTAAGTAACAAGAACATTTCCCAGGACATAGACATATCTGATGTTGGCAGAAAGCTTAAGTTCTTGTTAATATAACTGCACTGTCCAATTTACAGTAGCTATTACAGTGAAAACATACCATGCTATTGTTTGAGGAGAGTGCACAGTTATGTACTTGAAAATGTAACAATAAATCAATTAGGCACATTTGGGCAGTCTTGATACAACATTTTAACAGAAATACAATGGTTCATTGGATCAGTCTTAAACTTTGCACATACACTGCTGCCATCTAGTGGCCAAAATGTAAATTGCATATGGGCTGGAATAATACATTATGGCCTTTCTCTTGCATTTCAAAGATGATGGTACAAAAAATACAAAACAAATGTTGTTTTTTTCTTTTTATTATCTTTTACCAGATCTAATGTGTTATATTCTCCTACATTCCTCACATTTCCACAAACCTCAAAGTGTTTCCTTTCAAATGATACCAAGAATATGCATATCCTTGCTTCAGGGCCTGAGCTACAGGCAGTTAGATTTGGGTATGTAATTTTAGGCGAAAATTGAAAAAAAAGGGGCCAATCCTTAAGAACGAGGATAACCTCGAATAAATAACACACTCGCACAATGATTAACACACTGGACGAGAACCGTAATCATCTGCGCAATCCACAAGGGCACGAAAGCCCAAAACTCACAGCACAGGTACTCACACGCACCGACGGACAATAATCGACAGCCCAATGTAAACGAAAGGGCACACTTATACAAGTACTAGTCAGTGGGAACAGGGGACAGGTGTGCGCAAATAAAGTTCCGGAGGGATACGTGACAGTGATAGATAGATTGGAACACGCATAGGCTTCTGACAGGAAAGAAAGGCCGCTAAAGGCGAGTATAGCTATTTTCTTTTTCTATTTATTATATTTCTTGTGTTTTTGAGAGCAAAATCGCAAGATTATGTTATAATACTGTAATTGCATCAAACGGTGGTTTTATGCAACAGAATAGAGGGTTCTTATAACTCTAATGTGTCTGTGTGAACTGAAAGTGGGCCTCTGGGAGATTTACCACTGACAGGAGATTTACGATGTCTTTGGGTGATACGGCATTCCAGAGCATGAGTTAATGTTTCTGTACTGGGGTACCAGGGAGAGGTGGCTCCAGTATGGAGTTGGGGGGCCAGACCCTGGTCTCTACACAATGAGGACAGTATTTACAGAAGATGTTTGCTGTGAATTATTAGTAACCTTGTGACCCATTCCATACATCTGTTCTTTGTCATGAACATCCAGGAGGATGGACTTTATTATTTAATTACTGCAGTAATGGAGATGGTCGGTAATCACCCCTGGAGGTGATCACTGAGAACTCAACGAGCTGGTTTGAGCCATAGCATTTTATAGCAAAGTTTGATTGTTTTGAAGAAATCTAAAAGTCTCTCCTTTTGATTACAATAATTCTACGGCACATTCCTTACAAAAGAGTAAGAGGTCCCCTTTTATGAGGACCACAAAGTTCTTCTTTTCTACATGGGAAAATCATTAGGCCTTCAACCAAGCAGCTTTTTTATGGTAAAATAATCATATAAAATAATTTTTCTTTGTTCAGTTTGTTTGTGTTTTTTTCTTCTTCTCTAAGTTCCAAGATATATTTGTTATTGTAAAATAAAGTATTCTTTCTTTCTTTGTACACTTTCATTGAACCAATGTGAGGTTTGTTGGCCTGTCTCTAATGTGAGGTTTGTTGGCCTGTCTCCAATGTGAGGTTTGTGGCCTGTCTCCAATGTGAGGTTTGTTGGCCTGTCTCCAATGTGAGGTTTGTTGGCCTGTCTCCAATGTGAGGTTTGTGGCCTGTCTCCAATGTGAGGTTTGTTGGCCTGTCTCCAATGTGAGGTTTGTTGGCCTGTCTCCAATGTGAGGTTTGTGGCCTGTCTCCAATGTGAGGTTTGTTGACCTGTCTCCAATGTGAGGTTTGTGGCCTGTCTCCAATGTGAGGTTTGTTGGCCTGTCTCCAATGTGAGGTTTGTGGCCTGTCTCCAATGTGAGGTTTGTGGCCTGTCTCCAATGTGAGGTTTGTTGGCCTGTCTCCAATGTGAGGTTTGTGGCCTGTCTCCAATGTGAGGTTTGTTGACCTGTCTCCAATGTGAGGTTTGTGGCCTGTCTCCAATGTGAGGTTTGTTGGCCTGTCTCCAATGTGAGGTTTGTTGGCCTGTCTCCAATGTGAGGTTTGTTGGCCTGTCTCCAATGTGAGGTTTGTTGGACTGTCTTCAATGTGAGATTGTTGGACTGTATCCAATGTGAGGTTTGTTGGCCTGGCTGAAATGAGAGGTTTGTGTGCCTGTCTTCAATGTGAGGTTTGTTTGCCTGTCTCCAGTGTGAGGTTTGTTGGCCTGTCTCCAATGTGAGGTTTGTTGGACTGTCTTCAATGTGAGGTTACTGGCCTGTCTTCAATGTGAGATTGTTGGACTGTCTCCAATGTGAGGTTTGTTGGTCTTCAATGTGAGTTTGTTGGACTGTATCCAATGTGAGGTTTGTTGGCCTGGCTGAAAGGAGAGGTTTGTTTGCCTGTCTCCAGTGTGAGGTTTG
Organism: Brachymystax lenok tsinlingensis; assembly: GCA_030435695.1. Lineage (NCBI taxonomy): Eukaryota > Metazoa > Chordata > Actinopteri > Salmoniformes > Salmonidae > Brachymystax > Brachymystax lenok. The sequence goes on along the minus strand of CM059797.1, from coordinate 7,261,415 downwards.
CTTTTCTGCTCCAATGCGAGGTTTGTTTTCCTGTCTCCAATGTGAGGTGTGTTTCCCTGTCTCCAGTGTGAGGTGTGTTTCCCTGTCTCCAGTGTGAGGTTTGTTTGCCTGTCTCTAGTGTGAGTTTTTTTTATCTGTCTCCAGTGTGAGGTTTGTTTGCCTGTCTCCAATGTGAGGTTGGTTTCCCTGTCTCCAGTGTGAGGTTTGTTTGCCTGTCTCCAGTGTGAGGTTTGTTTTTCTGCTCCAATGCGAGGTTTGTTTTCCTGTCTCCAATGTGAGGTGTGTTTCCCTGTCTCCAGTGTGAGGTATGTTTCCCTGTCTCCAGTGTGAGGTTTGTTTGCCTGTCTCTAGTGTGAGTTTTTTTTATCTGTCTCCAGTGTGAGGTTTGTTTGCCTGTCTCCAATGTGAGGTTGGTTTCCCTGTCTCCAGTGTGAGGTTTGTTTGCCTGTCTCCAATGTGAGGTAGGTTTCCCTGTCTCCAGTGTGAGGATTGTTTCCCTGACTCCAATGTGAGGTTGGTTTCCCTGTCTCCAGTGTGAGGATTGTTTTCCTGTCTCCCAATGTGAGGTTGGTTTCCCTGTCTCCAGTGTGAGGATTGTTTCCCTGTCTCCCAATGTGAGGTTTGTTTCCCTGTCTCCCAATGTGAGGTTGGTTTCCCTGTCTCCAGTGTGAGGATTGTTTCCCTGTCTCCCAATGTGAGGTTTGTTTCCTTGTCTCCCAATGTGAGGTTTGTTTCCCTGTCTCCAGTGTGAGGATTGTTTCCCTGTCTCCCAATGTGAGGTTTGTTTCCCTGTCTCCCAATGTGAGGTTTGTTTCCTTGTCTCCAATGTGAGGTTTATTTCCCTGTCTCCAATGTGAGGTTTGTTTGCCTGTATCCAATGTGAGGTTAGTTTTCCTGTCTCCAGTGTGAGGTTTGTTTGCCTGTCTCCAATGTGAGGTTGGTTTCCCTGTCTCCAGTGTGAGGATTGTTTCCCTGACTCCAATGTGAGGTTGGTTTCCCTGTCTCCAGTGTGAGGATTGTTTCCCTGTCTCCCAATGTGAGGTTGGTTTCCCTGTCTCCAGTGTGAGGATTGTTTCCCTGTCTCCCAATGTGAGGTTTGTTTCCCTGTCTCCCAATGTGAGGTTTGTTTCCTTGTCTCCAATGTGAGGTTGGTTTCCCTGTCTCCAGTGTGAGGATTGTTTCCCTGTCTCCCAATGTGAGGTTTGTTTCCTGTCTCCCAATGTGAGGTTTGTTTCCTTGTCTCCAATGTGAGGTTTGTTTCCCTGTCTCCAATGTGAGGTTTGTTTGCCTGTATCCAATGTGAGGTTTGTTTCCCTGTCTCCAGTATGAGGTTTGTTAGCCTGTCTCCAATGTGAGGTTTGTTTGCCTGTATCCAATGTGAGGTTTGTTTCCCTGTCTCCAGTATGAGGTTTGTTAGCCTGTCTCCAGTGTGAGGTTGGTTTCCCTGTCTCCAGTGTGAGGATTGTTTCCTGTCTCCCAATGTGAGGTTTGTTTCCTTGTCTCCCAATGTGAGGTTGGTTTCCCTGTCTCCAATGTGAGGATTGTTTCCCTGTCTCCCAATGTGAGGTTTGTTTCCCTGTCTCCCAATGTGAGGTTTGTTTCCTTGTCTCCAATGTGAGGTTTGTTTCCCTGTCTCCAATGTGAGGTTTGTTTGCCTGTATCCAATGTGAGGTTTGTTTCCCTGTCTCCAGTGTGAGGTTTGTTTGCCTGTCTCCAATGTGAGGTTGGTTTCCCTGTCTCCAGTGTGAGGATTGTTTCCCTGACTCCAATGTGAGGTTGGTTTCCCTGTCTCCAGTGTGAGGATTGTTTCCCTGTCTCCCAATGTGAGGTTGGTTTCCCTGTCTCCAGTGTGAGGATTGTTTCCCTGTCTCCCAATGTGAGGTTTGTTTCCCTGTCTCCCAATGTGAGGTTTGTTTCCTTGTCTCCAATGTGAGGTTTGTTTCCCTGTCTCCAGTATGAGGTTTGTTAGCCTGTCTCCAGTGTGAGGTTGGTTTCCCTGTCTCCAGTGTGAGGATTGTTTGCCTGTATCCAATGTGAGGTTGGTTTCCCTGTCTCCAGTGTGAGGATTGTTTTCCTGTCTCCAGTGTGAGGTTTGTTTGCCTGTCTCTAGTGTGAGTTTTTTTTATCTGTCTCCAGTGTGAGGTTTGTTTGCCTGTCTCCAATGTGAGGTTGGTTTCCCTGTCTCCAGTGTGAGGTTTGTTTGCCTGTCTCCAATGTGAGGTAGGTTTCCCTGTCTCCAGTGTGAGGATTGTTTCCCTGACTCCAATGTGAGGTTGGTTTCCCTGTCTCCAGTGTGAGGATTGTTTTCCTGTCTCCCAATGTGAGGTTGGTTTCCCTGTCTCCAGTGTGAGGATTGTTTCCCTGTCTCCCAATGTGAGGTTTGTTTCCCTGTCTCCCAATGTGAGGTTGGTTTCCCTGTCTCCAGTGTGAGGATTGTTTCCCTGTCTCCCAATGTGAGGTTTGTTTCCTTGTCTCCCAATGTGAGGTTTGTTTCCCTGTCTCCAGTGTGAGGATTGTTTCCCTGTCTCCCAATGTGAGGTTTGTTTCCCTGTCTCCCAATGTGAGGTTTGTTTCCTTGTCTCCAATGTGAGGTTTATTTCCCTGTCTCCAATGTGAGGTTTGTTTGCCTGTATCCAATGTGAGGTTAGTTTTCCTGTCTCCAGTGTGAGGTTTGTTTGCCTGTCTCCAATGTGAGGTTGGTTTCCCTGTCTCCAGTGTGAGGATTGTTTCCCTGACTCCAATGTGAGGTTGGTTTCCCTGTCTCCAGTGTGAGGATTGTTTCCCTGTCTCCCAATGTGAGGTTGGTTTCCCTGTCTCCAGTGTGAGGATTGTTTCCCTGTCTCCCAATGTGAGGTTTGTTTCCCTGTCTCCCAATGTGAGGTTTGTTTCCTTGTCTCCAATGTGAGGTTGGTTTCCCTGTCTCCAGTGTGAGGATTGTTTCCCTGTCTCCCAATGTGAGGTTTGTTTCCCTGTCTCCCAATGTGAGGTTTGTTTCCTTGTCTCCAATGTGAGGTTTGTTTCCCTGTCTCCAATGTGAGGTTTGTTTGCCTGTATCCAATGTGAGGTTTGTTTCCCTGTCTCCAGTATGAGGTTTGTTAGCCTGTCTCCAATGTGAGGTTTGTTTGCCTGTATCCAATGTGAGGTTTGTTTCCCTGTCTCCAGTATGAGGTTTGTTAGCCTGTCTCCAGTGTGAGGTTGGTTTCCCTGTCTCCAGTGTGAGGATTGTTTCCCTGTCTCCCAATGTGAGGTTTGTTTCCTTGTCTCCCAATGTGAGGTTGGTTTCCCTGTCTCCAATGTGAGGATTGTTTCCCTGTCTCCCAATGTGAGGTTTGTTTCCCTGTCTCCCAATGTGAGGTTTGTTTCCTTGTCTCCAATGTGAGGTTTGTTTCCCTGTCTCCAATGTGAGGTTTGTTTGCCTGTATCCAATGTGAGGTTTGTTTCCCTGTCTCCAGTGTGAGGTTTGTTTGCCTGTCTCCAATGTGAGGTTGGTTTCCCTGTCTCCAGTGTGAGGATTGTTTCCCTGACTCCAATGTGAGGTTGGTTTCCCTGTCTCCAGTGTGAGGATTGTTTCCTGTCTCCCAATGTGAGGTTGGTTTCCCTGTCTCCAGTGTGAGGATTGTTTCCCTGTCTCCCAATGTGAGGTTTGTTTCCCTGTCTCCCAATGTGAGGTTTGTTTCCTTGTCTCCAATGTGAGGTTTGTTTCCCTGTCTCCAGTATGAGGTTTGTTAGCCTGTCTCCAGTGTGAGGTTGGTTTCCCTGTCTCCAGTGTGAGGATTGTTTCCCTGTCTCCCAATGTGAGGTTTGTTTCCTTGTCTCCCAATGTGAGGTTGGTTTCCCTGTCTCCAATGTGAGGATTGTTTCCCTGTCTCCCAATGTGAGGTTTGTTTCCTTGTCTCCAATGTGAGGTTTGTTTCCCTGTCTCCAATGTGAGGATTGTTTCCCTGTCTCCCAATGTGAGGTTTGTTTGCCTGTCTCCCAATGTGAGGTTTGTTTCCTTGTCTCCAATGTGAGGTTTGTTTCCCTGTCTCCAATGTGAGGTTTGTTTGCCTGTATCCAATGTGAGGTTTGTTTCCCTGTCTCCAATGTGAGGTTTGTTTGCCTGTATCCAATGTGAGGTTTGTTTCCCTGTCTCCAGTATGAGGTTTGTTAGCCTGGCTGAAATGCTTGGGCCTACGTTGTTTTTCTTATTCTTTTCATAGTTGTCTTGTAGTTATTTCCAGATTCCAGCTGTCAATTTATTCGTTTCCACAAAGCATAGGCCTACATGTGTTTCAGGCATGTGAATTGATTCAGTCATTCAACATCTTGGGGCGGCAGGTAGCCTAGTGGTTAGAGCGTTGGACTTGTAACCGGAGGGTTGCAAGTTCGAATCCCCGAACTGACAAGGAAAAAATCTGTGGTTCTGCCCCTGAACAAGGCAGTTAACCCACTGTTCCCCGGGCGCCGAAGACGTGGATGTCGATTAAGGCAGCCCCCCGCACCTCTCTGATTCAGAGGGGTTGGGTTAAATGCGGAAGAAACATTTCGGTTGAAGGCATTCGGTTGTACAGCTGACTAATAATGGTGACTTTGACTTTGACTTTCTTTGCTTTGTGCTCTGTGTGTGTGTGTGTGTGTGTGTGTGTGTGTGTGTGTGTGTGTGTGTGTGTGTGTGTGTGTGTGTGTGTGCGTGGCGCCGACAGAGATGGTCGAGTTCTTAGGAAACTATGCAGTATTTTTGTTGTTGTTATGTATTATTTCTTACACTGTTGCCCCGGGAAATCTTAAGTCCTATTACATACAGCCGGGAAGAACTATTGGATATAACAACGATGTCAACTTACCAACATTACAACCAGGAATATGACTTTCCCGAAGCGGATCCTCTGTTTGGACCACCAACCAGGACAATGGATCGAATCCCAGAAGCCGACCCAGAACAACAACTGGTCACATCGCCCACTGCTCCCGAGTATACTACTCGCCAATGTCCAGACTCTTGACAACAAGGTAGATGAAATTTGAGCAAGGGTTGCCTTCCAGAGAGACATCAGAGATTGTAACATTCTCTGTTTCACAGAAACATGGCTCTCTCGGGATATGTTGTCGGACTCAGTTCAGCCCCCCGGGCTTCTCCATGCATCGCGCCGACAGAGATAAACACCTCTCTGGGAAGAGGAAGGGCGGGGATGCATGGTTCATGATTAACGACTCATGGTGTAATCATAACAACATGCAGGAACTCAAGTCCTTCTGCTCACCCGACATAGAATTCCTTATAATCAAATGCCGGGCCATATTACCTCCCAAGAGAATTCTCGTCAGTTATCGTCACAGCTGTGTACATTCTCCCTCAAGCAGACACCACGACGGCCCTCAAGGTACTTCACTGGACTCTATGTTAACTGGAATCCATAAATCCTGAGGCTGCATTTATTGTAGCTGGGGATTTTAACCTCTTAGCGCGCCGATCCCTTTAGCGGGATCGTTTTCAGAGCAAACATAACGCGCCAAATTCAAAATACATATTCGTAATACATATTCGTAATATTTAACTTCGATATACAAGTGTTGCATAGTGTTGCATAGCCATCAAAAGCTCTGCTTCTTGGCAATATCACTGCGTTGTCAGATTTTAAAAAGGCTTTACGGCGAAAGCACTACATTTGATTGTTTGAGGCTAGTACCTCACATATTTTCCACATTAGCATAAATTCATATCCAGCTCGGTTCTCAAAATATCCATATCACAGCTAATATAAATCGCTTACCTTTCAAATAACTTCTTCTGAGGTCTTCCCAAGTGTCCAAACAAGATAATCCATGGTTCTTTTGTTAGAAAAAGTAAATAATTATATCCATAAATATCCGTTGTTTTTGGCACGTTACGTTCAGCTACTCCACCAAGCATTGTCAGTCTACTCGCCCGTTTTACAGTGAAGGGATCGCGTTCAAATTATACCTCTCATCTTTTCACAAACAAATCAAATATCATTAATAATGCATCCTTATGTATTCTTTTATGAATAATAGCGATCATATTTTACAAGAACGGTAAGTGAAACGTTAAAGGCGAAAAGAAAGTTGGTCGCTGGCGCTGTTCACGTTCTCGTGAACGTGCACGTCTGTTTACCTTTTTTCCCTACCCGTAGTAATTCTCTCTCTCTAAGGATCTGGTCAGAGCTTTTTCCTCCATACCCTTTCCAGAGACTGTTGACATCTAGTGGAAGCCATAAGTACTGCAACCTCGGTCCTATTCCCCATAGAAAAATATTACATGGGCTTCAAAATGAGAGGAGAGCAACAGAAAAATAAATTCCGGACAGAAATCTCTCTGGTTTTTGCCTGCTAAATCTGTTCTGGAATAGCCACAGACTATATCTTAATGGTTTTATAAACTTCAGAGTGTTTCCTATCCAATAGTACTAAATATGTAAATATCCTAGTTTCTGGCCATGAGTGGTAGGCATTTAACTTTGGGCACGTCAGACAGGCGAAAATTTGGAAAATGGGACCCTAGCTGGAAGAGGTTAACAAAGCAAATTTGAGAACAAGGCTACCTAAATTCTGTCAGCATATTGATTGCACTACACGCGGGGGTAATACACCCGATCACTGCATACAAAGCCCTCCCTTCGGCAAATCCTACCACGACGCCATCTTGCTCCTACCGTCTTATAGGCAAAAACTCAAACAGGATGTACCAGTGACTAGAACCATTCAACGATGGTCTGACCAATTGGAATCAACTCTTCAAGATTGTTTTGATCATGTGGATCACAAGTTCCGGTCAGCCTCAGAGAATAACCTCGATCTATACGCTGACTCGTGAGTGAGTTTATAAAGAATTTCATTGGAGATGTTGTACCCACTGTGACTATTAAAACCTACCCTAAACAGAAACCGTGGATGGATGGCGGCATTCGCGCAAAACTGAAAGCGCGAACCATCGCATTTAACCATGGAAAGAGGTCTGGGAATATGGCTGAATATAAACAGTGTAGTTAATCCCTCCGCAAGGCAATCAAACAAGCGAAATGCCGGTATAGGGACAAAGTGGAGTCGCAATTCAACGGCTCAGACACGAGACGTACGTGGCAGGATCTATAGGAATTCACGGACTACAAAAGAATACCAGCCACATCACAGACACCGACGTCATGCTTCCAGACAAACTAAAGAACTTCTTTGCCCGCTTTGAGGATAATACAGTGCCACCTTAGCGGTCCGCTAACAAGGACTGCGCCCCTGTTAACCCACGCAAGGCTGCTGACCCAGACGGCATCCCTAGGCGCGTCCTCAGAGCATGCGCAGACCAGCTGGCCGGTGTGTTTACAGACATATTCAATCATGAAGTACTTTGAGAAACTAGTCAAGGATCATATCACCTCCTCCTTACCGGCCACCCTAGACCCATACCGGACCCATTGCATACCACCCCAACAGGTCCACAGACAGTGCAATCGCCATCACACTGCCCTATCCCATCTGGACAAGAGGAATACCTATTTAAGAATGCTGTTCATTGACTACAGCTCAGCATTTAACACCATAGTACCCTCCAAACTCATCATCAAGCTGGAGGCCCTGGGTCTCAACCCCAACCTGTGCAATTGGGTCCTGGACTTTCTGACGGGCCACCCCCAGGTGGTGAAGGTAGGAAACAACATCTCAACTTCACTGGCCCTCAACACTGGGGCCCCACAAGGGTGCGTGCTCAGCCCCCTCCTGTACTCCCTGTTCACCCACGACTGCGTAGCCAAGCACGCCTCCAACTCAATCATCAAGTTTGCAGACGACACAACAGTAGTGGGCTTGATTACCAACAACGACGAGACGGCCTACAGGGAGGAGGTGAGGGTGTGGTGTCAAGAAAATAACCTCTCACTCAACGTCAACAAAACAAAGGAGATGATCGTGGACTTCAGGAAACAGCAGAGGGAGCACCCCCCTATCCACATTAAAGGGACAGCAGCGGAGAAGGTGGAATGTTTTTAAGTTACTCGGTGTACACATCACAGACAAACTGAAATGGTCCACACAGACAGACAGTGTGGTGAAGAAGGCACAATAGCACCTGTTCAACCTCATGAGGCTGAAGAAATTTGGCTTGTCACCCAAAACCCTGACAAACTTTTACAGATGCACAATCGAGAGCATCCTGTCGGGCTGTATCGCCGTCTGGTACGGCAACTGCTCCGCCCACAACCGCAAGGCTCTCCAGAGGGTAGTGAGGACTGCACAACACATCACCGGGGGTAAACTACTTGCCCTCCAGGACACCTACACCACCCGATGTCACAGGAAGGCCAAAAATATCATCAAGGACAACAACCACCCGTGCCACTGCCTGTTCACCCCGCTATCACCCAGAAGGCGAGGTCAGTACAGGTGCATCAAACCTGGGCCCGAGAGAGTAAAAAACAGCTTCTATCTCAAGTCCATCAGACTGTTAAACAGCCATCACTATCTCAGAGAGGCTGCTGCCTACATTGAGACCCAATCACTGGCCACTTTAATAAATGGATCACTAGTCACTTTAAACAATGCCACTTTAATAATATGTACATATTTTACATATTTTACATTATTCATCTCATATGTATATACTGTATTTTATACCATCTACTGCGTCTTGCCTATGCCGCTTGGCCATCGCTCATCCATATATTTATATGTACATATTCTCATTCACCCCTTTAGATTTGTGTGTATAAGGTAATTGTTGTGTAATTGTTAGATTACTTGTTAGATATTACTGCACTGCCGGAACTAGAAGCACAAGCATTTCGCTACACTCGCATTAACATCTGCTAACCATGTGTATGTGACCAATAACATTTGATTTGATTGTCTGTCTGTCTGTCTGTCTGTGTGTGTGTGTCTGTGTGTGTCCTTCATAATAGATTCATCGGCTACAGACAGTACAGTAATGGGAGTTAGAAAACTTTGTGCTCTCGTCCCAAATGTCCCCCTATTCTCTACTTGACCAGAGCTCTATGTTCCATTTGGGACACAACCTATGTTTATCTGTTCACTGGGATCATGTCTCTCTGTTGTCACGTGCATCATTATCCTTCTGGCTACTAGATTTTTTTTACTATTATTATTTTAAGCACAGAGCACAAAAAAAACACACATACCGATTTACACACACACACACTGTGTCTGGTACTGATGAGCTGAGGGAATGATGAGAGGGTATGAGAGGAGAGACACGGAGGTTTGAGTAAATACGAGGAAAATGTAATCCTGTAAAAAAACATCCATTATGTTAATTTGAAGGTAGCCAGCTCTGTGTGACATCTTTATTTCATTAGCTATCTGACTCCTGGATCATGTCCCAAATGGCAACCCTATTCCCTATTTAGTGCACTATGTTTAACCAGAGCCATAGGGCTATGGACAAAAGTAGTGCATTAGACAGGGATTGTGCTGCCATTAGGGACTCAACCTAGATCATACACCATATTGTATATGAGTCATTGCTTCATTAAACCAAGCAGATACCGATTTATGGGTTATAAATCTTGAAAATATAATGTTTTCATTTTTACATTCAATGCAAAAACACTTCTTCAGTCCAGATGATTATTGCTTGTCATTTTGAAGTGAGTAATCCACAGAAAACACAGACCTTCTTTAAATGAGCATTGATGTGCTATAGCAAACAGAGAAGAGAAGAGATTGACATTAGTGAATGAAGTATACACTCACGCATTTACACACACACACATAAACACATACAGCTGCCAGCAAATTGCACAGGGCATGGCAAATATTGAAGATTTAGTCTGAGAATGCCTCACATTCTCCAGAAAATGCCTGCCAGAAGACTTTGTAAGGGTTACAGACTTTGTACACACACAGACACACACACACACACACACACACACACACACACACACACACACACAGTCAGAAATACATGACATGTTTAGTTTAAGCCCAACTGACATCCATCTTGATTTTAAACACTTCACAATGGATATTCATCCAAGCATGAAACAACTCCCTCACCGTCACCAGCCAATGTCCCAGAGAACAAATGTGTGTCAGCTGTGTGTCTCTGTGATGGCCAGACCTGGATTCAAATACAATTTGAAATTTGTCAAATATTTTGAGCGTTTGCTTTAGCCTGCCTAAACTGCCAGATGGGCGGGGTTTGCACTTTTGCTACTATTCTACTGGTTCCATTAAGCCAGTCAAGCTCAATCAAGCTCAGATGAAATATTTGAAATTATTTCAAAATACTATTTGAACCCAGGTCTGGTGATGTGCGCTTCAGACTGTGCAAAGCAAGTCTTGGATCACATAAACCTTTAGTGACACCAGAGAAAGCGGAAGGACTCTAAGTCCATTAAAAGGAAGACCACTTTGGTGAATTTGATGTCTGATAGAGAGATAAAATGTTGTGGATCTGCTATGGGGACTCGGCTCTCCCTCGTAAAAGTTTTTTTTTTTTTTACAAGATAAGATATAAGGAACAATAAAAAGGAAAGTACATTTTCAAACAGGTAATAGAAGGAACTGCTGTCATCAAACCACTTTCTTATCAGACAGATGAGATGGGTGTAGCAAAACATATATATGGAAAAACAAAACCTCAGTCGGACTCAGTGCCCAAACACTTGACCTAACAGGGGAGTGTAGTTTACACTAACGTACTGGTGGATGTTCACTCCGCGGGATCTGTACCTGTACACATCACGTCAAAATCATCAAGAAACGTTTGAATACCACACATTCCCCACTCATATATTTAGAAACAGGAATAACACCTACATTGTTCTGTACCAAAAGTATGCCTGTTCCTGAGAGGTCATGGCCAGTGATTATGTTACGTTAATTCACTGTGATGGAAATTCAAGATTCCTGCCAATAACCACTTAGCAACAAACATACCTTTGGGTACAGTACAATGATGTGCTGTTCATTTTTCTAAAATTTAGAGTTGGCTAGATAGAGTGAAAGACTTGTGGTTAATAAGGAATAGATAAAGCCTTTTGAAATGTACATTTTTAAACCTTTAGTTAACTAGTCAAGTCACTTAAGAACAAATTCTAACCACTAGACTACCTGCCCCTCTAACCACTAGGCCACCTGATGCTCTAACCACTAGGCCACCTGCCCCTCTAACCACTAGGCTACCTGATGCTCTAACCACTAGGCCACCTGCCGCTCTAACCACTAGGCCACCTGCACCTCTAACCACTAGGCCACCTGCCCCTCTAACCACTAGGCTACCTGATGTTCTAACCACTAGGCCACCTGCCGCTCTAACCACTAGACCACCTGCCCCTCTAACCACTAGGCTACCTGCCCCTCTAATCACTAGGCTACCTGCCCCTCTAACCACTAGGCCACCTGCCCCTCTAACCACTAGGCTACCTGATGCTCTAACCACTAGGCTACCTGACGCTCTAACCACTAGGCTACCTGCCCCTCTAACCACTAGGCTTCCTGCCCCTCTAACCACTAGGCTACCTGCCCCTCTAACCACTAGGCTACCTGATGCTCTAACCACTAGGCCACCTGCCCCTCTAACCACTAGGCCACCTGCCCCTCTAACCACTAGGCCACCTGACGCTCTAACCACTAGGCCACCTGCCGCTCTAACCACTAGGCTACCTGCCCCTCTAACCACTAGGCCACCTGATGCTCTAACCACTAGGCCACCTGCCGCTCTAACCACTAGGCCACCTGCCGCTCTAACCACTAGGCTACCTGCCGCTCTAACCACTAGGCCACCTGCCGCTCTAACCACTAGGCTACCTGCCGCTCTAACCACTAGGCTACCTGATGCTCTAACCACTAGGCTACCTGCCGCTCTAACCACTAGGCTACCTGCCGCTCTAACCACTAGGCCACCTGCCGCTCTAACCACTAGGCTACCTGCCGCTCTAACCACTAGGCCACCTGATGCTCTAACCACTAGGCCACCTGCCGCTCTAACCACTAGGCTACCTGCCCCTCTAACCACTAGGCCACCTGCCCCTCTAACCACTAGGCTACCTGCCCCTCTAACCACTAGGCCACCTGCCCCTCTAACCACTAGGCTACCTGCCCCTCTAACCACTAGGCCACCCGCCCGCTCTAACCACTAGGCCACCCGCCCCTCTAACCACTAGGCCACCCGCCCGCTCTAACCACTAGGCCACCTGATGCTCTAACCACTAGGCCACCTGCCGCTCTAACCACTAGGCTACCTGCCCCTCTAACCACTAGGCCACCTGCCCCTCTAACCACTAGGCTACCTGCCCCTCTAACCACTAGGCCACCTGCCCCTCTAACCACTAGGCTACCTGCCCTCTAACCACTAGGCCACCCGCCCGCTCTAACCACTAGGCCACCCGCCCCTCTAACCACTAGGCCACCCGCCCGCTCTAACCACTAGGCCACCCGCCCGCTCTAACCACTAGGCTACCTGCCCCTCTAACCACTAGGCTACCTGCCCCTCTAACCACTAGGCTACCTGCCCCTCTAACCACTAGGCTACCTGCTACCTGGTAGAAGACATACAATAAGAAAAAGCAATTCATTCTTTGGAAATGAAAAATGTATGTATGTAGTGACACATAGCTATGGGAAGAAGGAATGAAGGCCTGGAGGAATGGGTTGGGGATGGAGGGGGAATGGGGAATGGGTTGGGGATGGAGGGGGAATGGGGAATGGGTTGGGGATGGAGGGGGAATGGGGAATGGGTTGGGGATGGAGGGGGAATGGGGAATGGGTTGGGGATGGAGGGGGAATGGGGAATGAATGAGAAAAAGGGTGGAGGGATGAAGGTTTAAGAGGGATTGTCTGGAAAAGGCAGAGGAATAGGTAATGACCACTGCACTGTACAGTAATCACCACTGTACTGTATAGTAATCACCACTGCACTGTATAGTAATCACCACTGCACTGTACAGTAATCACCACTGTACTGTATAGTAATCACCACTGCACTGTACAGTAATCACCACTGTACTGTATAGTAATCACCACTGCACTGTACAGTAATCACCACTGCACTGTACAGTAATCACCACTGTACTGTATAGTAATGACCACTGCACTGTACAGTAATCACCACTGTACTGTATAGTAATCACCACTGCACTGTACAGTAATCACCACTGTACTGTATAGTAATCACCACTGCACTGTACAGTAATCATCACTGTACTGTATAGTAATCACCACTGTATTGTATAGTAATCACCACTGTATTGTATAGTAATCACTACTGTACTGTACAGTAATCACCACTGTACTGTACAGTAATCACCACTGCACTGTACAGTAATCACCACTGTACTGTATAGTAATCACCACTGCACTGTACAGTAATCATCACTGTACTGTATAGTAATCACCACTGTATTGTATAGTAATCACCACTGTATTGTATAGTAATCACTACTGTACTGTACAGTAATCACCACTGTACTGTACAGTAATCACCACTGTACTGTATAGTAATCACCACTGTACTGTACAGTAATCACCACTGTATTGTATAGTAATCACCACTGTACTGTACAGTAATCACCACTGTACTGTACAGTAATCACCACTGCACTGTATAGTAATCACCACTGTACTGTACAGTAATCACCACTGTACTGTACAGTAATCACCACTGTACTGTATAGTAATCACCACTGTACTGTATAGTAATCACCACTGTACTGTACAGGTATCACCACTGCACTGTACAGTAATCACCACTGTACTGTATAGTAATCACCACTGTACTGTACAGTAATCACCACTGCACTGTAGGCACTAATCTCACATCTAGGACAGGAGACTAACAGTATGTATGATCAGTCTCGGAGAGAGGGAGGGGGAGAGAGAGATTCACCAGAGACAGAGAGACAGAGAGACAGAGAGAGACTGACAGACAGACAGACAGAGAGAGAGAGAGAGAGAGAGAGAGAGAGAGAGAGAGAGAAACCTGTTCACAAACCTGTTCTACTAACACACTGAAGCCTCAGGACCAGAACATCCAATCAATCAGAATAAAACAAATTACATCAGAATTAAAACAAAACTACATTTCTCATTGGGAAACACAAGCACAAGCACAAAGCAAAATGCAGTGCTATCTGGCCCTAAATTGACAATACACCGTGGCAAACTATTTGACCATGGTTACTGATCAAAACCTTAGAAAAACCTTGACAAAGTACAGGCTCAGTGAGCACAGCCTTGCCATTGAGAAGGGTAGACACAGGAAAACCTGGCTCCCCGTAGAGGAAAGGCTGTGCAACCACTGCACCACAGCAGAACCTGAGACAGAGCTGTATTTCCTGACAAAATGTCAAAAATATAAAACAATTAGAGACTGTCATTTCCCCAAATTTGAACCCTTATTCAAGGTTTCAAAGACCTCTCTGATGAGAATAGGCTACCCGTCCTGTTGGGGGAGGATGCAGAGAGCTGTGGGTTGGCAGCGCACTACATTGCTGCCTGCCATAAGACGAGGGACAGTGTATGACAGACCAATCAACCTGCACATGTCCTCTACTGTATGCTTAGTGTTATTGTTCAATGTGTGGTTATTTTGACCCTTGGTTATTGTTGTTACTGTTGTCCTGTTGACAATTTTGATTGTTATTATTTTCATATTGTAAATATCCCAAGTAAGCTTTCGCAATATGTACATTGTTACGTCATGCCAATAAAGAAAATTGAATTGAATTGAATTGAATTGAGAGAGAGAGAGAGAGAGAGAGAGAGAGAGAGAGAGAGAGAGAGAGAGAGAGAGAGAGAGAGAGAGAGATGCAGCAGGTGATGTAAAACAAGGAAATGTAACCAAGCAAAAGAAGCAACACGTTGCGTTAGGGACAGAGTCTGATTTGATTTGGTTAGCTGATGGTTTCTTTTTCTTTTTCGTTGGATCACATGCATCAAAATAGTTTAGGCTACTGTATGTCCTTTGCACGCAGTGCAATGTTTTCATATTTTTATGCTTTGTTTTTACGTTTGTTTTTCCGGATTGGAATGAGTTGGTAAAACGACAGCGACACTGTTCTGTGCTTCTGCAGCTAGACGGGTACGCGACTCTAAATCATCTTGAACAACTTGGCTACCTTACCTAACCTACCCCATGAATAGGGAGCGTTCTCTCTGCCTGTATTGTGACAGAAGACAGAGCACTCCTCACAGGCAATCTCCTACAACCAGAGAGAGACAGAGAGAATACTCAGTGCATGAGGGAGAGGAGAGCGCACGCTCTGACGGGCTCTGACGGGCACATAGATGTGCCTGGATCGCTCTCCCAACAAGAACTAATTGATAGACAGACACAGAGCCATCTGGATTGGCGCTTTGACTCCATTCTGAATGCAGGACCGAGACTGATGCCAGCTGCGGTTGTCGGGTCAGTCTTGATCCGCGCACTACCTATCTCTCCAAAAATGTGTCAGTGCGATTCAGTAGCGAAAGCCAGCAGAACGCCGGACAATCTCGCGGAAGCAGGGAAGCTGTTCCTGAAACACACTACCTTCCATGGACTGAGACATGTATTTCTGAGCGGCTCCTACACCCGGAGGCTCGCCTGGCTGCTGGCCCTCCTCACATCTGTCGCTCTCCTCTTCACCTGGTCCTCAAACCGGGTCCGGTACCTCCTCTCTTCGCCCGTGCACACCAAGGCGCATATGGTGTATGCCAAACGTCTCGTTTTCCCCGCGGTGACCATTTGCAACCAGAACCTCCTCATACCGCGTCGCATGAAGAAACCGGACATATTCAGCGCAGGAAGATGGTTAGGACTTCTCGGGAGGAACTGGCAAGTGTCCCCCGGCGCCAGGGACGTGCTCACACCCGGGACCGACCATGACAGCAGCAGCAGCAACGAGCCGCCGTGGTCACCGCTTTCTCGGATCCTGGACTTCAACCACTTTCTGCCTCCTCCTTTGGAGTCTCAGCCGTCCATGCGGCAGCTCCTGGACCGCCTCGGCCACCAGATGGAGGAAATGCTGCTTTACTGCCGCTTCCAGGGAGAGCTATGCGGGCCCCACAACTTCAGCACCGTGAGTCTTGTGGACAGCGACACACAGTTTGTCTTACAGCTGAAATAAGATTTGATATTATTCTTAAGCCATGTGGTGCTGCTGCAGCAACAAGTTGTAGCCTATTGGTATTTTAGTGATCATAACAATGTTGTATGGCCTTATTATGTAATTATTGGTTATGTTTTTAAGAGTTCTGGGCTTGGAATTGATTAGGAATTGTTCGTAATCAGACAACAAAGTGGGGTTTTATTGCGCGTTTAGACAGTGTTCCCCCCCCCCTCACCAGCAATATATGATCATTATATATACAAAAGTATGTGGACACCCCTTCAAATGAGTGGATTTGACTATTTCAGCCACACCCGTTACTGACAGGTGTATAAAATCGAGCACACCGCCATGCAATCTCCATAGACAAACATTGACTTTCAACGTGGCGTCGTCATAGGACGCCACCATTCCCATACAGTCAGTTCCTCACATGTTTTTTTGCCCTGCTAGAGCTGCCCCGGTTGTGCAGTAAAGGCTCAGATTACCCTGGTAGTTCAAACATACACAAACACACACACACACACACAAACCACAGGTCAACAAAGTAATATCCACACCGTATTTCATTCAGATTGCCTTAATTAAAGAAGATTTTTGACATATATAGGATCTTAATTTGAGCCAGTTTTCTACACCAGGAAAATAATCCTGCAGCAACAGGAAATGTGAATTATTATGTGGATTATAATTAATGGGCATTTCTTGTTAGAGGTTGATACATTTTTCGTAAAGGAAAATCAAGTCTTAAATTTCAAAGTGGAAATTACAAACTTCAGAAGCCTTTTTAATCGTCAAATACACTACACATTTTACATTTCCTGCATCGCAGAAAAGTTATCCTGCAACAGGGTGATCAAATTAAGGCCCTACATCTATTACTAAGTAATGTACTGTGGTACTGGGCCCAGATCTTAAACATGTTGGCATGACAACAGCCATTGGTTAAACAGCATAAACAGATCTGGGACCAGTAAGCATATTTGTAATCAAGGGAATGCTGAAAACACAGACACACACACACACACCTTCTGCACACCTCCTCCAACATGCTGAATCAATTTGTGAACATAAACCAAAAGCTCTCTGTACCAATGTAGACTCTAATGAAGACCAGGCTTTTTATTTATTCATCTTTACCTCTGCATCATGGCTCATGAATCTCTCTCTCTCTCTCTCTCTCTCTCTCTCTCTCTCTCTCTCTCTCTCTCTCTCTCTCTCTCTCTCTCACGCACTCTCTCTCTCTCTCTCTCTCTCTCTCTCTCTCTCTCTCTCTCTCTCTCACTCTCTCTCTCTCTCTCTCTCTCTCTCTCTCTCTCTCTCTCTCTCTCTCTCTCTCTCTCTCTCTCTCTCTCTCTCTCTCTCTCTCTCTCTCTCTCTCTCTCTCTCTCTCTCTCTCTCTCTCTCTCTCTCTCTCACGCACTCTCTCTTTCTCAGACACCCAGCTGATTGATTCGTACTTGATTGATTCGTACAACATTAACACCATTGGCAGTCTCCAGTTCCATTAATTGCTATCTATCATCCAGTGAAGTCGTCTAGAGACTCACTAATGGAGTAACATCACGGTTTAGTTTCCATTTTATGATTAAAGCACAGTTTGAGGGTTGTAAAACCAGCAACCAGCGTGTGCCACCCATTGGATGTGGTCTTAGCTTTAGTGGTATCCACAACCTGAGATATTAATTTTAAAAGAAAGCTAGACGTGAAGCACCATGACGCAGGATAGGATGTGGTCATTTCACTGAATAATGCAACAAACAGATGGTTCGGAAAGTACTTACTCAGCCTAAAATGTACTACATTTATTTTTAATGTCAACTCAACTCTGATAAAGAAATATATATTGTATTTGGGGCCCATTTTCTCTGACTAACTAGTTTGTTCCCACAGTTTAACGCCATTAACGTGGCCAGTAAGACTAGTAACTAACCAAATGGGGGCCATTATAAGACAAATGGGAACCCTATGATAGTTTGGGGAAATGTAATGGTTGGTTTGGAGAGTCAACGAGGTGCTACTTGGCCTCAGGGAGTGAGCTGTGGAGAGGGGTTGGTGTGAGTGGCTGAGCACTGTTTTGGCTAGGCGTCCCGCTAGCGGGACACCAGTCGACAGCATTCGGTGAAATTGGAGGGTGTGCAATTCAAATAAATAATATTAATATTAAACATTCATGAACATACAATTATCTTATATAATTTAAAAGCTTAAATTCTTGTTAATCTAACTGCATTGTCCGATTTAGGCTTTAGGCTTTACAGCTAAAGCATACCGTGCGATTGTCTGAGGACGGCGCCCCACATCAACATGTTTTTCAACCAGCACAGGCTTCACAAAATCACAAATAGCGATTAAATAAATCACCTACTTTTTAAAATCTTGCTCTGTTTGCAATCCCAAGGGTCCCAGCTACAACATGAATGGTAATTTTGTTAGATAAAATCCTTCTTTATATCCCAAAAAGTCAGTTTAGTTGGCGCCATCGATTTCAGTAATCCACTCGTTCAACATGCAGACAAAGGAATCCAAAAAGCTATCGCTAAACTTCGTCCAAACAAGTCAAACGACATTTCTATTTAATCCTCAGGTACCCTAAAATGTAAATAAACTATAATATTTCATACGGAAAGTAGTATGTTCAATAGGAAAGGAAAATTAGTAAGCAGCGCGCGCCCTCTTCCTCGCGTGCCGAAAGACTGATATTGTTCCGGTGGTCTCTTTACAAAAAACTGAAAATTCTTGCTTGTTTTTGAAGAAACAAGCATGAAACTTTGAATAAAGACTGGTGACATCTAGTGGAAGCCATAGGAATTTCAATCTCCGAGCAGGAATTACATAGGACCCATAGCTTTCCATTATAAGAGCCTGGGACCTAAAAAAATTATAATAATTTGGTTGGTATTTTTTTCGGATTTTCGCCTGTCATATCAATTATGTTATAGTCTCAGACATTATTTTTACATATTTAGAAACTTAAAAGTGTTTTCTATCCAATGCTACCAATTATATGCATATCCTGGCTTCTGGGCCTGAGTAACAGGCAGTTTACTTTGGGCACGTCAGTCAGGCGGAAATTCTGAAAAAAGGACCCTAGCCCTAATCACAGACTAAGGACAAGCAGGAAGTCATGCACTCACACATGCGAAACGGACAGAGAGAGAGCAGGTCCAGGATATTGACTGTTGTTGAATGAATAGCGCACTCCCACTGCTACCTTCCTCTGTCTCTTTTAGGTTCAGCCCTTTATCTATCAATCACCTTGTCTCACTTTAACACATACTTTACTCCCAGCCCTCTCCCTTCCTGTCCTAGGGACATATCCATTGATTCTCTGTTCCAAACCATCAGAGAGAGAGAGTATCCTAAATGAAAGATACAGACCACAAAATCCAATTGGCTATACTTAAACTCTTTAACATCATCCTTAGCTCTGGCATCTTTCTCAATATTTTGAACCAAGGACTCATCACCCCAAATTCACAAAAGTGGAGACAAATTCGACCCCAAAAACTACTGTGGGATATGCGTCTTTGGGAAAATCCTCTGCATTATCATTAACAGCAGACTCATACATTTCCTTAGTGAAAACAATGTCCTGAGCAAATTTCAAATTGGCTTTTTACCAAAATACAGTATGACAAACCACATATACACCCTGGACACCTTAGTTGAAAACAAACCAAAACAAAGGCAAAGTCTTATCATGCTTTGTTGACTTCAAAAAAGCTTTTGACTTAATTTGGCATGAGGGTCTGCTATACAAATTGATGGAAAATTGTGAAACATACAACATTATAAAATCTATGTACACAAACAACAAGTGTGAAGTTAAAATTAGCCAAAGAAAACTCATACAGTATTTAATTCAACAGGGCCTAGGGGTGAGACAGGGATGCAGCTTGAGCCTCACCCTCTTCAACATATAAGTCAATGAATTGGCGAGGGCACTAGAACAGTCTACAGCACCCAGCCTCACCCTACAGAACTCAGAAATCAAATGTCTACTGTTTACAGATTATCTGGTTCTTCTGTCCCCAACCAAGGAGGACCTACAGCAGCACCTAGATCTTCTGCACAGGTTCTGTCAGACCTGGGACCTGACAGTAAATCTCAGTAAGACAAAAATAATGGTGTTCCAAAAAATTCCATCTAGACACCGTTGCCCTAGAGCACACAAAAAACTATACCTACCTCGGCCTAAACATCATGCACCATCAGAGACTAGGCAAGATGGGCCATCTATGCCATCAAAAGGAATATACAATTTGACATACCAATTAGTAAAAATACTTGAATCACTTGAATCTTGAATCCCTTTATTGTTGTGAGGTCTGGGGTCCGCTCACCAACCAAGAATTCACAACATGGGACAAACACCAAATTGAGACTCTGCATGCCGAATTCTGCAAAAAATATCCTCCGTATACAATGTAAAACACCAAATAATACATGCAGAGCAGAATTAGGCCGATATCTGCTAATTATCAAAATCCAGAAAAGAGCAATTAAATTCTACAAACACCTAAAAGGAAGCGATTCCCAAACCTTCCATAACAAAGCCATCATCTACAGAGAGATAAACCTGGAGGGAGACCCCCCTCTGCCAGCTGGCACGGGGACTCTGCTCACCAACATAAACAGACCCCACAGAGGGAGACAGAGAGACAGAGACAGAGACAGAGAGAGAGAGAGAGAGAGAGAGAGAGAGAGAGAGAGAAAGCTAGAGGGAGAAAGCTAGAGAGAGAGAGAGAGAGAGAGAGAGAGAGAGAGAGAGGAAAGCTAGAGGGAGAAAGGGAGAGAGAGAGAGAGAGAGAGAGAGAGAGAGAGAGAGAGAGAGAGAGAGAGAGAGAGAGAGAGAGAGAGAGAGAGAGAGAGAACCCTTTTTCAGCTAGCTCTGTTGATCCATAGCTTCTCTTCGCTGTCGGCTATTACAACATTACCACTTAAATTCCCACTACACCATGAACAGAGCAGTCCTACCACAGTAACTGTATGTGATATCCCATGAGGTAAGTGTTTTAAGTTATATACCTTTCGTCAAGCTGGCAAAGCTGTTGTCTGATCGCTATATCATTGTAGATGTTTGTTCCTCTCAGGTGGTCTCGGGCCCACTACATACTCAGGTTGTAATACATATGTATAACACATTTGACAGCAACAATGGTTGTAATGTGTAAGCCTTTTTGTGCACTTAAAACTCATCAAACAAATCTATTATATCACAACCATTGTGTTAAATGCATTGTACATCCAGTGTAGAAGCTGAGTATGTCCAGGGTTTAAATTAGTCGGTAATAGCCAGATTTTGGCTAAAAAATTATAATTCAAGCCGATAAATAAAATTGCATAATAATATTAATGCAAATGAAAAATTATGCTTTTTAACTCATTGATGAAAATACAGTGCATTTGGAAAGTATTTTTTTATTATGTTTTTATTTAACCTCTTTTTAACTAGGCAAGTCATTCAATCTAGCAACCTTTCGGTTACTAGTCCAACGCTCTAACCACTAGGCTACCTCCCGCCCTAAGTATTCACACAATTTCCCTTTTCCACATTTTGTTACGTTACAGCCTTATTCTAAAATGTATTCAATTCATGTTTTTCCTCATAAGAGGCCATCCGTAACCCGATGGTCACTCTGACAGAGCTCCAGCGTTCCTCTGTGGAGATGGGAGAACCTTCCAGAAGGACAACCATCTCTGCAGAATTGCACCAATCAGGCCTTTGTGGTAGAGGGGTCAGACGGAAGCCACTCCTAAGTAAAAGGCACCTAAAGGACTCTTAGACCATGAGAAACAAGATTCTCTGGTCTGATGAAAATCAAGATGAACTCTTTGGCCTGAATGCCAAGCGTCACGTCTGGAGGAAACCTGGCACCATCTCTATGGTGAAGCATGGTGGTGGTAGCATCATGCTGTGGGGATGTTTTTCAGCGGCAGGGAGACTAGTCAGGATCGAGGGAAAGGTGAACAGAGCAAAGCACAGAGAAATCCTTGATGAAACCCTGCTTCAGAGCGCTCAGGACCTCAAACTGGGGCGAAGGTTCACCTTCCAACAGGACAACAACCCTAAGCACACAGCCAAGACAACGCAGCAGTGGCTTGGGACAGTCTCTGAATGTCCTTGAGTGGCCCAGCCAGAGCCCAGACTTGAATCCGATTGAACATCTCTGGAGAGACCTGAAAATAGCTGTGCAGCTCTGCATCCAACCTGACAGCTTGAGAGGATCTGCAGAGAAGAATGGAATAAACTACACCAAATACAGGTGTGCCAAGCTTGTAGCGTCATACCCAAGAAGACTCAAGGCTGAAATCGCTGCCAAAGGTGCTTCAACAAAGTACTGACTAAAGGGTCTGAAAACTTCTGTTTTTTTGTTTTTAATACATTTGTACCTGTTTTTGCTTCATCATTATGGGGTATTGTGTGTAGTTTGACAAGGAAAAATAAACAGTTGAATACATTTTAGAATAAGTCTGTAACTGTCACACCCTGATCTGTTTCGCCTGTCTTTGTGCTTGTCTCCACCCCCCTCCAGGTGTTGCCCATCTTCTCCATTATCCCCTGGGTATTCATACCTGTGTTCTCCGTTTGTCTGAGGCCAGTTCGTCTTGTTTGTCAAGTCAACCAGCATTTTCTCAGCTCCTGCTTTTCCCTAGTCTCTCTTTTTCTCGCCCTCCTGGTTATGACCATTGCCTCTCCTGACTCTGAGCCCGCCTGCCTGACCACTCTGCCTGCCCCTGACCCTGCCTGCCGTCCTATATCTTTGCCCCACTACTCTGGATTATCGACTCCTGCCAGCCTTGACCTGTCGTTTGCCTGCCCCTGTTTCTGTAATAAACATTGTTACTTCAACACAGTCTGCATTTGGGTCTTACCTGAAACGTGATAGTAACATAACAAAATATGGAAAAAGTCAAGGGGTCTGAATACTTTCCGAATGCACTGTACATTTATCGGTCTATAGATTAATTTGCATTATTTTAGTGGAATTAAATTGGATGTGTGTACAGTATATTCGTTATGTATCTTATTTAAACACACTTGTACATCATACAGATGCAGAGCCTTTGAGTGGAAGATCTGTCAGACAGCGTGAGAGCTGCTGCTACAGCATCTCAAACAGCACAGGCTTCATTCAGTCACGCGCCACTTTGCAATGAGCTGGAGGCATTTTGAAACCTGAACGTATTTAATTTTTTACCCCTTTTTCCTCCCCAATTTCGTGATATCCAATTGTGGGCCGCCTCATGGGTCTTCTGGTCACGGCCGGCCGCGACACAGCCCGGAATCGAACCTGGATCTGTTTATTTTATTTTATTTATTTAACCTTGTGAATGCCAGACACAACCTTGTACAGTTTAAGGTGATAATCAGGTTACATTATTCAAAAGTAAAACTGCGTAGAATATTCCCGGACACCTCACCACTGTGTGAGAGGTGCAAGCAGGATGAGGGGGCGTTGACCCACTTATTTTGAACGTGTCCTAAGGTACATGCTTACTGGGCTCTCTTTTTTGATTACTTATCTAAAGCCTTCGATAGAGTTCTAGCCCCAGACCCATTGATGGCTCTGTTTGGTACAGTTGATGGTAATAACCAGGAGGGGAAGGCTGTCTCTCTTTGTACTAAATTAGCCAAAAGGCTCATATTGCCATTTTGGAAATTGGAGACTGTACCTACCTTTGAAATGTGGTTAGGGGATTTAGGGAATGTAATACATATGGAAAAGATTCGATACAATACCGCCAATAGAAGTCCAATGTTTTACAAAATACGGCAGCCGATACTGGATTAATGGTCCAGTCCCGCTTCATAACTGGGTTGAGGATGAGCTGCTACTCTGCTGTACTCCGCTCAATATATTTATTTTGGGCTTAACTACACTGCTTGTAATGACTATATGCTGTCTTCTTATACATGTACCACCTAATAGGATTTTGTTTTATTTTGTGTATGTGTGAGTTAAGTTTTGTTTTGTCCCATTCAACAGTACAATGAATGTCAATGTTTGTATTGTTGTCTTTATTTATTTATTTTTTATTGGAAAATAATAAACATATATGAATTTTAAAAACTAGGCAAGTCAGTTAAGAACAAATTTTTATTTACAATGACAGCCTACCAAAAGGCAAAAGGCCTCCTGCTGGGACGGGAGCTGAGATTTAAAAATATATATATAAATATAGGACAAAACACATCACGACAAGAGACAACACAACACTACATAAAGAGAGACCTAAGACAACAACAGCATGGCAGCAACACATGACAACACATCATGGTAGCAACACAACATGGCAGCAACACAACATGGCTAACCGTGGCTGCCTTCCAAGTTATGGGAACCTCCTCAGAGAGGAGAGACAGGTTTAACAAGGTCAGAGATAGGCTTGGTAATGATAGGGGAAGCAACATTAAAGAAGAAAGGTCTAAATCATCTGACCCAGATGTTTTTTGGGTGTCATGTTTAAGGAGCTCGTTTAGCATCTCAGACTCAGTGACTGCCTGCAGGAAGAGATTTTGTAGCGGGGCAGGGGAAAAAGAGGGAGAAGCATCGGGGCTAGTCGCATTAGAAGGAGTGGGAGATGAGGAAATGTTGGATGGGGAAGGAGGCATGGCTGAG
Organism: Brachymystax lenok tsinlingensis; assembly: GCA_030435695.1. Classification (NCBI taxonomy): domain Eukaryota; kingdom Metazoa; phylum Chordata; class Actinopteri; order Salmoniformes; family Salmonidae; genus Brachymystax; species Brachymystax lenok. The sequence continues at coordinate 7,236,754 of CM059797.1, read as the reverse complement.
TCAAATAGTAATCCTGACTTAATGAAGGGGTGATTAAAGAGCTCAGCCATGTGCTTCTTGTCAGTAACAACCACATCATCAACATTAAGGGACATGGGCAGCTGTGAGGAGGAGGGTTTATTCTCCAGGTCTTTAACCGTTTTCCAGAACTTCTCGGGGTTAGACCCACAGAGAGAGAACTGCTCCTTAAAGTAACTAACTTTGGCCTTCCGGATAGCCTGAGTGCACTTATTTCTCATTTGTCTGAACGAGAGCCAGTCAGCCTGAGTATGCGTGTGCCGAGCATTTTGCCAAATGCAATTCTTGAGGTGGAGTAACTCTGCAAGATGACGGTCAACCCAGGGGCTGAAATGTTATCACTGAAAATATCAAAAAAGAAGGTCCAAGCTTCTTTGACAGAGGGGATCAAGCTGATTCTATACCATTTTACAGAGGCCAGTTCATGAAGGAAGGCTTGCTCATAAAAATCTTTTAGCAAGCGTCTATGACAAATCAGGACAGGTCGTTTCACTGAGCAGCCATTACGAACACAGGCTGTAAAACAGTGATCACTAAGGTCATTACAGAAAACACCACACTGATACCTATCAGGATTATTTGTGAGGATAACATTGAGGAGAGTAGCCTTTTCTGGGTGTTTGGAGTCATACCTTGTGGGATTGGTAATAATCTGAGAAAGATTTAGGGAGTCCCATTGCTTTAGGACTTGGTCAGGTGGCTTAAGCATGTCCCAGTTTAGGTCACCAAGCAGGACAAATTCTGACTTAGTGTAAGGGGCCACGAGAGAGCTTAGGGCAGGTTGGGTACAGGCCGGTGCTGATGGAGGTCGATAACACCCAGCAACAGTCAACAAAGAGCTATTTGAAAGTGTAATCTGTAGTGACGCCTCTAGCACTGCGATGCAGTGCCTTATACCGCTGCGCCACTCGGGAGCCCCTAAAAACCTGAACGTTTTACTACATATTATTAGCAGTGGCGATTTTAGCATGGTGAAAAAAAAAATTAAAAGTGGGATGCATGCCAGCAAAGTCACTACACAAACACAACACTAAACAATACATTAATTGCACTATAACAGTGACAAACTGTGCCCACAAACTGTTAGGGCCTACATAAAGCTGTCCCAACAGCAGTCCCAAAACCCCCTAGACCTGGTCTGGCAGCGAAACAGTTTATTCAGCCTCATTTACTGCCTTTAAACACAAAACATAGCTGATATGGCTGACTTGCTTAAACAAATGTGGTTTCTACTGATAATTGAGATGTACAAACTATGGCATAAGGGGGCGACAAGCGGATAAGAGGCAATCCGTAATTTCGATTAAGACATTAATGAGCGAGCCATATAATATAATAAATCAAATCAAATGTTATTAGTCACATGCGCCGAATACAACAGGTGTAGACCTTACAGTGAAATGCTGAATACAACAGGTGTAGACCTTACAGTGAAATGCTGACTTACGAGCCCCTAACCAACAGTGCAGTTTAAAAAAAAATACGGATAAGAATAAGAAATAAAAGTAACAAGTCATTAAAGAGCAGCAGTAAAAAATAACAATATATACAGGGGGGTGCCGGTACAGAGTTAATGTGCGGGGCCACCAGTTAGTTGAGGTAATATGTAGATGTAGGTAGAGTTATTAAAGTGACTATGCATAGATGACAACAGAGAGTGGCAGTGGTGTAGAGAGAGGGGGGAGGGCACTGCAAATAGTCTGGGTAGCCATTTGACTAGATGTTCAGGAGTATTATGGCCTGGGGGTAGAAGCTCTTTAGAATATTATGGCCTATTTTGTATAACTAGACGGCTGAGCATATATATATATATATATATATATATATATATATATCTTTCCTAATATTTATGTACATGTTATTGGTCTACCTCCTCTTTCTCTCTCTAGTGCTGCTTTATTCCTAACTCGTTTTCAACAGCTAACTGAAATACGTTGTTGTCCTACTCTTCTTCATTCTGACTGTCACGGATCCCTCCGGAACTGTCATTGTGCACACCTGGCCACAATTACCAATCATTAGTGTTTGTATATGTGTTCCCTTTGGTTCTCCGTTGGGCTGTCGATTGTTGTACTATGTCCGTTGGTGCATGTGAGTACCTGTACTGTGTGTTTTGGCTTTCGTGCCATTGTGCAGATGACTCCGGGTCTCGTCCTGTGTATTAATCATGTGTGTATTTATTCAAGCTACTCCTTATTCTTTTATTGTTTTGGGTTTCAACCCTGTGTTTTTTTAGTTACGTGTTGGTTTCGTGTTCGTCCCTGCGCCAATACACGGGCAAAATAAAAACCCATATTACTCATTTCCTGCGCGTGTCTCCCGATCCCTTTAATACCAACGTGACACTAATGACATCCTTAAATATTATAGGACTAGAATGAGGTGCATACGGCTTTCACTTCTCATCACAAAAAATGGAATGGTTATTTTGGATGCAATTTGAATGGAGTTGATGGAGAGAGAGAGGGAGACTGCGAGAGAGAGCGTTCGCTCGTGCACTGATTTTAAAGCAACGATAGAGTGTTTAGGCTGTTTTAAAACTCAACAGCTGTAAAAAAAATAAAATAAAAAAATGTACAATTAAAAACAAGGTGACCCTCAAAAGCCAGATGGAGATGTATAAATGATGTTACTGTGGCATTGACTCTATCTTACTGCGCTCCATACTGAGATGGCTCTTGTCCCCACCCTGAGCGTTGGATTCATCATGCAGAGGCCTTAGAGAAGCCGCATTTAGACATGGCATATCATTTAACAGTTCAATTTCACGCCATGCTCTTCATATAAATCATTTATTTTAATTTACCGCTTTCTCGCAGTTGTGTATCCCGGGAGTGGTTTTGGGGCGGTAAATCTCGGTAACCGTGTTCCCGCCGCCATTCAACCCTAGCGTTCCCTACTGCCTTGTACGCCTCGCTGTGCTTTCAATGTGAAGAAATAATAGTTTATCAACATTTTAAACTAAATGTTCTGATCTGTTGCATCGGACTCATGACTTTTTAAAATGTTCATTTAATGTAGCCATGGCTTACTGGTTGTATGAATTTGGGATCTATCGTCCCACAGCTGTCCCAGAAATAGGTCATGTTTTTCTCGACCAGCTTACCAAAAGAGTAGGTCAACTTTTCTACTACGGGGGGTAGTAGTAGATTGACATAGGCTAGTACTTTTGCGGTCCGTTACTCGTCTGAGGAAATGTAAATGTGGACAGTTATTCTAACATGTTCAGTGCAGAATCAGAATTCGGTAAGAAAGAACCGCAGCTCGTTGCGTCCTCGATTTGGATGTTCTGTTCATATGAATTACCATCATCTAAATGGTTTTTTTTTTGTCATTCTGAGCACCGTTGGTGGTCGCCCTAATCAGGTCACAAGCCCAATGGATATGGGTCTGGTAAATTTATCAAACGTCCGGTACATTAACATGCGGCCGGTCTAATGTCCAGCGCCACATTTTACTAAGGGAAAACCTGGTATAGGGCCTCAGTCCTTTGTGGTAGTTACTAGGTAGCCTGAGCGCCAGTGTGTTTGTGTTAACCAACTCCCTGTCACTCATTGTCATGCCAGACATGTTCTGTTCAGCCTGACAATGTCCTCAATAGAGTCAGCTAGGCAAGAGCACAAACAGATCTGGGATCAGCCTACCTTTGTGGCTCTGTTGATCTGAGCACAAACAGATCTGGGATCAGCCTACCTTTGTGGCTCTGTTGATCTGAGCACAAACAGATCTGGGATCAGCCTACCTTTGTGGCTCTGTTGGTCTGAGCACAAACATATCTGGGATCAGGCTACCTTTGTGGCTCTGATGATCTAAGAATCAATGAGGAGAAAAGTCCTCTCTCCCTGGCTGGCAACTATAGCCAACAGCTTGACAGAGCCGTCTCCTTGGATTGTTTTGTGTAAAATAGCCTGGGGCTCACCACACACTTAGGAACTCTTTGAATTATTAATTTGAGAGAGAGAGAGAGAGAGAGAGAGAATGCTGTGTCTATATAAGTCATTCTTTACAAGGCTGTGTGGGTTTTCATATTCACTTTATCTGGTAAGAATAAAGAATTTTCACTGTAGGCTAGTTGGTATGTTGAAGAATTGTTCATAGAACATTGAATATAATAGAACAGAACAGAATATAACACCCATAGAATAGAACAGAATATAATACCCATAGAACAGAACAGAATATAATACCCATAGAATTGAGCAGAATATAATACCCATTGAATAGAACGGAATATAACACCCATAGAATAGAACGGAATATAACACCCATAGAATAGAGCAGAATATAACACCCATAGAATAGAGCAGAATATAACACCCATAGAATAGAGCAGAATATAATACCCATAGAATAGAACAGAATATAATACCCATAGAATAGAGCAGAATATAACACCCATAGAATAGAGCAGAATATAACACCCATAGAATAGAGCAGAATATAATACCCATAGAATAGAACAGAATATAATACCCATAGAATAGAGCAGAATATAACACCCATAGAATAGAGCAGAATATAACACCCATAGAATATAACAGAATATAATACCCATAGAATATAACAGAATATAATACCCATAGAATAGAACAGAATATAATACCCATAGAATATAACAGAATATAATACCCATAGAATAGAGCAGAATATAATACCCATAGAATAGAACTTGGCCAATAAGTATACAATGAGTATACCTAACACCTTCCTAATATTGAGTTGCATCCCCCACTTCCGCCCTCAGAACAGCCTCAGTTGGTCAATGAATGGACTCGAATGAGTTCCGTAGGGATGCTGGCCCATGTTGACTCCAATGCTTCTCACAGTTGTCAAGTCGGCTGGATATCATTTTGGGTGTTGGACCATTCTTGATTCACACGGGAAACTGTTGAGAGTGAAAACCCCAGCAGTGTTGCAGTTCTTGACACAAACCGGTGCGCCTGGCACCTACTACCATACCCCGTTCAAAAGCATGTTAAATATTTTGTCTTGCCCATTCACCCTCTGAATGGCACAAATATCCTTCTTCAACCTGTCTCTTCCCCTTCATCTACACTGATTGAAGTGGATTTAACAAGTGACATCAATAAGGGATCATAGCTTTCACCTGGATTCACCTGGTCAGTCTATGTCATGGAAAGAGCAGTCTATGTCATGAAAAAGGTGTTCTTAATGTTTTGTACACTCAGTGTATAATATGTAAAGGTAAATTGCAGTGTTCCACAGTATTGTTATGTAGAGGTAATAACATTTAGATGGCTTTATATGTCCCCCAGAATGTCTGGAAACCAACAGGTTTGTTGTAGCCTATGTGAAGAGTGCCACTGTCTAGGTATCCTACTCAGTTAGGTTCAGTAGAACTGGACACAAACCACTTGATGCTCTGTCTGTCTCTGTCTCCATTTCAGTCTCTCTCTGTCAGTCTCTCTCTGTCAGTCTCTGTCTCTCTCTCTGTCTCCATTTCAGTCTCTCTCGGTCAGTCTCTCTCTGTCAGTCTCTCTCTGTCAGTCTCTGTCTGTCAGTCTCTGTCTCTCTCTCTGTCTATTTCAGTCTCTCTCGGTCAGTCTCTCTCTGTCAGTCTCTGTCTCTCTCTCTCTGTCTCTCTGTCTGTCTCTCTCTCTCTGTCTGTCTCTCTCTCTGTCTGTCTCTCTCTGTCTCCATTTCAGTCTCTCTCTGTCTCCATTTCAGTCTCTCTCTCGGCCTCTCTCTCTGTCTCCATTTCAGTCTCTCTCTGTCTCCATTTCAGTCTCTCTCTGTCTCCATTTCAGTCTCTCTCTCGGTCTCTCTCTCTGTCTCCATTTCAGTCTCTCTCTCGGTCTCTCTCTCTGTCTCCATTTCAGTCTCTCTCCCAGTCTCTCTCTCAGGCTGTACCCTATCTCCAGCCTCCAGCCTTTAGTCCACCACTTGTGACCAGAGCCCAGGCATTAAGTACAGAATAATTTAGTATATATCTCAGTACTTCAGTGGGCATGAAGGGAAACACTTTTGTAGAGATACGTGAGAGGAGCCTACAAGTTGTGTCATAAATGACACCCTGTACTCTATATAGTGCACTACTTTTGACCAGAGCCCTATGGGCCCTAAAACTAAATAGGGTATAATTTGGAAGCCTACCTGTCTTTCAGTGATGAATAGGGTATCATTTGGAAGTCTACCTGTCTTTCAGTGATGAATAGGGTATCATTTGAAAGCCTACCTGTCTTTCAGTGATGAATAGGGTATAATTTGGAAGTCTACCTGTCTTTCAGTGATGAATAGGGTATCATTTGGAAGCCTACCTGACCTTCAGTGATGAATAGGGTATCATTTGGAAGTCTACCTGTCTTTCAGTGATGAATAGGGTATCATTTGGAAGTCTACCTGTCTTTCAGTGATGAATAGGGTATCATTTGGAAGTCTACCTGTCTTTCAGTGATGAATAGGGTATCATTTGGGTTGAAGCCCACCTGTCATTCAGTGAGCCAATAACGCTGCTGTCCCCCAAGGACTTTCCTCCATCACAACACCTTGTAGTGTCGTGGAAATATTTGGTCAATCATATTTCACAAATACCAGAGCCTGTGAGTTCAAATAGACTTTTTATTACTTCATAATAAAAGCCGAGCAGGATCATGAAAACAACTGCCTTATCAGCTTTGGCACAAACTACTTATACATTTGTCCCCTCCTTACGTCATCCTCATAGTAACTCCTCTTAACGGCTCATCCCCTCTAGCATCTAGTCACCGTTATCATATTGCCTTCATATTAGGACATGCAACCTGTAGAGTCACAGAAATAGTTTCATGCGTGTAGGACCATAGCAACAGACCTTGGCACTCTACATGTTTAACCAATACATGTCATCCTGCTGACTCCACTGAAAGGGGAACCCCTGTTCTGGAAAAAAAAACCAAGAGGTGTAACCATAGTTGGCCATAACAGTTACAAGAATAACCATGTGCATGTCTAATGGTGTCCAATGACCTAGAGCACATAGACGTACACTCGTTTTGCTGGCTCCTTCTGAAATAAATAATTGCCACATGCCACTGAAAAATTCACAATAGTAGCTAACACACACATACACACCCTCTCTCTCATCATTGAGAGGTGATGGGTAGGATATCTAGATGCTGCTTGTCTGACAGTAAGTGAGGATGGACAGGAGTGTTTACTTTCTAATGTACTGTAGACTACTCTCTCTCCTTCACTATCTTCTTCACTCCTATACTCTCTCTCCTTCACTCTCTCCTTCACTCTCTCCTTCACTCTCTCCTTCACTCTCTCCTTCACTCTCTCCTTCACTCTCTCCTTCACTCTCACCTTCACTCTCACCTTCACTCTCTCCCTCTCTCCTTCACACTCTCTCCTTCACTCTCCACTCTCTCTCCTTCACTCTCCACACTCTCTCCTTCACTCTCCACACTCTCTCCTTCACTCTCTCTCCTTCACAATCTCCTTCACTCTCTCTTCTTCATGCTCTGTTCTTCACAATCTCCTTCAATCTCTCAAACCTTCTCTCCCGCACTCCTTCACTCTCGCTCTCTTATTCATTCTTTCACTCTCTTTCACTCTCTTTCACCCCTTCACTATTTCACTCCTTCACTCAGTCCTTCACTCAGTTCTTCACTCAGTCCTTCACTCTCTCTATCCTTCTCACACCTTTTTCTCTCATGGTGAGCTCTTAATTAGAACTGACCATAGACTCAAAGAGTTTTACACATTAACATTTTAGTAGCAGCAGGAGATCTTTCTGTTAAAAAGTTTCCATTTCAGCTGCAGACAGGCATTAATGTATTCTTGTGATCAGTAGGGAGGAAAATATGCCTGTCTGTCTGTGGTTAGTGAAAATAACTGCTCTTCATCTGGCTAGCTGGTTTGGCTATTCATTCAGTGGTGTGATGACGGTGTGGTCTGGCTATTCGTTCAGTGGTGGAAAACACTGTCTCTATTGTAGTTATGAGAACTAAACGCACTGACCTTTTCTTGTGGGTGGTGTTGTGTTTTGTCTTTTGTGTGTGTTTCGTCCACCCAAGTAGTGCTCTATATAGAGACACATAGACACCCTTCCTCATGCTGCCGAGCCATAATGAAGGGATAATATTACAGGTAGGAAACACTATAGAATGACCTGAGTGTCTTCTGTTTCTATATAGAATGACCTGAGTGTCTTCTGTTTCTATATAGAATGACCTGAGTGTCTTCTGTTTCTATATAGAATGGCCTGAGTGTCCGTTCCCCCCCACCAGGTATCTACTGTTGTAGCCACTTCCCCCACCACCAGGTATCTACTGTTGTAGCCACTCCCCCACCACCAGCTATCTACTGTTGTAGCCAATCCCCACCACCAGGTATCTACTGTTGTAGCCACTCCCCCACCACCAGGTATCTACTGTTGTAGCCACTCCCCCACCACCAGCTATCTACTGTTGTAGCCACTTCCCCCACCACCAGCTATCTACTGTTGTAGCCACTTCCCCCACCACCAGGTATCTACTGTTGTAGCCACTGCCCCCACCACCAGGTATCTACTGTTGTAGCCACTCCCCACCACCACCAGGTATCTACTGTTGTAGCCACTCCCCCACCACCAGGTATCTACTGTTGTAGCCACTTCCCCCCACCACCACCAGGTATCTACTGTTGTAGCCACTCCCCACCACCAGGTATCTACTGTTGTAGCCACTTCCCACCCACCACCAGGTATCTACTGTTGTAGCCACTCCTCCCCACCACCAGGTATCTACTGTTGTAGCCACTTCCCCCACCACCAGGTATCTACTGTTGTAGCCACTCCCCCACCACCAGGTATCTACTGTTGTAGCCACTTCCCCCACCCACCCACCACCAGGTATCTACTGTTGTAGCCACTCCCCCACCACCAGGTATCTACTGTTGTAGCCACTTCCCCACCACCAGGTATCTACTGCTGCAACTTCGCACTGTGCCAGCCAGCCCCAGTCATTCTTCTCTCTAAAGGTCAAACCTCATAAAGGTTGACATATTTCAAAAGACATTTCATTAAATGTTGATACGTTTGTCTCTTGGGTGTTAAGGGGTTTCAGTGCCAATGTCTGACTTACAGTATAAAGTGTGTATTTTGTCTTTGTCACATTACAATTCAGATTTTCAGAAAAGCTGCAGCCACAAATACAGTGCCTTGGGAAAGTTTTCAGACCCCTTGACTTTTTCCATATTTTGTTACGTTACAGCCTTATTCTAAAATGGATTTCAAAAAAGAATATTCAGCAATCTACACACAGTACCCCATAATGACAACATGAAAACAGGTTTTTAGAAATGTTTGCAAATTTATAAAAAATAAAAACAGATACCTTATTTACATAAGTATTCAGACCCTTTGCTATGAGACACGAAATTGAGGTCAGGTGCATCCTGTTTCCATTGATCATCATTGAGATGTTTCTACAACTTGATTGGAGTCCACCTGTGGTAAATTCAATTGATTGGACATGATTTGGAAAGGCACACACCTGTCTATATAAGGTCCCACAATTGACAGTGCATGTCAGAGCAAAAACCAAGCCATGAGGTCTAAGGAATTGTCTGTAGAGCTCTGAGACAGGATTGTGTCGAGGCACAGATCTGGGGAAGGGTACCAAAACATTTAAACAGCGTTGAAGGTCCCCAAGAACACAGTGGCCTCCATCATTCTTAAATGGAATACTTTGGAATCACCAAGACTCTTCCTAGAGCTGGCCGCCTGGCCAAACTGAGCAGTCGGGGGAGAAGGGCCTTGGTCAGGAGGTGATCAAAAACCCAAGCTCCAGAGTTCCTCTGTGGAGATGGGAGAACCTTCCAGAAGGACAACCATCTCTGCAGCACTCCACTACTCAGGCCTTTATGGAAGAGTGGCCAAACGGAAGCCACTCCTCAGTAGACGGCACATGACAGCCCAGAGTTTGCTAAAAGGCACCTAAAGGACTCTCAGACCATGAGAAACCAGATTCTCTGGTCTGATGAAACCAAGATTGAACTCTTTGGCCTGAATGCCAAGCGTCACGTCTGGAGGAAACCTGGCACCATCCCTACGGTGAAGCATGGTAGTGGCAGGATCATGCTGTGGGGATGTTTTTCAGCGGTGGGGACTGGGACTGGGACTAGTCAGGATTGAGGGAAAGATAAACGGAGCAAAGTACAGAGAGATCCTTGATGAAACCCTGCTCCAGAGTGCTCAGAACCTCAGACTGGGGTGAAGGTTCAACCTTCCAACAGGACAACGACCCTAAGCACACAGCCAAGACAACGCAGGAGTGGCTTCGGGACAAGTCTCTGAATGTCCATGAGTGGCCCCGCCAGAGGCTGGACTTAAACCTGATCGAACATCTCTGGAGAGAACTGAAAATAGCTGTGCAGCAAAGCTCCCCATCCAACCTGACAGAGCTTGAGAGGATCTACAGAGAAGAATTAGAGAAACTCCCCAAAAACAGGTGTGCCAAGCTTGTAGTCATACCCAAGAAGACTCGATGCTGTAATCGCTGCCAAAGTTGTTTCAACAAAGTACTGAGTAAAGTGTCTGAATACTTTGCAAATTATTTACAATTGTGCACAAATGTCAAAAAAAATGTTTTAGCTTTGTCATTATGGGGTATTGTGGTGTCATTATGGGGTATTGTGATGTCATTATGGGGTATTGTGTGTAGATTGATGAGGAAAAACAATTTAATCAATTTAAGAATAAGGCTGTAACGTAACAAAATGTGGAAAAGTCAAGGAGAGTGAATACTTTCCAAATGCAGGGAATAGGGTACCTTGTGGCTTAGGTCATAGTAGTGCCTTTTATTGGTTGGCATTTGAGACACATTGCGTTTTCTTCATTATATTGCTAATTGAAACCCCTTGGCCTTCTTGTTTCAGATCTTCACCCGTTATGGGAAGTGCTATACGTTCAACTCTGGCCAAGATAACCGGCCGCTGCTGGTGACTATGAAGGGAGGGATGGGTAACGGACTGGAGCTGATGTTGGATATACAACAGGATGAATACCTGCCAGTCTGGGGAGAAACAGGTGAGGAGGGAGGGAGGGAGGGAGGGAGGGACAGATGCTGATTTTGGATATACAACAGGATGAATATCTGCCAGTCTGGGGAGAAACAGGTGAGGAGGGAGGGAGGGAGGGACAGATGCTGATTTTGGATATACAACAGGATGAATATCTGCCAGTCTGGGGAGAAACAGGTGAGGAGGGAGGGAGGGAGGGACAGATGCTGATTTTGGATATACAACAGGATGAATATCTGCCAGTCTAGGGAGAAACAGGTGAGCCGGAAGGGAGGGAGAGAGATAAATAGTGTTTGTGCATGTGAAACCACTTCAGAAGAATCAACAGAGAACAAATATTAGCTACCTGCTAAGGAAAGGAAGAGAGACAGATAGACAGGTAAGCAAGCTAGTCCACGTATAATTCTCAGTTTCGGATCAACTCAATGAATCAGTTTTTTGAGAGGTTGTTCTTTTATTTTAACTATCTTTGATATTTCCAAGAGAGATAATATCCTTGGAGAGAGATCAGAAGCTTCACACTACACTTGTTCCTCTTTCACTATGAATCTAGCTCTATCTGGAAATTCTTCACTATGAATCTAGCTCTATCTGGAAATTCTTCACTATGAATCTAGCTCTATCTGGAAATTCTTCAATATGAATCTAGCTCTATCTGGAAATTCTTCACTATGAATCTAGCTCTATCTGGAAATTCTTCACTATGAATCTAGCTCTATCTGGAAATTCTTCACTATGAATCTAGCTCTATCTGGAAATTCTTCACTATGAATCTAGCTCTATCTGGAAATTATTCAATATGAATCTAGCTCTATCTGGAAATTCTTCACTATGAATCTAGCTCTATCTGGAAATTCTTCACTATGAATCTAGCGCTATCTGGAAATTCATACTCCACACGGTTGGAACACAATTGCAGTGAAAACGGTACATTATCGACTCTTTTAGATCAAGTTGGATGGGGGTCGATTTATTGAATGCCTCTTCATTGTCGTATAATTGTATCTCTCGTCAGGAACGCTTGTTTTCTGCATGAATCAAATAAAAGAATATGGCGGTAGTCAGATGAAAATCAATACAGTTCTTCTCTCTGCAACAGTATGTAGACGTAGTGTCTGTGTGGATAGGCCACTCACTCTTCCTCTGGGAATATGTTTAATGGTCATTTCAATTCTTGATATCTACCCAGCTGATTACCAAAACAACTGCCGGGGATGAAAAACTAATCTCATTACTGTAGCTTTAAGTCAGAGGCTGCAAAAGTCTCCAGAGTGAGTACGTAGAATTCATACAGTAGCGATTTGCATTTCTACGTTGATTCTCCGTTGGTATTCCAATATTGAGGCCAAATATAAACGTTTTTACAATGTTATGGTGACAGTGAAGTGACAGAATATATACAAATACTTAATTTGTTACTACTTTAATACACATATAAATTAATTTGTCCCAATACTTTTGGTCCACTAAAATGGGGGGGGTTGGGGGGCGACTATGTACAGAAAGTGTTGTAATTTCTAAACGGTTCACCCGATATGGATGAAAATACCCTTAAAATGAAGCTGATTGTCTGCACTTTAACCTGATAGTCTGGTTAACCTGATTGTAGCGTTTCAACCCCAAAGTGCTGCAGTACAGAGCCAAAAACATGTCCCAATACTTTTGGAGCTCACTGTATCTGTACTTTTTCATGCTGCACTGCTGTATGTGGTGCCCTGCTCAAGGCCCTGGTGCGTTCCCTTGACAAATGTCTCTGTATCCCTCCTCGAGAAGAGCAATGACTTACTGATGCTCTCTTCTTTATCAGAAGCTCACACGGCATTCCAGTCAGGCTCCCAGTGCTGTAATTGAAAAGAGAGAGAGAGGGTACTGGTAATGAGAGAGGGAGAGACTTTTGACTTTTTGTCTTTCTTTAATGATACATCCTCATTTCATTAAAACCTCACCACCCACACCCCCCTTTAAAAAACAAATATCCCCTGTGCTGCATACTCACCTTGCCCTCTACCCCACGAAACAAAACAACATCACACATCGCAATAACCATACAGTCTACAACCGTATATCCAACCCATCTTGCCCAGACAGCCCCCCGAAACACCATATCTCCTGAATCATCTCCACACTGTTTATCATTTTATACAACTCAACATCCTCCCTAAGGCGTGCAGAGACCGTCCCATTAAATAATAGTAAAGGGTCTGTTATCCCCCCACTTTTGACCCTGTTCCTCCTTGTTAGCCATATTCAACCAGTCCCTATCCCAGTCTGCTGTTCCCACATGCTTCAAGAGGGCCACCATTGTTCCTGTTCCCAAGAAAGCTAAGGTAACTGAGCTAAATGACTATCGCCCCGTAGCACTCACTTCCGTCATCATGAAGTGCTTTGAGAGATTAGTCAAGGATCATATCAAGGATCATATCACCTCCATCCTGCCAGACACCCTGGACCCACTCCAATTTGCTTACTGTCCCAATAGGTCCACAGACGACGCAATCGCAATCACGCTGCATACTGCCCTAACCCATCTGGACAAGAGGAATACTTATGTAAGAATGCTGTTCATCGACTACAGCTCAGCATTTAACACCATAGTTCCCTCCAAGCTCGTCATTAAGCTCGAGACCCTAGGTCTCGACCCAGCCCTGTGCAACTGGGTCCTGGACTTCCTGACGGGCCGGCCCCAAGGTGGTGAGGGTAGGTAACAACATCTCCACCCCGCTGATCCTCAACACTGGGGCCCCACAAGGGTGCGTTCTCAGCCCTCTCCTGTACTCCCTGTTTACCCATGACTGTGTGGCCAAGCACGCCTCCAACTCAATCATCAAGTTTGCTGACAACACTACAGTGGTAGGCTTGATTACCAACAACGACGAGACGGCCTACAGGGAGGAGGTGAGGGCCCTCGGAGTGTGGTGTCAGGAAAATAACCTCTCACTCAATGTCAGCAAAACAAAGGAGATGATCGTGGACTTCAGGAAACAGGAGAGGGAGCACCCCCCTATCCACATCGAGGGGACAGTAGTGGAGAAGGTGGAAAGTTTTAAGTTCCTCGGTGTACACATCACGGACAAACTGAATTGGACCACCCACACAGACAGCGTGGTGAAGAAGGCGCAACAGCGCCTCTTCAACTTCAGGAGGCTGAAGAAATTCGGCTTGTCACCAAAATCACTCACAAACTTCTACAGATGCACAATCGAGAGCATCCTGTCGGGCTGTATCACCGCCTGGTACGGCAACTGCTCCGCCCACAACCGTAAGGCTCTCCAGAGGGTAGTGAGGACAGCACAACGCATCACCGGGGACAAACTACCTGCCCTTCAGGACACCTACACCACCCGATGTCACAGGAAGGCCAAAAAGATCATCAAGGACAACAACCACCCGAGCCACTGCCTGTTCACCCCGCTATCATCCAGAAGGCGAGGTCAGTACAGGTGCATCAAAGCTGGGACCGAGAGACTGAAAAACATCTTCTACCTCAAGGCCATCAGACTGTTAAACAGCCATCACTAACATTGAGTGGCTGCTGCCAACATACAGACTTAAATCTCTAGCCACTTTAAAAATAGGAATTGGATGTAACAAATGTATCACTAGCCACTTTAAACAATTTTGTGTATAATGTATATAATGTTTACATATCCGACATTACTCATATCAAATGTATACACTGTACTCTAAACCATCTACTGAATCTTGCCTATGCCGTTCGGCCATCGACTCAAATCTCTAGCCACTTTAATAATTATAATTGGATGAAATAAATGTATCACTAGCCACTTTAAACAATGCCATTTATATAATGTTTACATATCCTACATTACTCATCTCATATGTATATGCTGTACTCTATACCATCTACTGCATCTTGCCTACGCTGATCAGCCATTGCTCATCCATATATTTATATGTACATACTCGTATTCATTCCTTTACTCTTGTGTGTATAAGGTAGTTGTTGTGAATTTGTTAGATTACTTGTTAGATACTACTGCATGGTCGGAACTAGAAGCACAAGCATTTCGCTACACTCGCATTAACATCTGCTAACCATGTGTATGTGACAAATAAAATTAGATTTTATTTGAAATAGCCAACTGAGCAAACAGAAAATTCAACAACACACATTTGGCTTTTTCCTTATTCGAATACCTGTACCCCATTATAAACATCCCGACAGTAACCCCCCCCCAACCTCCAACAGAGACATTAATGGCCTTAACCTGGCGCACAGACAACACGATGCACAGTTTCTCTCATAACACAGAAAGGACACCCCTGTCCGACTCCCGGGTCGACCCGTGCCAGGGCTCCATGTAGAACCCTCTGCTGGAGGTCCCCTGAGCTCTTTGGTACTGGGGGTTTGTAGAGCCCCCTCCATCTAAAACCCACCATACTCTCCACCCCACATACCCCCTGCCACTGACGTCCCTTCACTCCTGTCAGGCTCCTAATGTTCCTCACCTTAATGCAGAGGTTGTAGAGGGCTTTACCTCCCACCCCTTCAAACTCCCCCAGGCTCGGAGTGTTAAAGTCCAACAAGTCCTCCCCCAGGCTCGCAGTGTTAAAGTCCAACAAGTCCTCCCCCAGGCTCGCAGTGTTAAAGTCCAACAAGTCCTCCCCCAGGCTCGCAGTGTTAAAGTCCAACAAGTCCTCCCCCAGTCTCTGCCATCACCTGCAGTGGTGTAAGAATGGCGCCGGCTCCTGACCAACTGTGCTATTTTGTTAGTTTCTTTGCATTGTTTGTAACTTATTTTTTATTTTGTACATAATGTTGCTGCTACCGACTCTTATGACCGAAAAATTACATCAAAACAGCGATTTCTCACCTCGTACTGGACGAAGACTTGTTCTTTAACGAGTCCGACGTGAACGATATACTGCTTTCTCAGGAACGGGCCCAAATCCCCGTCATTTGCGTGAAGAAAATACAGAGAAAAAGGGGGCGAAGGTCAGGCTGCCTTCTGAGAATTTGTAGGCGAGTGAGTAAACCTCCACTACCATACCTTCTATTGGCCAATCATTGGAAAAACAAAATTAATTATATACAAGACTATCCTACCAACGGGACATTAAAAACTGTAATATCTTATGTTTCACCGAGACGTGGCTGAACAACGACACGGATAATATAGAGCTGGCGGGATTTTCCGTGCATCGGCAGGACAGAGAAGCTACGTCTGGTAAGACGAAGGGCGGGGATGTGTGTCTAATATTAAAGAAGTCTCGAGGTATTGCTCGCCTGAGGTAGAGTACCTCATGATAAGCTGTAGACCACACTATCTACCAAGAGAGTTCTCATCTACATTATTCGTAGCCGTCTATTTACCACCACAGACCGATGCTGGCACTGAGACCAGCACTCAACCAGCTGTAGAAGGCCATAAGCAAACAAGAAAATGCTCATCCAGAAGCGGCGGTCCTAGTGGCCGGGGACTATATTGCAGGCAAACTTAAATCCGTTTTACCAAAAAGTTGGACTCATCAGACCAAAGGACAGACTTACACCGGTCTAATGTCCATTGCTCGTGTTTCTTGGCCCAAGCAAGTCTCTTCTTCATATTGTTGTCCTTTAGTAATGGTTTCTTTGCAGAAATTCGACCATGAAGGCCTGATTCACGCAGTCTCCTCTGAACAGTTGATGTTGAGATGTGTCTGTTACTTGAACTCTGTGAAGTATATATTTAGGCTGCAATTTTTGAGACTGGTAACTCTAATGAACATATCCTCTGCCTCAGAGGTATCTCTGGGTCTTCCTTTCCTGTGGAGGTACTCATGAGAGCCAGTTTCATCATAGCGTTTGATGGTTTTTGCGACTGCACTTGAAGAAACTTTCAAAGTTCTTGACATTTTCTGAATTGACTGACCTTCATGTCTTAAAGTAATGATGGACTGTTGTTTCTCTTTGCTTATTTAAACGCTATGATGAAATATGATAAGGCTACCAAATGAGGCTATCTTCTGTATACCACCCCTACCTTGTCATAACACAACTGATAGGCTCAAACACATTAAGAAGGAAAGATATTCCACAAATTCACTCTTAACAAGGCACACCTGTTAATTGAAATGCATTCCAGGTGACTACCTTATGAAGCTGGTTGAGAGAATGCCAAGAGTGTGCAAAGCTGTCATCAAGGCAAAGGGTGGCTTCTTTGAAGAATCTCAAATATAAAATATATTTTGATTTGTTTAACACTTTTTTGGTTACTACATGATTCCATATGTGTTATTTCATAGTTTTGATGTCTTCAATATTATTCTACAAGGTAGAAAATTGTCAAAATAAAGAAAGAGTAGGTGTGTCCAAACTTTTGACTCGTACTGTCAGTCAGCAGCAATCTCAGAAAAAGGGCACTACAGTCTGCAGCACCCAGCCTCACCCAACCGAACTCAGAAATCAAATGTCTACTGTTTGCAGATGATCTGGGGCTTCTGTCCCCAACCAAGGAGGGCCTACAGCAGCACCTAGATCTTCTGCACAGGTTCTGTCAGACTTGGACCCTGACAGTGAATCTCAGTAAGACAAAAAATAATGCTTGTTCCAAAGAATTTCCAGTAGCCAAGACAACAAATACAAATTCTATCTAGACACTGTTGCCCTAGAGCACACAAAGAATTACACCTACCTCGGCCTAAACATCAACACCACAGGTAACTTCCACAAGGCTGTGAACCATCTAAGAGACAAGGTAAGAAGGGCCTTCTATGCTGTCAAAAGGAACAGAAAACTTACCTAACATTCCCTCTATGGTTGTGAGGTCTGGGGTCCACTCACCAACCAAGAATTCACAAAATGGGACAAACACCCAATTCAGACTCTGCATGCATAATTCTGCAAAAATATAATTTGTGTACAATACAAAACCACAAACAATGCATGCAGAGCAGAATTAGGACTATAACCACTAGTTATAAAAATCCAGAAAAGAGCTGTTAATTTCTACAACCACCTAAAAGGAAACGATTCCCACACATTCCACCACAAAGCCCTCTCCTACAAAGAGATGAACCCAGAGAAGAGTCCCCTCAGCCAGCTTTCTCATAATTTGGTTGGGTCTAAATGTGTTTCTATCCTGGGGCTCTGTGGGGTATTTTTGTGTTTGTGAACAGAGCCCCAGGATAAAAAAAACACATTTAGACCCAACCAAATTATGAGAAGCAAAAAGAGAACTATTTGACACATTGGAAAGAATAAAACAACAGAACAAATTGGAATGCTACCTGGCCCAAAACAGAGAGTACACAGTGGCAGAATACCTGACCACTGTGACTAACCCTAAATTAGGAAAATCCATGACTATGTGCAGACTCAGTGAGCATAGCCTTGCTGTTGAGAGAGGCCGCTATTGGCAGAACTAGCTCTCAAGAGAAGACAGGCTATGTGCACACTGCCCACAAAATGAGGTGGAAACGGAGCTGCACTAACCTCCTGCCAGATGTATGACCACAATAGAGACGCATATTTTGAAAACAAATCAAACATTGATAAAGTCCCATATCTGTTAGGCGAAATATTTCCGTTTGCAGTCACAGCAACAAGATGTGTGGCCCGTTGCCATGAGAAAAGGGCAACCAGTGGAACACAAACAACATTGTAAATTCAACCTATATTTATCTGTTTATTTTCCCTTTCACACTTCAACTATTTGCCCATTGTTACAACACTGTACATAGAGAGAGAGAGAGAGACAGAGACAGAGAGAGACAGACAGAGAGAGACAGAGAGAGAGAGAGAGACTGGCAATGAGAAAGAGATAGGTACAAGGTACTTCTTCATTCCATTCCCCCTATTCCAGAATGTCTTTTAAATGTTCCAATCATTCTAAAAAAGTACTCATCCCATAATGTTTATAGCCACTATGACACGTATGCATACTAGAAATATTGTTTTATTCTGTTTAACATACTAAATGGCACCGGTTAGTGTGTGTGTGTGTGTGTCTGCACAGCCCCTCCCAGGTGGTACATGGCCACTATTACAGCCTCCCATCTGCTCATGTAAAATATATGGCTTCCTCGTCGGGGAACAGACTCTACAAGATGTCAAAAGTGCTCCCCAGGGATGCTGGCCCAAGTTGACTCCAATGCTTCCCACAGTTGTGTCAAGCTGGCTGGATGTCCTTTGGGTTGATACACACGGGAAACTTTAATGAAGCATGAAAAACCCAGCGGCGTTGCAGTTCTTGACACAAACCGTTGCGCCTGGTACCTCCTACCAGACCCCGTTCAAACCGGTGTGCCTGGCACCTACTACCATACCCCGTTCAAAGGCATTTGTCTTGCCCATTCACCCTCTGAATGACACACATACACAATCCATGTCTCAATTGTCTCAAGGCTTTAAAGTCCTTATTTATCCTGTCTCCTCCTCTTCATCTACACCGATTGAAGTGGATTTAACAAGTGATATCAATAAGGGATCATAACTCTCACCTGGATTCACCTGGTCAGCCTATGTCATGGAAAGACAAGGTGTTCCTAATATTTTCTCCACTAAGTTTATAGTGCACTAACTTAGGGCTCTGTTCAAGAATAGGCCTACTGCACTATGTCAGTAGTAGGGTGCCATTTGGGAAGCAGGCTAAAGGAGTACAGTGTCCAGGCGGCCAGAGGAAGCCAGGCTAGAAGAGCCCAGTGTCCAGGCGGCCAGAGGAAGCCAGGCTAGAAGATCCCAGTGTCCGGGCGGCCAGAGGAAGCCAGGCTAGAAGAGCCCAGTGTCCGGGCGGCCAGAGGAAGCCAGGCTAGAAGAGCCCAGTGTCCGGGCGGCCAGAGGAAGCCAGGCTAGAAGAGCCCAGTGTCCGGGCGGCCAGAGGAAGCCAGGCTAGAAGAGCCCAGTGTCCGGGGCGGCCAGAGGAAGCCAGGCTAGAAGAGCCCAGTGTCCGGGCGGCCAGAGGAAGCCAGGCTAGAAGAGCACAGTGTCCAGAGGAAGCAGTCAGTCATCCCCTACCCATCGGATAGGGGGTGTGGCTAGGGGATGGGTAGGGGATGGGGATGGAAAAGGGATGGGGATAAGGGATGGGTAGGGGAGGGGTAGGGGATGGGGCTAGGAGATGGATAGGGGATGGTAGGGGACAGATAGGGGATGGATAGGGGATGGGGCTAGGAGATGGAAAGGGGATGGTAGGGGACAGATAGGGGATGGATGGGGATACGGGCAGGCTAGTACACAGGAGGAACATCAATAATAGAGTATACATCATTTTGAGATCAATCTGTTGTTCTGATTCCTTATTGTAATCAGATTTTCAGGTTATTTATTTAATGTTTTTTCTCTGTCCAGTTGAATGAAATCAGACTGATTAATACACTGACCATGCTGTTTCTGACATCCGTTTTTTGGGATGCAAGTTTCTTATCTTTCCCTACCTCTCTCCAGATGAGACGTCGTTCGAGGCGGGCATCAAGGTGCAGATCCACACCCAGGACGAGCCTCCCTTCATTGACCAGCTGGGTTTCGGAGTGGCCCCAGGCTTCCAGACCTTTGTATCCTGTCAGGAACAACGGGTAGGGTATCAATCAATCAATCAATCAAGCCTGCCATTATTGTCTCTTCCCAATGTGGGCTTGCTACAAGGAAAGGCACAGAATTAGTCAAAACAAAGTAACGGCTGTCTGGGTTATTGTTGATGTCTGTATGTGGGAGGTTGTTTTGTTGTTCATGATGATGTCATCCTGCTACATTAAAGGGGGCTGAATGACGTGTGTTTTCAGATACGCAACCAGCGTACACCATTATAGTGATTTCCAAAAGGTCATGTTCTTGTTGAAAACAGGACGAGGTTATTCTGAAACCCAGTCAGTCAGCTTCACCTTGAACAGACTCTGACCCTGAACAGACTCTCTAATCTCATTTTATTTTCCTGATGCATGTTACATTACAGGGATCTCATCAGTGGCTTGGTGGATATCCACACTTTTCAATCAGTGCTCCCATGCTCTCTGTTCGGGAGAGAAGAATAATTCCATATGATGTATTCCAACCAACTCTACCCTCTCATCATGTACACTACCGTTCAAAAGTTTGGGGTCACTTAGAAATGTCCTTGTTTTTGAAAGAAAAGCACATTTTGTTGTCCATTCAAAAATAACATCAAATTGATCAGAAATACAGTGTAGACATTGTTCATGTTGTAAATGAGTGTTGTAGCTGGAAACGGCAGATTCTTTAATGGAATATCTACGTAGGCGTACAGAGGCCCGTTATCAGCACTCTTGTGCTCCAATGACACGTTGTGGTTTGAGAGTTCAAACTACTTTGGACGTGATCTGCAGCTAACATGCTTCTCTGATCTAAATGTTAATTTCTTTACCAATCCTTTTATGCACTGTGGTCGAAAGGTTTGGTTCCGTCAGGCTGACACGCTCTCTGACCTCACTCAGGGCGTGACTACTTACTGTGCAAAGTTTATAGGAGACAAATGATCTCTTATGGCTCCTTCGTTTTAGGCGATTTGAGGGAGGACAAAAAATTAAAAAATTAAACACCCTCGCTAGAACAGGGAAGCCAGCTAGCTAGTTAAGCAGGCAAACATTTCCTAAAATATGTCAATTCTTAGTGGGTAGCTAGCTAACAATCATTTGTGGCTAACTAGCAAGTTAGCCCTATCTACTTAACCATTCTCTGAACCTCCTTCTAGCCAGGACAATGGCAATAGAGACTAAATAAGATAAACACAAAGCAAACATTTTACTTCATAACTATCAGCTAGCTATATGTGAATTATAAAAATGTAGCTAACCAGATAGTATAACAGGCAAGCATGACCTTATCCAAGGAAGATGTCAATTCTTTGTGGGTAGCTAGCTAACAATTATTTGTGGCTATCTGGCTAGCTAACAGTAGTAGCTAGCCAGTTAGCTCTATTGCCTTACTATGGGCTTACAACCAATGTACACTACAGTGGGTAATGTAGGCAGGTAAACATGCCAAAATTAACACAACATGTATTTATTAACGTATCAAGATAAAATATTGTAGTCAGGCAACATATGAGATTAGTTTATTTTCTCTCACTTCAGTTGAAAAAGTGGCAGCCATTGATTGCAAGAAAATGTGTCATTTGTTTACGTGCTGCGTCATATTTCTTTTGAATACTTTCCATTGAAGCATCAATGCTTCAAAATATGTACAAACGGAGTATCCATTCAATAAGTGCCCTCCATGCTCCATTTCGCATACGGCAGATTTGGACTCATACTCCGATCCTCCCGTGCTCCAATTTGCGTGCTCGGAGCACTGTAGTATGCATTTGAGAAACATGCAGGATTCAGCTTCTAACCGCAGGGGTTCTAGGATTATTTCCAGCAACATCAAACTGTTTTAGAGACTGACAGACAGGGTCTGGTAGTGCTCCAGTCCCAGCAACATCAAACTGTTTTAGAGACTGACAGACAGGGTCTGGTAGTGCTCCAGTCCCAGCAACATCAAACTGTTTTAGAGACTGACAGACAGGGTCTGGTAGTGCTCCAGTCCCAGCAACATCAAACTGTTTTAGAGACTGACAGACAGGGTCTGGTAGTGCTCCAGTCCCAGCAACATCAAACTGTTTTAGAGACTGACAGACAGGGTCTGGTAGTGCTCCAGTCCCAGCAACATCAAACTGTTTTAGAGACTGACAGACAGGGTCTGGTATTGTTCCAGTCCCAGCAACATCAAACTGTTTTAGAGACTGACAGACAGGGTCTGGTAGTGCTCCAGTCCCAGCAACATAAAACTGTTTTAGAGATTGACAGACAGGGTCTGGTAGTGTTCCAATCCCAGCAATATCAAACTGTTTTAGAGACTGACAGACAGGCTCTGGTAGTGCTCCAATCCCAGCAACATCAAACTGTTTTAGAGACTGACAGACAGGGTCTGGTAGTGCTCCAGTCCCAGCAACATCAAACTGTTTTAGAGACTGACAGACAGGGTCTGGTAGTGTTCCAGTCCCAGCAACATCAAACTGTTTTAGAGACTGACAGACAGGGTCTGGTAGTGTTCCAGTACCAGCAACATCAAACTGTTTTAGAGACTGACAGACAGGGTCTGGGGGTGCTCCATTCCCAGCAACATCAAACTGTTTTAGAGACTGACAGACAGGCTCTGGTCGTGCTCCAGTCCTCCCTGTCAGAATAACCAACAGAGGACTTGGAAACCATATAAACTCCTGTAGAAATGGCACTGTGGTTATTGTGAGTAACCTAATATATGTTCCTCTAACTCCACCTTCTAGTGAGTTTATACAAACTGTCATCTCCTACCATTATGATAGATTGGAGACGGTCAGAAAACGTGGTTGTAACATTAATAATTTGGTTGTTATTCCATTGGGCACCTCGAGGCAGATGTCCTAGAGGCAGAGTGGCCCACACTCATTGAATATGGCGCTTTTAAATGTTAGAGCAATCAATAACAAGTACATTTTTTCTTGTGAATGACCTCATTACTGAGCGCAAAGTTGATTGCATGTTTCTCACTGAAACATGGCTGTCTTCAGACTGCAGTGTCACTCTTATTGAAGTCCCCCCCAAACTACAGCTTTTCATACTCTATGAGAACATGGAAAAAGGGTGGTGGGACTGGCCATCAGCCTGTGTAGGCCACCAAAGCACTGCCCCACTTTATTTACTGATTTATCTTAACTATTATCTATTGTCCTTGAGAACTATGATAAAATCATTGTTGGGCGATTTTAATATTCATGTTGACAGACTGACTCCAAGGCCATTGAATATATTAATCGTTTGAGCTCTATGGACTTTATCCAACATGTTACTGGGCCCACCCATAACCACAGCCATACCCTGGACCTGGTTATTACCAAGGGGCTTTCTACTGGGCCCAGCCATAACCACAGCCATACCCTGGACCTGGTTATTACCAAGGAGCTTTCTACTGGGCCCAGCAATAACCACAGCCATACCCTGGACCTGGTTATTACCAAGGGGCTTTCTACTGGGCCCAGCCATAACCACAGCCATACCCTGGACCTGGTTATTACCAAGGAGTTTTCTACTGGGCCCAGCCATAACCACAGCCATACCCTGGACCTGGTTATTACCAGGAGGCTTTCTACTGGGCCCAGCCATAACCACAGCCATACCCTGGACCTGGTTATTACCAGGAGGCTTTCTACTGGGCCCAGCCATAACCACAGCCATACCCTGGACCTGGTTATTACCAAGGAGCTTTCTACTGGGCCCAGCAATAACCACAGCCATACCCTGGACCTGGTTATTACCAAGGGGCTTTCTACTGGGCCCAGCCATAACCACAGCCATACCCTGGACCTGGTTATTACCAAGGAGCTTTCTACTGGGCCCAGCCATAACCACAGCCATACCCTGGACCTGGTTATTACCAGGAGGCTTTCTACTGGGCCCAGCCATAACCACAGCCATACCCTGGACCTGGTTATTACCAAGGAGGATTTCTACTGGGCCCAGCCATAACCACAGCCATACCCTGGACCTGGTTATTACCAAGGAGCTTTCTATAGACATATCCTCTATTGTTGATGTTGCTTCATCTGATCACCACTGGGGATTTTCTACTACCTTGTTGCCCATAGCACAGGGTAATACTCAAATCAAATCAAATCAAATTTTATTTGTCACATACACATGGTTAGCAGATGTTAATGCGAGTGTAGCGAAATGCTTGTGCTTCTAGTTCCGACCATGCAGTAGTATCTAACAAGTAATCTAACAAATTCACAACAACTACCTTATACACACAAGAGTAAAGGAATGAATACGAGTATGTACATATAAATATATGGATGAGCGATGGCTGACCGGCATAGGCAAGATGCAGTAGATGGTATGGAGTACAGTATATACACATATATATGAGATGAGTAATGTAGGATATGTAAACATTATATAAATGGCATTGTTTAAAGTGGCTAGTGATACATTATTTCATCCAATTATAATTATTAAAGTGGCTAGAGATTTGGGTCGATGACCCGAACGGCATAGGCAAGATACAGTAGATGGTTTAGAGTACAGTGTATACATTTGATATGAGTATGTCGGATACGTAAACATTATATACAAAATTGTTTAAAGTGGCTAGTGATACATTTGTTACATCCAATTCCTATGTATAAAGTGGCTAGAGATTTAAGTCAGTATTTTGGCAGCAGCCACTCAATGTTAGTGATGGCTGTTTAACAGTCTGATGGCCTTGAGGTAGAAGCTGTTTTTCAGTCTCTCGGTCCCAGCTTTGATGCACCTGTACTGACCTCGCCTTCTGGATGATAGCGGGGTGAACAGGCAGTGGCTCGGGTGGTTGTTGTCCTTGATGATCTTTTGGCCTTTCTGTGACATCGGGTGGTGTAGGTGTCCTGGAGGGCAGGTAGTTTAACCCCGGTGATGCGTTGTGCAGTCCTCACTACCCTCTGGAGAGCCTTACGGTTGTGGGCGGAGCAGTTGCGTACCAGGCGGTGATACAGCCCGACAGGATGCTCTCGATTGTGCATCTGTAAAAGTTTGTGAGTGATTTTGGTGACAAGCCAAATTTCTTCAGCCTCCTGAGGTTGAAGAGGCGCTGTTGCGCCTTCTTTACCACGCTGTCTGTGTGGGTGGACCAATTCAGTTTGTCCGTGATGTGTACGCCGAGGAACTTAAAACTTTCCACCTTCTCCACTACTGTCCCCTCGATGTGGATAGGGGGTGCTCCTCTCCTGTTTCCTGAAGTCCACGATCATCTCCTTTGTTTTGTTGACATTGAGTGAGAGGTTATTTTCCTGACACCACACTCCGAGGGCCCTCACCTCCTCTCTGTAGGCCGTCTCGTCGTTGTTGGTAATCAAGCCTACCACTGTAGTGTCGTCAGCAAACTTGATGATTGAGTTGGATGCGTGCTTGGCCACGCAGTCATGGGTAAACAGGGAGTACAGGAGAGGGCTGAGAACGCACCCTTGTGGGGCCCCAGTGTTGAGGATCAGCGGGGTGGAGATGTTGTTTCCTACCCTCACCACCTGGGACCGGCCCGTCAGGAAGTCCAGGACCCAGTTGCACAGGGCTGGGTCGAGACCCAGGGTCTCGAGCTTAATGACGAGCTTGGAGGGAACTATGGTGTTAAATGCTGAGCTGTAGTCGATGAACAGCATTCTTACATAAGTATTCCTCTTGTCCAGATGGGTTAGGGCAGTATGCAGTGTGATTGCGATTGCGTCGTCTGTGGACCTATTGGGACGGTAAGCAAATTGGAGTGGGTCCAGGGTGTCTGGCAGGATGGAGGTGATATGATCCTTGACTAATCTCTCAAAGCACTTCATGATGACGGAAGTGAGTGCTACGGGCGATAGTCATTTAGCTCAGTCACCTTAGCTTTCTTGGGAACAGGAACAATGGTGGCCCTCTTGAAGCATGTGGGAACAGCAGACTGGGATAGGGACTGATTGAATATGTCCGTAAACACACCAGCCAGCTGGTCATGCGCATGCTCTGAGGACACGGCCAGGGATGCCATCTGGGCCGGCAGCCTTGCGAGGGTTAACACATTTAAATGTTTTCTCACATTGGCTGCGGTGAAGGTGAGCCCGCAGGTTTTGGTAGCGGGCCGTGTCGGTGGCACTGTATTGTCCTCAAAGCGAGCAAAGAAGTTGTTTAGTTTGTCTGGGAGCAGGACGTCATGGTCCGCGACGGGCTGGTTTTCTTTTTGTAGTCCGTGATTGACTGTAGACCCTGCCACATTCCTCTTGTGTCTGGAGCCATTGAATTGTGACTCTACTTTGTCTCTATATTGACGCTTAGCTTGTTTGATTGCCTTGCGGAGGAGTAGCTGCACTGTTTGTATTCAGTCATGTTTCCGGTAGCCTTTACCTGGTTAAAAGCAGTGGTTCGGCGCTTTCAGTTTCTTGCGAATGCTGCCATCAATCCATGGTTTCTGGTTGGGGAAGGTTTTGATATTTGCTATGGGTACAACATCACCAATGCATTTGCTAATAAACTCGCTCACCGAATCAGCGTATACATCAATGTTGTTGTCAGATGCTATCCGGAACATATCCCAGTCCACGTGCTCGAAGCAATCTTGCAGCATGGAATCAGATTGGTCGGACCAGCGTTGAACAGACCTGAGAACGGGCGTTTCCTGTTTTAGTTTCTGTTTGTAGGCTGGGAGCAACAAAATGGAGTCATGGTCAGACTTGCCGAAAGGAGGGCGGAGAATAGCCTTGTATGCATCACGGAAGTTGGAATAACAGTGGTCCAGGATTTTACCAGCCCGGGTGGCACATTCGATATGCTGGTAAAATTTCGGGAGCCTTGTTCTTAAATTAGCCTTATTAAAATCCCCAGCCACAATAAATGCAGCCTCAGGATATGTGGTTTCCAGTTTACATAGAGTCCGATGAATTTCTTTCAGTGCCGTCGATGTATCAGCTTGAGGGGATGTACACGGCTGTGATTATAATCGAAGAGAATTCTCTTGGTAGATAATGCGGTCTGCATTTGATTGTAAGGAATTCTATGTCAGGTGAACAAAAGGACTTGAGTTCCTGTATGTTGTTATGATCACACCACGTCTCGTTAATCATAAGACACACACCCCGCCCTTCTTCTTACCAGAGAGATGTTTGTTTCTGTCGGCGCGATGCGTGGAGAAACCAGGTGGCTGTACCGACTCTGATAACGTGTCCTGAGTGAGCCATGTTTCCGTGAAGCAAAGAACGTTGCAGTCTCGAATGTCTCTCTGAAAGGCAACCCTCGATCGGATTTCGTCTACTTTGTTGTCAAGAGACTGTACATTGGCGATTAAAATACTCGGGAGAGGTGCACGATGCGCCCGTCGACGTAAGCTTGACCAAAAGACCGGCGCTTCCCTCTTCTCGGCGCCGCCGTTGTTTTGAGTAGCCACGTGCTATCCAGTCTGTTGTTGTGTTTGGGTTAACGAAAGGAGAATCCTCTTTGGGAAAGTCGTATTCCTGGTCGTAATGTTGGTAAAGGACTGAACGCATGATTAAGAAACACTATCTTACCTCGACAGATTTTATTGAATGTATGAAGAATACTCCATTCTACCTATTCTGCCTTCCTCTTGTGATGATTTAGTTGATAACTTTAATAGCAAATTAAGGGCAACCGTTGATGCCATAGCTCCAGTAAAATTGAAAACGGCCACATCCAAACGATCCACAAGGTTGTATGAGTGAGGAAACTAATCAACTAAAGAGAAGTGAAGAAGTTGCAGCTCCATAAGGATATTCTGAGAAAGCAACTTAGCGTATATAACAAGGTAATTAGACATGCCAGACGGGCAGATTTTTCTAACTTGATCACTAATAATCATAATTCAACCAATTGACAGCCTAAAAAAATCCTACCCCCGCAAACCTATGTGAACTTTCCTCCACATCTAAATCGGATGAATTTGCGGCAGATTTCAGAGAAATGATAACCAACATTAGGCTGGGTATCAGTCAAGGAAGACCTGATGAGAAGTTTTATGATACAGTTGAAGTCGGAAGTTTACATACACCTTAAGAAGTTTACATACACTCAATTAGTATTTGGTAGCATTGCCTTTAAATTGTTTAACTTGGGTCAAATGTTTCGAGTAGCCTTCCACAAGCTTCCCACATGAGTTGGGTGAATTTTGGCCCATTCCTCCTGACAGAGCTGGTGTAACTGAGTCAGGTTTGTAGGCTCCAACCTAAGTGTATGTAAACCTCCGACTTCAACTATATATATGTGCCCTAGCCTCCCACGTAAAGGCACTATGGATTTATTTTCCCTGGTTGACACAGACATGCTCAGAAAAGTGATATCACAACTTAACCTTTCTACCTGCCTTCTCGATCCTATCCCCACCGCCTACTTCCAAACTGTTTTTAATTGCATGTCTGAAGAAATGCAAGCTATTTTTAATCACTTTAATCACACCAATCTCCAACCTTCCATTCTTAAACAAAATTCTGGAGAAAATGGTGTTCAAACAGCTAAATAATTTTGTAAGTGTCAAATGTATTTATTTTTTATTCCAATCTGGTTTTTGTGCCCACCACGGCACAGAGAGCCTTAGTTAAAGTGGTAAATGATCTTAGAGCCAACATTCGACACTGTTGATATCTTTCTGGATAGACTGTAGAGGTGGGTAGGGCTTTCCGGTCCAGTTCTAAATTGGTTTAGGACCTATTTAACCGGGTCGAGAGTTTTCTGTCACCCTTGGTGAACATAACTCCAAGAAAATACATATCACATGGCGATCCACAAGGTTAAAGTTTGGGTCCAGTACTGTTCAGTTTATAAACTCAGCAAAAAAAGAAACATCCCTTTTTTAGGACCCTGTCTTTCAAAGATAATTCGTAAAAATCCAAATAACTTCACAGATCTACATTGTAAAGGGTTTAAACACTGTTTCCCATTCTTGTTCAATGAACCATAAACAATTAATGAACATGCACCTGTGGAACGGTCATTAAGACACTAACAGCTTACAGACAGTAGGCAATTAAGGTCACAGTTATGAAAACTTAGGACACTAAAGAGGCATTTCTACTGACTCTGAAAAACACCAAAAGAAAGATGCCCAGGGACCCTGCTCATCTGCATGAACGTGCCTTAGGCATGTTGCAAGGAGGCATGAGGACTGCAGATGTGGCCAGGGTAATAAATTGCAATGTCCTTACTGTGAGACGCCTAAGACAGCGCTACACGGAGACAGGACGGACAGCTGATCGTCCTCGCAGTGGCAGACCGCGTGTAACAACACCTGCACAGGATCGGTACATCCGAACATCACACCTGCGGGACAGGTACAGGATGGCAACAACAACAGCCCGAGTTACACCAGTGCTCAGATTGTCCGCAATAGGCTGAGAGAGGCTGGACTGAGGGCTTGTAAGCCTGTTGTAAGGCAGGTCCTCACCAGACATCACCGGCAACAATGTCACCTATGGGCACAAACCCACCGTCGCTGGACCAGACAGGACTGGCAAAAAGTGCCACTCACTGACGATTCGCGGTTTTGTCTCACCAGGGGTGATGGTCGGATTCACGTTCACGCCGAAGGATTGAGCGTTACACCAAGGCCTGTACTCTGGAGCGGGATCGATTTGGAGGTGGAGGGTCCGTCATGGTCTGGGGCGGTGTGTCACAGCATCATCGGACTGAGCTTGTTGTCATTGCAGGCAATGTCAATGCTGTACTTTACAGGGAAGACATCCTCCTCCCTCATTTGGTACCCTTCCTGCAGGCTCATCCTGACATGACCCTCCAGCATGACAATGGCACCAGCCATACTGCTCATTCTGTGCGTGATTTCCTGCAAGACAGGAATGTCAGTGTTCTGCCATGGCCAGCGGAGAGCCCGGATCTCAATCCCATTGAGCACGTCTGGGACCTGTTGGATCGGAGGGTGAGGGCTAGGGCCATTCCCCCCAGAAATGTCCGGGAACTTGCTGGTGCCTTGGTGGAAGAGTGGGGTAACATCTCACAGCAAGAACTGGCAAATCTGGTGCAGTCCATGAGGAGGAGATGCACTGCAGTACTTAATGCAGCTGGTGGCCACACCAGATGCTGACTGTTACTTTTGATTTTGACCACCCCTTTGTTCAGGGACATATTATTCCATTTCTGTTAGTCACATGTCTGTGGAACTTGTTCAGTTTATGTCTCAGTTTTTTGCTGAGTTTATATTGGTAGCGTTATCAGAAAACACAGCATTGATTTTGACTGCTATGCAGATGATACACAACTTTGTCACCAGAGGATTTGGATGGCTCACAACTTCCTCCTGCTAAATCAAGACGAGGCCGAGGGACTTATTGTTGGAGCCAAAGCACAGAGATAGAATCTGGCCGCATATTTTAATTCACAGGCAATAAAGATAAAACACCAGGTAAAAAAACCTAGGTGCTATTTTAGATTCTGAATTCAATTTCGAATCAAGCATTAGGAATGTGACCAAAATAGCTTTTTACCACCTGAGGTTCATTGCCAAGGTGCAACTGTTTCTCTCTCGGGCTAATACAGAGACTCACCCATGCTTTTATTACAAGCAGGTTTGACTACTGTAATGCTCTCCTGTCTGGTCTACCCAAGAAAGACATTGGTCAACTACAAAACATACAGAATGCTGCAGCACGGGTACTGACCAAGACCAGATGGAGAGCACACATTACACCGGTTTTAATGTCTCTCCACTGGCTGCCTGTGAGTTTTAGAATTCATTTTAAGATTATTCTTTTGGTTTTTAAATCAATCCATGATTGTGCACCCCAGTACATGTCAGACATGCTTTTAAGTTGTGTACCCAGAAGGTCCCTCAGGTCCTCTGGCACTGGCCTTTTAACTATCCCAAAGCCTAGTACCAAGAGGCATGGAGAGGCAGCCTTTAGTTACTATGCCCCCAGCCTCTGAATACTCTGCCAGAGAACCTGAGAGGGGCTGAAATGGTGGAAATGTTTAAAAGAGATCTTAAATCCCACCTTTTTAGCTTTGCTTTTCA
Organism: Brachymystax lenok tsinlingensis; assembly: GCA_030435695.1. NCBI lineage: Eukaryota > Metazoa > Chordata > Actinopteri > Salmoniformes > Salmonidae > Brachymystax > Brachymystax lenok. The sequence continues at coordinate 7,205,283 of CM059797.1, read as the reverse complement.
TTAGGAACGTTTTTTAGTCGTTCTGTTTTTTCTTGTTATTCTTTTGTTTTTTTTATCCTCTTATGTTTGTTGTGTAGTAAATATATTTCTGTTTTTATACTGATATTCATTTGTCGTTTTTTTTCTGTGAAAAACAATGCGTTGCATTCTATGTATGAAATGTGCTGAATAAACAAAGGTTGGTTTTGATGAATTAGTCCATATTATCGATCCTGACAAGGTCACTTATGTTTTGGAGAATGTGTGTCCGATGTGTGTGCCGGTTCCGAGAGAGAAAGAAAGAGAGAGAGACACACACACTCTCTGGGACCTGCAGCCACGACATCATCAGCATGCGTAATCCCACCGCAGCCTGATTAGACCTGTTCTGGACACACACGACAGCGACACACACACACACACACACACTCTGCCAGAATTAGAGGCTTTGTCCTAGCTTTTATTACTCTCTGACTTACCAAGCTGTCTGTAGACCTAGTGGCCTCATGGCTGGAATGTTATTCATATTAAAAATGAATAACATCAGCATTATGAAATATATATATATATTTATTTTTATAATTTAATAATTCAATAAGAGGAACACCGGTTAAAAAAACTATACAACACAAACATTTGTTTCTCTAATGTTTTATAAAAGCCTAATAACCCTTTCACAGACAGTTGCAAACGCACAGAGACTCGCAGTCATATACACACCCACAGAATCAAAGCTCTGCAAACATTTTCCGAAAGGAAAAATGTATGTGGGTGGCTTGGGTTGGGTGAATAGTGCTGTGAGAATGGCTTGGTAGTGAATAAGGAGCCGCCAAGCATGGTGAAATCATTATTCAGACGGCTGGATCTTCAGACAGGTATGAAACTAATGATGAGTTGGACAAACCCAGAGAAAACCTAGTGTTGCGTCTCAAATGGAACCCCATTCCCTACATAGGGTCCTATGGGATTTGGTCAAAAGTAGTGCACTAAATAGGGAATAGGGTGCCATTTGGGACACACACCAAGAGAAATGTAGCGTTATGACCGTAACTACTGTTCCCTGAAGGAGGGAAATGAGGTACATCATATTGTGGGGGAGTCGCACTCTTGAGACTTTTGGTTGAAAGATCTACAATCACGGCTGACAAGGCCAATGAAATCCACGCCTCGCCTTCTACAGGTGATAAGCGTGAAGATTCCTTTCTTCAATTTAATATCACTCTTCACCGAACCCAAGAACGGGCGGGGCCAAACAGGTGTTGTACCTCATTATCCTCCTTCAGAGAACAATAGTTATAGTCATAACCCTTTCAGTCAGTTAACTTCAATACAACATACTATGGGGAAATATAATCACGCCCCAAGCCGACCCCATACGGATACTAAATAAAAACGGCCCATGGCAGACCAGCCAGACTTGACCATTCCAGATGTAGCAGTCTGGGTATTGTACACAGCTCACTGCCTAGTGACATTCCCCTGTCTCAGCCATAAGCACACTGGGTGCTCTACTGGGAGCAGTGACATCCGAGCAATAAAACCTCACAAAAGTGAAGGCCAGCGCAAACTGGCTCTAACCAGAATAGAAAGGAGTGGGAGGCCCCGGTGCACAACTGAGCAAGAGGACAAGTACAGAGTCGCCTCTTCACTGTTGACGTTGAGACTGGTGTTTTGCGGGTACTATTTAATGAAGCTGCTAGTTGAGGACTTGTCAGGTCTAGACACTCCAATGTACTTGTCCTCAAGCTCAGTTGTGCACCGGGGCCTCCCACTCCTCTTTCTATTCTGGTTAGAGCCAGTTTGCGCTGTTCTGTTAAGGGAGTAGTACACAGCGTTGTACGAGATCTTCAGTTTCTTGCAATTTCTCGCATGGAATAGCCTTCATTTCTCAGAACAAGACTAGACTGACAAGTTTTAGACCCACAAATGCTGATGCTCCAGATACTCAACTAGTCTAAAGAAGGCCAGTTTTATTTGTTCTTTAATCAGCATAACAGTTTTCAGCTGTGCTAACATAATTGCGAAAGGGTTTTCTTAATGATCAATTAGCCTTTTAAAATGATTGTCACGATCTTCTTGAGTGACGGACCAAGGCGCAGCGAGGTATCCAGTATACATACTTTATTTTACGTTACTGGGAAAACAATAAACAAATAAAGATCGTAACACCGGTGTGGCTAACCGTGCACACACCACTAAACATACTAATTCAAACAATGACCCACAAAACCCCATTGAAAACCACAAACATATATATGGTTCCCAATTAGAGGTAACGACAATCAGCTGCCTCTAATTGGGAACCATTTCCCCAACATAGAAATACAAAACCTAGAACACAAAACCATCCTAAACAAAAGACAAACTAAACACCAGCCTGCTAACCCAGGCCTGGACGTGACAATGATAAACTTCGATTAGCTAACACAACGTGCCATTGGAACACAGGAGTGATGGTTGCTGATAATGGGCCTCTGTACGTCTGTGTAGATATGCCATAAAAAAAATCTGCCGTTTCCAGCTACAATAGTCATTTACAACATTAACAATGTCTACACTGTATTTCTGATCAATTTGATGTTATTTTAATGGACAAAAAATGTCTAAGTGATCCCAAACTTTTGAACTGTAGTGTTGCTGTATAGGTTCACAGTATGTACTGTATGTCCTTACATCTCTCTGTCTCTCCTTTATAGCTGACGTACATGCCACCTCCATGGGGTGACTGCAAGTCCACTCCCATTGACTCTATCTTCTTCTAACTCTCTCTCTCCCCCTCCCTCCCCCATCTAGCTGACATACCTGCCACCTCCGTGGGGCGACTGCAAGTCCACTCCCATGGACTCTGACTTCTTCAGCTCCTACAGCCTCACAGCCTGCCGTATCGACTGTGAGACACGCTACCTGGTGGAGAACTGTAACTGCCGCATGGTGCACATGCCTGGTAGGAGCCTGCCTCCGCCAAGTCCTGGCTCTATGGAGTCTTCTGAAGGCAGCTCTGGAATGTGATTGGTTGGATAAAGCATTTTTCTCGCATCATGTTAAAATCCTCTGTGTGTGTGACTTTGTTTCACAATCGGATGATTTGGACATGATACGCAAAAATGCTATTATTTGCCCCATGACTTAAACGTTAGCACGTAGAAACAGTGTCAGGGAAACTAAACCTTTCTTTTCAGCACCATGGAGTGAATCTTTTCCACCGCTACACCTGGCTATCAGCGGAGCCTTGTCTGGCAGTGAAACAGTTCATTCAGCCTCATTTACTGCCTTTATAAATAGCTGATATGGCTGCCATGCTTAAACAAATGTGGTTTCTACTGACAATTGAGATGTACAAACTATGGCATTAGGGGACGACGAGAGGATAAGAGGCAATCCGTAATTTCGATGAAGACATTAATGAGCGAGCTAGGACAGATGGTGTCAATATAACTATTTGTTCAGAACTTTTGAAATGTACAGCGACAGAATTCTGAACACGGGCTGTTCTTACAGTATTCTCCCTGTACACCAAGTCATAACCGTATGATAGTTAAAGGGGGCATATCAGCAGACAATGAAAGCTCTTACAGTATTCAATGATTACAGGCTATAGGCTACATGTGCACCACCAAGTCAGAACAGTAGGCTAAGTTATGAGGGGAAAGGGACCAAATTATTAGGTTGAGGCACATGGGCTACTAACAGCTTACTACACAACATACACCTAGTGTTACTTTCTTAGGTACAGTATACATCTCTCCCTGGCATATTACATCATTTATGCAGCAGCATACAATAAATTTTTGGGCCTTGTTGTGCTGTGCTCACTTGAACGGGGAGGTGGCGTGGCAGTCCCTCATGGGCAAATCTTGTCATCAAACTTTGTCATCAAAGTCTGGCATTTTCTGAATTTATGGTGCTTAAGACAACTGGGAACTCAGTAAGGTAGGCTTTTTAGCATTCATAGCCACGGTTGTTAATTGTACTGCAGAAATGGATTGTAAGTCACAGAAGTTAGAGGTTGTGGCGGCAGCAACAGAGAAATGCAAGGATTTACTGCAGAACAGCTGCAGGAGGTGTTGAGTTGTAGTCATATGTCCTCTCACACCGTTGGTCTGGAGTAGGACGAGACAAGGTCGAATCATGATGACGTCAGTGATCTTCAGGTCGGAGCTCAAGAAAGAGGCCTGAGTTGCATGACCATTCTAAAGGTATTTTCTCAGTTGGAGCTTGTTTTTTCCTGAGTTCCCAGTTGTCTTGAACTCACTGATGTCAGATTTCCCAGTTCCGAGTTAACAGTTGTATTGAGCCCTGCAGAAATCATGCTGGATTGACACCCTTAAACTCAGTATTGGGACCACACACCCACTCCACTGAATAGCAGACTAGTGATTGCTTTGCAATACTTGCAGTTACACACTGATTTCTTCCAAACCACTCATTGTTAAATTTGCGATTTCCAACTTGTTATGTAATGTTTCTGGCCAATGGCCGATGAGCAACATTACGTTTTATCTATAAATTGGCTTTATTATTTCTCTTCATATGACAAGGATGAAAAAGGATTTGCCCTTAGGTTGTTGACTTGATTTATGATGATGACTTCTAGCTTGCTAGCTAAGATTCTGAAAGTATGTTGTTGACATGGTCAGTCCAATCAAAGCTACTGTAGATATAGCATGATTTGACCTGTGTCCAATGACCTTGAGCCTTCTTGGATGGGCACTTCTAATGTAACTCTATGGCAGCCCCCAAGGGGCTTGAATTTTTCAGCTCTACCTTTAGATTTGGCAGTGACGTAGTGTCCCCATGGCTGACAGAACACTGAGCCAATCATGGCGCAACTAAATAACTTTACCAACCCCTACGCTCCGTATTTTCCGCTGGCTGGCCAACCACTACAGAAAGCACTGAGCTAGGCTGAAACACCTGCATTTTCGAGCTCAAGAAAGCAAAAAAGAGACCATGTTTGTATGAAGGCTTTATTAACTCAAATTAGATTTATATATTTTTTTACATTGTTTGCAAACTGATATGCGACACGTATTAATGCCAAAATAACTTGCAAAACAGACAACCTACCTTCCCTGAATGACGGGTTGCCACTGCACATATTACAAAAGTACAAAATGCTATTCTGTGCGAGAAATAAATATGTCACGATCGTCTTTTAAATCACTAAACCAAGGCGCAGCGTGCGTAGAGTTCCACATATTTATTTGCAGCTATGATTAAAAAAAAGAAGAAAAAATAAACAATTAATCGAACAGTTACGCAGCACTCAAAGGCACTAACACAAAACAATATCCCACACTAGCAGGTGGGAAAAGGACAAACTAAGTATGATCCCCAATTAGAGGTAACGATAATCAGCTGCCTCTAATTGGGAACCATACACAACACCAACATAGAAAATACCAGGATAGAAAAAAAACCTAGTCACGTCCTGCCCTAAAACACCATAGAGAACCCCGAGGGCTCTCTATGGCCAGGGCGTGACAATATTCCCAACATAGTCTGGGACAGTTGTGGAATGGAATAGATCCCAAATTAATACAACCACAAGCATCAAAACCACTTTGTTGCGCAATATGGTTGACGCAACAGATCAGAACTTTTAGCTTAAAATGTTGATCAACTATTAGTCTATTTCTTCACAATATAAGCGCAGCAATGCACACATGGCAGTAGACTATGAGTGCAAATGTTCCATTAGCTGGAAAACACCATTATCAAAAGTGACCGCAAATGCAACTATACATGTAATGCTTTTGTTATAAAAGGTGAATTTTTATGGTGTAAATGATCTTCCCCAAACTTGAAACTCACGCGCTGCTTATATATGCCTGTTATGCTCTACACACCTTGTAAAGCAGATTAATGTGCTTAATTTGAAGAAGTTATTTGGCCACTTTACTTGTGATACAAACCATATCAACACACACATATATATATATATATATACACACATATATATATATATATATATATATATATATATATATATATATATATATATATATATATATATGTATATATAATATATATAGGCCTATGGGCTAGCCTACATGAGGTGTCTGGCTATGATTCAAAAACGAAAAAAAGAAAAAGCATTGTTTCTTATGCTAGGCATCATTCACAAGGGATAATATATCATTGATAGGCTAATATTGTCACCCATCAGACTATTCTTGATTTAATCTTGTCTTTACTTATACTAAATAATATATGTGTGACATTAGTTTTGATTTAGAATGGACCGTTATCATGCACCTGTATCGAAACAGGGCCAGCGGGAAGAAATACATGTCATCTCTGCACTTAAATAGAGAATGGAGGACGTGGTTCATTTTCATGCCAGCCAAGTAGGCTATACACCTGTTGTAAAGAGAAGCAATGTGCTTAATATTAACAAAGTTGATAAATAAATATAGAAGGTCGAGCCTATAGAAAGCTGATGGGTTCCTCCTCTTTTTAATAGAGGCCATCACTCTGTTTTCTCGTATGATTGCATAGCCTATAGAAATGTTGAGCAACATGAGCTCATGGGATCTCATGAAGGAATTTATTAGATTTTCGATCACATTTGCATTGATGTCAGAGTGATTAGAGGGACAATAGAGTGCTGAGTACCAGGCAGTTAGCAAGTTTGGTAGGCTACTAATGACCAGCAGCAGCATCAGAGCTTGGAGAAGCTTAATTACTGTGACTAAACGGTCATGTGGAATTTCACTGCCTTCATGACTCGTGACCGCCGGTGTGACGGTATTACGGTCACCACAACAGCCCTACCCCCTACTGTACTGGTGTGTGAGGCCATTCACAACCAACCTACATTCATTATATTCTTTAAAACTATTTGGCTACCTGGGGCGGCAGGTAGCCTAGTGGTTAGAGTGTTGGACAACCGGAGGGTTGCAAGTTCGAATCCCCAAAAATCTGTCGTTCTGACCCTGAACAAGGCAGTTAACCCATTGTTCCCTGGGCGCCGTGGATGTTGATTAAGGCAGCCCCTTGCACCTTTCTGATTCAGAGGGGTTGGGTAAATGCGGAAGAGAGTTGAAGGCATTCAACTGACTAATAATGGTGACTTTGACTAACAGCCCATTCCACTATTTAACCCCGTCTTGTCCTACTCCAGACCAACGGTGTGAGAGGACATATGACTACAACTCAACACCTCCTGCAGCTGTTCTGCAGTAAATCCTCGCATTTCTCTGCCGCTGCCGCCACAACCTCTAACTTCTGTGACTTACAATCCATTTCTGCAGTACAATTAACAACCGTGGCTATGAATGCTAAAAAGCCTACCTTACTGAGGCACATATTCTTCCCATCACTCTCTCTCGGTCTCTGCCTACTCACAGGAATCCTCTCAGGATCCCTCACCCTGTACCCATCATCCTCTACATGTCTCTTCACTGCATACACACTTTCTGTACTACTCTGTGCTACTCTAACCCTGGTAACCTATATCTGAGAGTGTGCAGGTTTTCTCTCCTCCCTTGCACATGATTGATGAATTAAGGTCACTAATTAGTAAGTGACTCACCTTACCTGGTTGTCTAGGTCTTAATTGAAAAGACAAACCCTGCAGGCAGTAGGCTCTCCATGGAATGAGTTTTGACACCCCTTGCTTAAAGGGTAAGGAAACCAATGTGTCATTTGTAATTTGGGTGATTTGTATTACCTAAACTTAACCCAAGCCCTAACCCCAATCTTAACCAATCACAATTCTTTCCCAAACTTAACCAGTCACATTAATTTCAGCCCTAGAGGCAGAGCTGCCCCATAAAGATAGATAGAGATCACTACTTGTAAATTGTAAATTGTAAAAAGAAAATTGCAAGGACATTCATTTTGACAACTTCCACCATTTTAAAGTAGTCAACTGGGTGGGACTTCCTATGGGTTAAGGAAGGATCACATGATTCCATCCAGGTCATCAGGAGGGCTCAGCCAATGAATTATGCTCATTCCATAACTGCAGGTGGCAAAAAAATCGCCAACCTTGGCTTTATACCTGTTCAAACAACACACTCCAGGGGGCAGTATAGGGAACTGACTCTATAGGGAACTGACTCTATAGGGAACCATGACTCAGTCATCCTGTCTGTCACTGACTCTATAGGGAACTGACTCTATAGGGAACCATGACTCAGTCATCCTCTCTGTCACTGACTCTATAGGGAACCATGACTCAGTCATCCTCTCTGTCACTGACTCTATAGGGAACCATGACTCAGTCATCCTCTCTGTCACTGACTCTATAGGGAACCATGACTCAGTCATCCTCTCTGTCACTGACTCTATAGGGAACCATGACTCAGTCATCCTCTCTGTCACTGACTCTATAGGGAACCATGACTCAGTCATCCTCTCTGTCACTGACTCTATAGGGAACCATGACTCAGTCATCCTCTCTGTCACTGACTCTATAGGGATCCATGACTCAGTCATCCTCTCTGTCACTGACTCTATAGGGAACCATGACTCAGTCATCCTCTCTGTCACTGACTCTATAGGGAACCATGACTCAGTCATCCTCTCTGTCACTGACTCTATAGGGAACTGACTCTATAGGGAACCATGACTCAGTCATCCTCTCTGTCACTGACTCTATAGGGATCCATGACTCAGTCATCCTCTCTGTCACTGACTCTATAGGGAACCAACAAAACTCTTAAAACAGATATTGTTCAGTAGGGTTAGTTGGCACATGCTGCAGTGGAGTTTTTATCTCAACTCTCAAATCATACACATGGTTAGCAGATGCGAGTGTAGCGAAATGCTTGTGCTTCTGGTTCCGACAGTGCAGTAATATCTAACAAGTAATCTAACAATTCCCCAACAACTACATAATACACACAAATCGAACAGGTGTGAATGAGAATATGTACACATACATTTATGGATGAGCGATGTCCGAGCGGCATAGGCAAGGTTTGTTGAATGTGTATTTTTAGAGACAGGGGTGACTGGGCTGAAGATGAGAAAGACACAAAAAGTAAAGCTTCTATTTTCCTGTGATCTATTGTTAATTATGAAATGGGTAGTAGCAGACTAGATTGGTCGTGCTGGATTTGTCATAACAATTGCTATGCCGATGTTTGTCAGCCTAATTAGTTTTAAGGGCCAGCGATACAATATCTGTTCTACTTAATTCGTGATTAGGCCTATCAAATTGTGGAATCTAGTTTTTTATTATGATTCATTCCTATAGAAACCATGGTTGTCAGAGAAATCAGTGCTATCTGAATGTGCAATCTAGCTTTTATTCTGAATTGATACTATAAACAGCACCTGTAATTGGTGCTTGTTAGAAGTAACAGTAGCCGTGTCTCTCAGTAGTTATTCTGAGTGACACTTGTCCTCAAGAGTATCCATCAGTCATCTGCATTGTGAAGGACCATCCTCTACGCTGTCCCAAATGGCAGCCTATTCCCCTCTGTGGTGCAGAACTTTTTACTAGGGGCTCTGGTTCAAAGGTAGTGCACTATCTAGGGAATAGGCTGCCATTTGGGACACCACCCTCCTCTGTAGCTTCTGTCATGATCTCATTCATCATTCCTCACCAGACCTGCCGGTGGCATGTACTGGATGTGAATAACTATAATTACTGGATGTCAACAGTGTGGCAGGGATGTGAATAACTATAATTACTGGATGTCAACAGTGTGGCAGGGATGTGAATAACTATAATTACTGGATGTCAACAGTGTGGCAGGGATGTGAATAACTATAATTACTGGATGTCAACAGTGTGGCAGGGATGTGAATAACTATAATTACTGGATGTCAACAGTGTGGCAGGGATGTGAATAACTATAATTACTGGATGTCAACAGTGTGGCAGGGATATGAATAACTATAATTACTGGATGTCAACAGTGTGGCAGGGATGTGAATAACTATAATTACTGGATGTCAACAGTGTGGCAGGGATGTGAATAACTATAATTACTGGATGTCAACAGTGTGGCAGGGATGTGAATAACTATAATTACTGGATGTTAACAGTGTGGCAGGGATGTGAATAACTATAATTACTGGATGTTAACAGTGTGGCAAGGATGTGAATAACTATAATTACTGGATGTCAACAGTGTGGCAGGGATATGAATAACTATAATTACTGGATGTCAACAGTGTGGCAGGGATGTGAATAACTATAATTACTGGATATCAACAGTGTGGCAGGGATGTGAATAACTATAATTACTGGATGTGAACAGTGTGGCAGGGATGTGAATATCTATAATTACTGGATGTCAACAGTGTAGCAGGGATGTGAATAACTATAATTACTGGATGTCAACAGTGTAGCAGGGATGTGAATAACTATAATTACTGGATGTCAACAGTGTAGCAGGGATGTGAATAACTATAATTACTGGATGTGAACAGTGTGGTAGGGATGTGAATAACTATAATTACTGGATGTGAACAGTGTGGTAGGGATGTGAATAACTATAATTACTGGATGTCAACAGTGTGGCAGGGATGTGAATAACTATAATTACTGGATGTGAACAGTGTGGCAGGGATGTGAATATCTATAATTACTGGATGTCAACAGTGTGGCAGGGATGTGAATAACTATAATTACTGGATGTCAACAGTGTGGCAGGGATGTGAATAACTATAATTACTGGATGTCAACAGTGTGGCAGGGATATGAATAACTATAATTACTGGATGTCAACAGTGTGGCAGGGATGTGAATAACTATAATTACTGGATATCAACAGTGTGGCAGGGATGTGAATAACTATAATTACTGGATGTTAACAGTGTGGCAGGGATGTGAATAACTATAATTACTGGATGTCAACAGTGTGGCAGGGATGTGAATAACTATAATTACTGGATGTCAACAGTGTGGCAGGGATGTGAATAACTATAATTACTGGATGTCAACAGTGTGGCAGGGATGTGAATAACTATAATTACTGGATGTCAACAGTGTGGCAGGGATGTGAATAACTATAATTACTGGATGTCAACAGTGTGGCAGGGATGTGAATAACTATAATTACTGGATGTCAACAGTGTGGCAGGGATGTGAATAACTATAATTACTGGATGTCAACAGTGTGGCAGGGATGTGAATAACTATAATTACTGGATGTCAACAGTGTGGCAGGGATGTGAATAACTATAATTACTGGATGTCAACAGTGTGGCAGGGATGTGAATAACTATAATTACTGGATGTCAACAGTGTGGCAGGGATGTGAATAACTATAATTACTGGATGTCAACAGTGTGGCAGGGATGTGAATAACTATAATTACTGGATGTCAACAGTGTGGCAGGGATGTGAATAACTATAATTACTGGATGTCAACAGTGTGGCAGGGATGTGAATAACTATAATTACTGGATGTCAACAGTGTGGCAGGGATGTGAATAACTATAATTATACAACAGGAGGGAGCTAATTCACTGTATCTCGGACATCAGGTTGTTGTGGTGTGTCTCTAACTGTGTTGTCACTGATAGAAGAGCTTGTGCAATCTATAGAAAATGACAGGACACCAGTGTTAATGAAATCAATTTATTAATTTCATTAGGAGATTAGATGACATTTTAGGGAGACGTTTTCTAGGCAGATGAGACAGACCAGAGAAAGAAAAAGAAGAGTTGTAACGCCAGACAAGCCCCTCTTCATCATCTTCCTCCTCTTCTTCATCCAGGACGTTGTGTTCTGTCTCTGTTATGTTTTCCTCAGGAGATGCCCCTTACTGTACCCCAGAGCAGTACAAGGAGTGTGCCGACCCTGCCTTGGGTAAGTTAAACCTCTCTCTCTCTCTCTCTCTCTCTCTCTCTCTCTCTCTCTCTCTCTCTCTCTCTCTCTCTCTCTCTCTCTCTCTCTCTCTCTCTCTCTCTCTCTCTCTCTCTCTCTCTCTCTCTCTCTCTCTCTCTCTCTCTCTCTCTCTCTCTCTCTCTCTCTCTCTCTCTCTCTCTCTCTCTCTCTCTCTCTCTCTCTCTCTCTCTCTCTCTCTCTCTCGTCCAGTATCGTTATGTTTCTCCAAACGTCAAATTTCGAAGTTGCTCCAAACATCAAATGTAGAAGGTTAAGGGTTTAGGTTTTGGATAAGGTTAAAACATTACGTTTAAGCACTCATTCAGAATTGTCTACTTGTGATGGTAATAGCGCTCACTGTTGCCCCTAGTGGCCGGTTCTGAAGGCATTTCCCGACGTCATCGGGGACATGGATAGACGTCCAATTTCGATCTGCCTGGTTTGTCATGACCCTTACTGTTGGTGCTTCAATTCAATCCAATTCAATCCATTATTAGAATAAGCACTCTTCTTGCCTCTTGTCTTTATAACTCCCCGATTTATTAATTTTTTGTTTCATCACTTGATCTTTGGTTATGCTATTCTATTCTATTCTATTATATTCTTGTGTCCTTAGACTTCCTGGTGGAGAGGGATAATGACTACTGTGTGTGTGAGACGCCCTGCAACATGACACGCTTTGGAAAAGAGATGTCCTTCGTCAAGATTCCCAGTAAGGCCTCAGCCAAGTACCTGGCCAAGAAGTACAACAAGACAGAGCAATACATTGCGTGAGTTTTCCTGTCTGCTCCTTATCTATCTGTCAGGTGGGGAAGTTTACCTGTCTGCTCCTTATCTATCTGTCAGGTGGGGAAGTTTACCTGTCTGCTCCTTATCTATCTGTCAGGTGGGGAAGTTTACCTGTCTGATCCTTATCTATCTGTCAGGTGGGGAAGTTTACCTGTCTGCTCCTTATCTATCTGTCAGGTGGGGAAGTTTACCTGTCTGCTCCTTATCTATCTGTCAGGTGTGGAAGTTTACCTGTCTGCTCCTTATCTATCTGTCAGGTGGGGAAGTTTACCTGTCTGCTCCTTATCTATCTGTCAGTTGTGGAAGTTTACCTGTCTGCTCCTTATCTATCTGTCAGGTGTGGAAGTTTACCTGTCTGCTCCTTATCTATCTGTCAGGTGGGGAAGTTTACCTGTCTGATCCTTATCTATCTGTCAGTTGTGGAAGTTTACCTGTCTGCTCCTTATCTATCTGTCAGGTGGGGAAGTTTAAATGAAAGGCAATATGAAGAATTAAATCCACAGAAAAAGTGTTTTAAATACCTGTAGCACTCTCTGTAAATTGATTTCTTGTGAAAGGTTAAAGTTGTATTGCGAAATGGATGATCATGAAGTCACCATGACAGTCGGTCATTAAGACTATACATGTTTCCAATTTAAAGGTTAACGACCTCAAACAGACAAAACAGCAAATCCATGACAGAGTTATTCTGTTCCCTGAGACAAATTCTGTCACAAGGCTGGAGTGTAAGGTGTGGAGTCAGGCGCAGAGAGCAGAGGTTTAAATGCAGACCCGTATTTAATAAAGTGCGAAATCGTGAACAAACACAAAAACAAACTAAACAGGCGCTCTTAAACAAATACGGCTAACCAAACAAAATACTAAGCAACAGCGAAATAAACTCCAACGAACGTCTACCAACAAAACAGAAAACAAACCCGCACAAAAGGAGGCGGGCCTCACCAACTTAAATAGCCCTAGCCTACCAACTAAACAAGACACAGGTGAAACCAATACAAAAGACAATGAGGGAACAGGGATCGGTAGCAGCTAGTAGGCCGGTGACGACGACCGCCGAAACGTCGCCCGAACAGGCTGAAGAGGCACCCTCGGCGGAAGTCGTGACAAATTCATAATCGACATCATCTAAATTCTCAGTGGATAGAAACGGGATCCTTCTCATCCTCCCATCTGTTTAGAGACAGATCAGATTGGAATGAATTTGCATAAATAAATATGTCTTGAGAGAGAGAGGTGTGTGTGTGTGTGTGTGTGTGTGTGTGTGTGTGTGTGTGTGTGTGTGTGTGTGTGTGTGTGTGTGTGTGTGCGTGCGTGCGTGCGTGCGTGCGTGCGTGCGTGCGTGCGTGCGTGCGTGCGTGCGTGCGTGCGTGCGTGCGTGCGCGCAGATAATCAGACCCTTTCCGGTAATTTTCCATGGGAAGTTAAGCACGGGAATTTGAGGAATTTTGCTTAGATTCATAAAAAAGTTAGCTTATACCAGTGAACCTTTCTTTGTGGGATACACATAAGGCAATTCTAGGTCTTGTGGCATATTTTGGTTAAACTATCCCAAATTCAAATGAATTGCAACCATTTGCATGCACAGTGCATTCTTCCATCACATGTACAGCTGATTCTCAAGATCTTGCACGCTAATGAGATGCTATTGAGCCCACACTACTACACTGTCTGGGCCAAGGACTACATCCACTTTTTAATTATTACTTGTGTCATGCACAAAGTAGATGTCCTAACCGACTTGCCAAAACTATAGTTTGTTAACAAGAAATTTGTGGTTGAAAGTGGTTGAAAAAATAGTTTTAATGACTCCAACCTAAGTGTATGTAAACTTCTGACTTCAACTGTATATTCAGTAATAAATGTATCACTAGCCACTTTAAACGATGCCATTTATATAATGTTTACATATCCTACACTACTCATCGCACATGTATAAACTGTACTATATACCATCTACTGCATCTTGCCTATGCCGGCCAGCCATCGCTCATCCATATATTTATATGTACATACTCGTATTCATTCCTTTACACTTGTGTGTATAAGGTAGTTGTTGTGAAATTGTTAGATTACTTGTTAGATACTACTGCATGGTCGGAACTAGAAGCACAAGCATTTCGCTACACTCGCATTAACATCTGCTAACCATGTGTATGTGACAAATAAAATTTGATTTGATTTGATTTGAAAAGTACTTTTTCCAACAATTGTTTACAGACAGTTTATTTTACTTATAATTCACTGTATCACAATTCCAGTGGGTCATAAGTTTACATACACTGAGTTGACTGTGCCTTTAAACAGCTTGGAAAATTACAGACAATTATGTCATGCCTTTAGAAGCTTCTGATAGGCTAATTGACATAATTTGAGTCAATTGGAGGTGTACTTGTGGATGTATTTCAAGGCCTACCTTAAAACTCAGTGCCTCTTTGCTTGACATCATGGTAAAATAAAAAAAAATCAGCCAAGACCTCAGAAATTGTAGACCTCCACAAGTCTGGTTCATCCTTGGGAGCAATTTCTAAACGCCTGAAGGTACCACGTTCATCTGTACAAACAATAGTATGCAAGTATAAACACCATGGGACCACGCAGTCATCATACCGCTCAGGAAGGAGACGTGTTCTTTTTCCTAGAGATTAATGTACGTTGCTGCGAAAACACCATCCCAACTGTGAAGCACAGGGGTGCCAGCATCATGTTGTGGGGCTGCTTTGCTGCAGGAGAAACTGGTGCACTTAAAAAAATAGATGGCATCATGAGGGAGTACAATTATGTGGATATATTGAAGCAACATCTCAAGACAACAGTCAGGAAGTTAAAGCTTGGTCGCAAATGGGTCTTCCAAATGAAAAATGACCCCAAGCATAGTGCTCGTGTCACTGAGTCAGGTTTGTAGGCCTCTTTATTCGCACACACCTTTTCAGTTCTGCCCACAAATTTATATAGGACTGAGGTCAGGGCATTGTATTGGCCACTCCAATACCTTGACTTTGTTGTCCTTAAGCCATTTTGCCACAACTTTGGAAAGGTGTGTGCGAATAAAGAGGCCTACAAACCTGACTCAGTGACACGAGCACTATCTGGAAGAATGGGCCCAACTTATTGTGGTAAGCTTGTGGAAGGCTACTTAAACGTTTGACCCAAGTTAAACAATTTAAAGGCAATGCTACCAAAAACTAATTGAGTGTGTGTAAACTTCTGACCCACTGGGAATGTGATGAAAGAAATAAAAGCTGAAATAAATAATTCTCTCTACTATTATTCTGACATTTCACATAATTAAAATAAAGTGGTGATCCTAACTGACCTAATACAGGGATTTTTTACTCAAATTAAATGTCAGGAATTGTGAAAAACTGAGTTTAAATGTATTTGGCTAAGGTGTATGTAAAGGGTCATCAACTGTATTGTATATGGCATACATGAACTAGTAAATAGTAGCCTACAGCAAAGTGTTTTTAAATAATTTCTAACAATTTCTGCTAGTCAATTTTTACTACCATGTGGGTTTTAGCATGCTTGAGCCTGCTAACTGAGGATTGTTAATTCACCTGTTTCCATACAATTTTTTATTTTAAAACATTTATCTTACAAAGAAGTTAATCTAACTATTTATCTATAAATGGAATTGTATTTGTTTTTTTTTTACTCATTTTTTTCCTAATCTTTACAGGAAAATGCCACGGGCATAATCTGAGGTGTGGAGAAATTTCACTGCAGCTAATGTAGAAGTAAAAGCTTTGTACATTTGCAAATACTGTCCCAAATCATATGTGAAGAATGCAACAAAGATGCAGAATCACCTGGCCAAGTGCATAAAGTTCTCTCAGCGCTCACAACCTCTGATATAAGTCACTCTACTTCTGTTCGAGGTGAAAGTGATGAAACAGACACCTTATTGATAGCAACAGCTCATGGTCCTCTTGGAATCAGAAACTTTTTTGACTCAGTTAATTTATTGTATCAGGTAAGTTGACTGAGAACACATTCTCATTTACAGCAACAACTTGGGGAATAGTTACAGGGAAGAGGAGGATGAATGAGCCAATAGTAAGCTGGGGATGATTAGGTGACCATGATTGCATGAAGGACACCAGGGTTAACAACCCTACTCTTACTATAAGTGCCATGGGATCTTTAATGACCTCAGTGAGTCAGGACACCTATTTAATGTCCCATCTGAAAGACAGCACCCTACACAGGGCAATGTCCCCAATCACTGCCCTGGGGGATTGGGATATTTTTTTAGACCTGGGGAAAGAGTGCCTCCTACTGGCCCTCCAACACCACTTCCAGCAGCATCTGGTCTCCCATCCAGGGACTGACCAGGACCAACCCTGCTTAGCTTCAGAAGCAAGCCAGCAGTGGGATGCAGGGTGGTATGCTCCTGACATGGAAGAACATAGTCAGAGGAATGCTGATGAATGTCTTGCTCGGGCTGTGTATGCTACTGGTTCACCTCTAATGTTCACAGGCAATGTGTATTGGAAGAGATTTCGGAATGTTCTTTTTCGCCCAGCATACAACCCTCCAACCAGACATGCTTTATCTACTCATTTGCTGGATGCAGAGTTCAACAGAGTTCAAGTGAAGGTCAAGCACATCATAGAGAAATCAGACTGTATTGCAATCATCTCTGATGGGTGGTGGCATGTTCGTGGGCAAGGAATAATTAACTACATAATCTCCACCCCTCAACCAGTATTCTACAAGAGCACAGACAAGGGACAACAGACACACCGGTCTCTACATTGCAGATCGGCTGAAGGCAGTCATCAATGACCTTGGACCACAGAAGGTGACAGACAATGCTGCGAACATGAAGGCTGCTTGGTCTAAAGTGGAGGAGTCCTACCCTCACATCACACCCATTGGCTGTGCTGCTCATGCATTGAATCTGCTCCTCAAGGACATCATGGCACTGAAAACAATGGATACTCTCTACAAGAGAGCCAAGGAAATGGTTAGGTATGTGAAGGGTCATCAAGTTATAGCAGCAATCTAACTCACCAAGCAAAGTGAGAAGAATAAGAGCACCACATTGAAGCTGCCCAGCAACACCCGTTGGGGTGGTGTTGTCATCATGTTTGACAGGCTGGAGGGGAAGGAGTATCTCCAAGAAATGGCCATATCACAGTCTGCTGATATGGACAGCCTCATCAAGAGGATCCTCCTGAATGATGTATTTTGGGAGAGAGTGGTAAGCAGCCTGGAACTCCTGAAACCTATAGCAGTAGCCATTTCACGGATTGAGGGAGACAATGCCATCCTGTCTGATGTTCAGACTCTGCTTGCAGATGTAAGAGAATAAATCTGTCCTGCCCTGCCCACTCAACTGTTGCTCCAAGCAGAGGAAACTGCAGTTCTGAAATACATCAAAAAGCGTGAAGACTTCTGCCTGAAGCCCATACACGCCGCAGTGTACATGTTGGACCCCAAGTACGCTGGCAACGAGCCATCCTCAACAAGGTTGGCAAGTGACAGTGAAGAAGAGGCCTCAGAGTCTGATGTTCAAGAGGTGGACATTGAGGAGGTCCAGGGAGAAGACTTGGAAGCCTGAGAGGAAGACAACCAAAGCTTTAGTTTCTATAAGTTTCTATAATTTCACAGATGAATGTTGAAAAAGGTTTTGGGAGATGCGATGGATTATTGGGGATCATTCAATATTCAATTTCTTTTGTTGTTCAGTGAAATTATCCCATGTGAAGAGTCAACTAATTTAATTAAAGTTAAATTCATAACAAAAAAAAATATATTCTATTGGAAGAATTTAATCATTTGCAATTATGTCTACTTATGATAAGGTAAAAGGTTTATGTTTCTGTCTCCATATGATATGGTAAATATATCCAATGGAAAAAACATCTACATTTAAATGGTATTAATATTAATTTGCATATATTTCTGTTAATTGGATAGACACTCAAAACACCAGGTATTAAAACATTTACCTTCTGGTTTATCATCTGGGAACAGCATCAGAGAGAAACAGCTGTACTGTTGATGGAAACTCAGATGTGGATAGAACTAGAACTAGTACTGTGTCCCAAATGGCACCCTATTCCCTATCTAGTGGTCTACTATTTAGGGAATAGGGTTCAGTTTGACTTGCCTTGCAGTTGGATTCCTGTAATTTGATATAACACTTGTTTACCGGATATTCAGAAAACGAAATAATCCACTATGTGCCCCGAGGCCTTAACATACAGTAATCCCTGCTTGATATTCTAAAGACGAGAGATGAAATAGATGAGAGAGAAAGGGAGCGGAAAAGAGAGAGAGAGACAGATAGAGATGAGAGAGAGAGCGAAGGGAGAGGAAAAGAGAGAGAGAGACAGATAGAGATGAGAGAGAGAGCGAAGGGAGAGGAAGAGAGAGAGAGAGACAGATAGAGATGAGAGAGAGAGCGAAGGGAGAGGAAGAGAGAGAGAGACAGAGAGAGAGATGAGAGAGAAAGGGAGCAGAAGAGAGAGAGAGAGAGAGAGACACAGATGCCTTGAAATTGAATTGAGAGAGAGAATACAATAGGGTGAACTCACAACATTTCCTCTGTATGTATCCTCTGTATGTATCCTTCAATGGCCTGTCCAAGCCGGAAGGAAATGAACTGAAGGCAAATGACACACACATGCATACTGCGCTAGAGATGGTTATTCTAATATCCGAACGGACGTTAGTACTTAAGATAGTATTCATTTTTGAGAAGGAAATAACAATAGGCCTATTTGAATGAAAAGGCTTTGTTAAATAAAATGATCTTGGTGTAATTGTTACATACAAGTTTTGTGCCCCATTAAAAAAAGATGTACCGATAACCTACACACTTCTCATGCGTGTAACTTGTTATTGGCGGCAATCAAAACAGCACTACGGTCATAGGCTACATGTGTAGCAACTGAAGTGGGAGATTTCTAATCAATGCTAAATGAAATTACAATTACGAAATTAAGTAGGCCACAGTGATCAAACAACAGGTAGACTGTTGTTTAATATAAATGGAGTTGTTGTAGACAAGGACAGGGAGCGCAGCAAAACAGCCTCAATTAGCTAGCTAGCTGGCTAACTTAGCTAACTAACTTAGCTGGCTAGTGTAGGTAGCTAGCTGGCTAACTAACTTAGCTAGCTAGGTTCTTTACATCGATTTGATACAGTCAAGACAGACACTACCAAATGAGATGATAGATAACCTTTCGCAGCAACAAGTTTGTCTACTTTCTCTCTCCCTCCATGCTCCTCTTGCGCCCCTCCCCCAACAGCCTGCGCTGAAACAAGCAGAGTGCACCGCCTCTCCTGAGTAGCGCAAGGAAGTCCCCAGTGAAGTTGAAAAAAGAACATGTTTTTCTTTAAAACATGTATTTCCACTATCCGCATATCTGAAAAAATATTATGATATTATTAGAATAGTGAAATAATTTCAAATGTCCATTCCTAATATACACGCACACACACATGCACACGATTGATTTGCTCAACATGAAATATCTGCTCAGTCATCTATCTGAAAAACCTATTGGAAACAGGAAGTGATGCAGGCGAGGAGAGGGACAAACAGATTAGAAACAGGAAGTCATGCAGGATAGGAGGGGAAGGGGGACAAAGATTTCAGAAACAGGAAGTCATGCAGGAGAGGAGGGGGACAAACAGATTAGAAACAGGAAGTCATGCAGGAGAGGAGGGGGACAAACAGATTAGAAACAGGAAGTCATGCAGGCAAGGAGGGGGACAAACCGATTAGAAACAGGAAGTCATGCAGGCAAGGAGGGGGACAAACCGATTAGAAACAGGAAGTCATGCAGGCAAGGAGGGGGACAAACCGATTAGAAACAGGAAGTCATGCAGGCAAGGATGTGCCAATCAATGTTTGGTGTTTTATGTGGTATTAAGTGTGAAGTGGACTTGACGATGAGAGGTTTTACTTAAGGGTCCTAGATGCCGTCTCCTGTTGTTGTGCCCTTGATCAAGACACTGAACACCTAAACCCTAAACCATCTCCAAGGGTAGTGCACGGTGACTGACCCTGTGCTCTAAGGTCTGAGTGTGTCTTAGGGGGTTAGAATGAAGCAAAAAGACAAATAACTGTGTCTAGTTATCATCTTCTTCTTCTTCTTCCTCCTCCCCCTCTTGGTTGACAGTGATAACATCCTGGTTCTGGATATCTTCTTTGAGGCTCTGAACTATGAGACCATCGAGCAGACGAAAGCTTACGAGTTCGCAGGATTGCTGGGTAAGAAAAAGCTTGTCAGCAGTTGTATGGATAATGATGAACAAAATTGCCAAAACTGTTATTATATGGTGTAATTAAATTACTCTAAACATTTTACATTCAAGTAATTTAGCAGACGCTCTTATCAAGAGAGACTGACAGGAGTGAGTGCCTACATTTTAATACTTTTTACGTGCTGGTCCGCCGTGGGAATCGAACCCACAACCCTAGCACTGCTACTGAGGTGTGTCGTTATACCTGAATACAAACTTTTTCAATGTTTTTGCCCCTGAATAAAAAAAAAGTTTATCCGTGTTACTTAATTTATTGTGGAACCGATGTTTCAGGTTCCAGGAACCCAATGCTTTCTTCAGGAGAACCCTTGTACTGTATGATTCATCCTCTGTACCATATACTGTATGTTTCATCGTGTGTGTTCTCATCTTGTGTGTCATGTATGTTTCATGTTTCATGTGTTTTCAGGTGATATTGGTGGTCAAATGGGTCTCTTCATAGGAGCCAGTATCCTCACCATCCTGGAACTCTTTGACTACCTATACGAGGTAAGCCTTCATCTAGGCTTCCTAGAGAAAGTTAGCCCCCAGATTATTGTAGTATCACTGTATGTAAATGTCCTTCACATAATTTTCTCACGGCAATATGTCTAGTGAGTGATGGACAGCCACAGGCCTTAGAACTAGCCAGCCACACGGAAACAATCCATCTCCACTAGCACCGCTGCATTCTCCAAAAATGCTAACCAAGTTTTTCTGGATGTTGCTTAATAACCAGCTAACTAGTTTAAAAACAGTTTGGAGGACACAAAACCCTTAGGAAAGTGGAAAATAAGTTACTACCTCTAAACTACCTGTATCCCTTTAAAACTATCCACCCAACTTAAAATGAGCTTGCAGATCATTCGTTTCCAGGTGTCTGAAAGCAGCTCATCTCTCGGGCACATGCACTGTTGCACCACTGTTTGAATACATGAACGTTTTGACCATATTATATTTGGGATTCAGTTAGGATGATCTCTTGCTGTTGATTTTTATCAGAGTAACAACCTCCATGGGTAGAATAGCTGCCTGTTCTACAAGGATTTGTTCATGTCCTCATGATTAATTATATACAACCTGTCAATTTAAAACAGTATCCTTTTTATTGTTCTTGATGGGAATAAACTGGGATCTGTAGCTCATCTTTTTATTTTACACATTACTGGTAATCATTTATAAATGTGTACCATCAGTCTTCTTTGAATTATAGAACTTTCTCATTACAACGGTCATTACGAGAACTTGGGAGTAAAATGTTAAATTTGCATTTCTTTGGGGTCAAAATGTTGTTATTGACATTAGCCTTGTTCTGTTCAATATTTCTCTACCTATACAGTACTCTAAATACCCCCAATTCACATTGTTAAGTTCAAAAGAATACAAAATAAAAATTGCAGACACCATTCAAACCAATGAGGGTTTGGAACTTCAAAGACAATTATCCCACAATCCTCTTTTTTGCAGATAGAACCTTAAAGTCCCAAGCTCTCGATTGGTCTCAATTTGGAATCTAGCATAGGGTTTAAAAAAAGAACCAACAGTGAATAGTCAGTTGGATGCATCCCAAAAGTCTGGTCCTCTGAGGCACTGCTTCAAAGACCAGCTACTATGTTTGCTTGTTTGCAGGTGATCAAGTACAAGCTGTGTCGATGCTCAAGTAAGAAACACAAACGCAACAACAACAATAACCGGGGAGCAGTTCTGAGTCTGGACGACGTCAAACGCCATGTCAGTAGGCTAAGTATTTTCAGTGTCGAGAGAGAGAGAGAGAGAGAGAGAGACAAAGAGAGAGAGAGAGAGAGAGAGAGAGAGAGAGAGAGAGAGAGAGAGAGAGAGAGAGAGAGAGAGAGAGAGTTTGCTGCTTGAAGTTCTTTGTTAATCTTCTCTTTCATCCAGTCCAGCCTGTACTTCTCTGCATCTTATCATCTTTCTTCACTGCATCATTACTCTCCTCTCCTCTTTCTTCCCTTCTTTCTGCCCCCAAAACATTGACCAAGTAGTGCACTATAAAATTAATAGGGTGATTTTGTAGACTATGTTCTTGGTTTCATTCCCACTATGCTTCCTCCTTTCTCTCCCCCTCTCACTCCTCTCTCCCCCTCCTCGATCTCCCCCTCTCTCCCTCCTCTTTCTCCTCCCCCCTCTCTCTCCGCCTCTCCACCTCCTCTCTCTCCCTCCTCTCTTCCCCCTCTCTCTCCCTCCTCTCTTCCCCCTCTCTCTCCCTCCTCTCTCCCTCCATCCTCTCTTCCCCCTCTCTCTCCCTCCTCTCTCCCCCCTCTCTCTCCTCTCCTCTCTCCCCCCTCTCTCTCCTCTCCTCTCTCCCTCTTCTCTCTCCTCCTCTCTCCCTCTTCTCTCTCCTCTTCTCTCTCCTTTCTTCACTTCTCTTCCCTCAGGCGCCCTGTGAGAACCTGCGTACGCCGGCTACGTATCCTGCCAACATGCTACCTCACCATCCAGCGCAGGGCAACGTTGAAGACTTCACGTGCTGAGCCAATCAGGAGAATGCAGGAAGTATCTGAGCCAATCAGGACAGGAGGAAGGAGGAAGAACCTGGCAGTACGCAGCCAAAGTCAACTATACAACAAGAATATCTGACGTGAACACTATATATAAGGAATTGAAATAAAAAAACTGATTGTCAATATGGAAACTTTTCTTACCATCTGAGAGGAGGGGGAAAATATCTACAATCACAAGAAGTAGAGAAGATAAAGACTATTCCAAACATAAATATCTGTAAAAGTTCGTTCCGGAAAATTTTTGGGGGGAATTTGGAATCCTAGAAGTAAAATCCTGAATGTTCTATGTCTATGTTTGGAATAGAACCAGGAAACAAAGACTCTACTCGTCAAGAACACACTGTAAATATGGTCCTCTCACTCTAAAACAGACAGATATGGGAAATGTAACTAACTACTGTACAGACACAACACTGTACAGACAACATCAACAGAGCCCCATGCCTTTACTGTATACAGTATCAGCAACACTCAGCTGTCACTGAGTATCCTATTAGGATAGTAGTATGGTTGGGATCAATTCCATTTAAATGTAGCCTTTTAACTTCTTGAATTGACTGAACTGAAATGCCATTGACCCCCCTGGTCAGTAGAGAAATGTAATGCTTCACTGAACTCCGGTGTAAATGTAGCACTGTAAATGCTGCTCCTCAGTTCCAGTGGGAGTCTCTCTCTCTCTCTCTCTCTCTCTCTCTCTCTCTCTCTCTCTCTCTCTCTCTCTCTCTCTCTCTCTCTCTCTCTCTCTCTCTCTCTCTCTCTCTCTCTCTCTCTCTCTCTCTCTCTCTCTCTCTCTCTCTCTCTCTCTCTCTCTCTCTCTCTCTCTCTCTCTCTCTCTCTCTCTCCCTCCCCTTTGAATGTAGCTATCTCTACAATAGGTTAAATCAACTACAACGAAGAGGAGTAGTGAAAACATTTGGGAGAGGGATGGTAGAGAGATCTACCGTTTAGGGGAAAAAAAGCGTACGGTGTACTTTTCAGGTTTTATCTTTTAAACGCATGCTGGTATATCGTCCTCTGCATGTATTACATTTTGTATTTTTGTTTAGTTTTTTTGTTTTATTATTATAGCCAAGTTTGCCTCAATGATACAGCTAAAGGAATATAATACTCCCCTCCTATTCATTTTGTGTGTTTGTGGACTTGTTTTGTGTGTGTGTGTGTGTGGTGTGTGGGGAGTTTGACTGACATAGGGTTGTGTGGGGCATTTGACTGACATAGTGGTGTGTGGGGATTTTGACTGACATACTGTAGTGGTGTGTGGGGAGTTTGACTGACATAGGGTTGTGTGGGGCATTTGACTGACATAGGGGTGTGTGGGGAGTTTGACTGACATACTGTAGTGGTGTGTGGGGAGTTTGACTGACATAGGGTTGTGTGGGGCATTTGACTGACATAGGGTTGTGAGGGGAGTTTGACTGACATACTGTAGAGGTGTGTGGGGAGTTTGAGAAATCTGTTCATTTCAGTCTTGTAATTCCGTGAGGGTTTTGAAATGTTCTGTAACTGTGTTCTAGTTGTTATATCAAAGCACAATTACACCGATATGTAGAGGTGGCGATGTAAAATAAAAAGTAGATGAATTCTTATGGATATTCTCATATTATCAATCTCATTATGTATAGACTTTTTAGGTTTGTTTTCTTTACTACAGAATAGGGTTGCAAAATTGCAGTAAATTTCCCAAAAATGTCCAGGTGTTTTCAGAAATCCCCATTGGAAGATTCCCCGGAATCAGGAGGGATCTTCCGAAAGGGATTTTCAGAAGACCTGGGAATTTAAAACCCTACTACAGAAACATTTTACAGGCTGTTCTATTTATCTAGTAAAGCATATTATAATAAAATGCTAATATCATTTTTTAACATTTGTTATTTTAATGGAGGTCTCATTTCTCGTGTTTTTTGACATGTTATGGAAATTGTGTTTTCAATATAAGCAGAGGAAGGTTATAGCGTAGGTGCGTCTGTGTGCGCGTGTGAATGCATACAATACCTTGCCAAAGCACATTTGATTGAATCAGACCCCCAATTCTTGAATTGATTTCCACTTTTAGTTGCCCCCGTAACTGATGAAATATGCAACAATTAGCGTAGCTAAAGCATTTGACTTCATTAACTATGTTCATCACATTCTCCACCCTATCTGCAAATACTCAGCCCTCCAATTCCATTCAATCTACATTAGACAGAGAGGGAGTCATCTATACTGAACAAACAACATGCAACAATTTCAACAATTTTACTGAGTTACAATTCATATAAGGAAATCAGTCAATTGAAATAAATTCATTAGGCTCTAATCTATTGATTTCACATGACTGGGCAGGGGTGCTGTCATGGGTGGGCCTAGGACGGCATAGGCCCACCCACCGGGGAGCCAGGCCCAATCAATCAAAATTAGTTTTTCCCCACAGAAAGGCTTTATTACAGAGAGAAATAAGATTCTTTTGTGTGTATGGAACATTTCTGGGATCTTTTACTTGCTCAATATGGGACCAACACTTTACATGTTGCGATTATATTTGTGTTCAGTATATTACCCAGCCCTCCAGTTCCATTAGACAGAGAGGGAGTGGGTCATCAGACTGAGTTGACTATCTTTTTAAACCCTGCTTCATTTTGAGGGGAAGGGTGGATATTTCAGTAGTTGCACACCATTTCAGTAGTTGCCCACCATTTCAGTAGTTGCACACCATTTCAGTAGTTACCCACCACTTTAGTAGTTGCACACCATTTCAGTAATTACACACCATTTCAGTAGTTGCACACCATTTCAGTAGTTACCCACCACTTTAGTAGTTGCACACCATTTCAGTAATTACACACCATTTCAGTAGTTGCACACCATTTCAGTAATTACACACCATTTCAGTAGTTTCCCACCACTTTAGTAGTTGCACACCATTTCAGTAGTTGCACACCACTTTAGTAGTTGCACACAATTTCAGTAATTACACACCATTTCAGTAGTTGCACACCATTTCAGTAGTTGCACACCATTTCATTAGTTGCCCACCACTTTAGTAGTTGCACACCATTTCAGTAGTTGCACACCACTTTAGTAGTTGCACACTATTTCAGTAATTACACACCATTTCAGTAGTTGCCCACCACTTTAGTAGTTGCACACCATTTCAGTAGTTGCACACAACTTTAGTAGTTGCACACAATTTCAGTAATTACACACCATTTCAGTAGTTGCAAACCATTTCATTAGTTGCCCACCACTTTAGTAGTTGCACACCATTTCAGTAGTTGCACACCACTTTAGTAGTTGCACACCATTTCAGTAGTTGCACACCACATTAGTAGTTGCACACCATTTCAGTAGTTGCACACCATTTCAGTAGTTGCACACCACTTTAGTAGTTGCACATAATTTCAGTAATTACACACCATTTCAGTAGTTGCACACCATTTCAGTAGTTGCACACCATTTCAGTAGTTGCACACCACTTTAGTAGTTGCACACTATTTCAGTAGTTGCCCACCACTTTAGTAGTTCCACACCATTTCAATAATTGCACACTGTCGCAATAGTGGCACAAGACAACATTGGTATTTTGAGGGGCGTTACGTTCACCAGCAAGAAAACCAAAAATGTCGCTCAAACAGAAGGGGGAACTAACGAAGAGTCACTGACAACAACCAAACCTGAACCGGTGGGGTTTTAGGAGGGGTTCTGAAAGACACTCATGGGGGTGTCCACTGAAATGACTAGCAACAACAACTGGGTCCTAAAAGACGCCCACCATGAGACCCACTAAATGTGCCCAAGCAGAGGCAAACAATACACACAAAAAAGACACACCAAACCTAATGAAAAGAATCTAAACAAAACATTTTGCAAAACAAAAACAGGAAGATCAGACAAATGACTAGAAATCAAATAGGGAGCACCAACTAAAGGTGTTAACCCTCCACATCTCTCAAGACAGCTGGAACACTGGGCCAGCCACTCTTAAATATCACCTGGGCCAGCCACTCTTAAATATCACCTGGGCCAGCACAGGTCAAATACCTTCCCACTAACGAGATGGACAAGCCAGCACAGGTGTAACACATGTTGACTAACGAGGTGACACCAATCGGTGCGCCCTATGTGCTAACGTGCTATACGTGCTGAAAGTCCAACCTCAAAACATAAATGGGAAACCAAAACCTGTAACAGGGGTATTTCAGTGTAGTTGCACACCACAACATTGGTATATGAAGTGGGTATTTTAGTATATTGGCACACCACAACATTAGTAAAACCAACGGCGCCGACAGACATGGCAGCTCTGCTTCTAGCTCCTAAGCAACTTTGCAGTATTTTGTTTTTTACAGCCAGAAATAACTTTTGGATATCAGATATCTTCTGGATATCTTCAAAGGGGGTGACACTCTAGACCCAAACTGTTATAGACCTATATCCATCCTGCCCTGCCTTTCTAAAGTCTTCAAAAGCCAAGTTAATTAACAGATCACTGACCATTTCGAATCCCACCGTACCTTCTCCGCTGTGCAATCCGGTTTCCAAGCTGGTCACGGGTGCACCTCAGCCACGCTCAAGGTACTAAACAATATCATAACCACCATCGATAAAAGACAGTACTGTGCAGCCGTCTTCATTGACCTGGCCAAGGCTTTCGACTCTGTCAATCACCGTATTCTTATCGGCAGACTCAACAGCCATGGTTTCTCAAATGACTGCCTCGCCTGGTTCACCAACTACTCCTCAGACAGAGTTCAGTGTGTCAAATCGGAGGGCCTGTTGTCCGGACCTCTGGCAGTCTCTATGGGGGTACCACAGGGTTCAATTCTCGGGCCGACTCTTTTCTCTGTATATATCAACGATGTCGCTCTTGCTGCGGGTGATTCCCTGATCCACCTCTATGCAGACGACACCATTCTGTATACATTTGGCCCTTCTTTGAACACTGTGTTAACAAACCTCCAAACGAGCTTCAATGCCATACAACACTCCTTCCGTGGCCTTCAACTGCTCTTAAACGCTAGTAAAACTAAATGCATGCTTTTCAACTGTTCGCTGCCCGCAACTGCCCGCCCGACTAGCATCACTCCTCTGGACGGTTCTGACTTAGAATATGTGGACAACTACAAATACATAGGTGCCTGGCTAGACTGTAAACTCTCCTTCCAGACTTATATTAAACATCTCCAATCCAAAATTAAATCTAGAATCGGCTTCCTATTTCGCAACAAAGCCTCCTTCACTCACGCCGCCAAACATACCTTCGTAAAACTGACTATCCTACCAATCCTCGATTTAGGTGATGTCATTTACAAAATAGCCTCCAACACTCTACTCAGTAAACTTGATGCAGTCTATCACAGTGTCATCCGTTTTGTCACCAAAGCCCCATATACCACCCACCACTGCGAACTGTATGCTCTAGTCGGCTGGCCCTCGCTACATAATCGCTGAAGCTGGAGTATTATATTTCCCTCACTAACTTTAAACATCAGCTATCTGAGCAGCTAACCGATCGCTGCAGCTGTACATAGCCCATCTGTAAATAACCCACCCAATCTACCTACCTCATCCCCATATTGTTTTTATTTACTTTTCTGCTCTTTTGCACACCAGTACTTCTACTTGCACATCATAATCTGCACATCTATCACTCCAGTGTTAATTTGCTAAATTGTAATTACCTCACTACTATGGCCTATCACTGCTTTGCTTTATCTTGGCCAGGTCGCAGTTGTAAATGAGAACTTGTTCTCAACTTGCCTACCTGGTTAAATAAAGGTGAAATAAAAAATAAAATAAAAGAGCGATGGTAACTCACCAGCATTACAACCAGGAATATGACTTTCCCGAATTGGATCCTTTCTTCGTACCCCCCAGGGCAATTGAATTTATCCCAGAGGCTAATCCAAGTATTCAGAGTGGACTTCTAGTCCAGCTCTGGATGCGTGACCTCCATCAAGGACCGTAACATACTCTGTTTCACGGAATCATGACTCTCAGGATATACTGTCCCTGTCCTTACAGCCAGCTGGGTTCTCAGTACATTGCGGAAACAGGAATAAAGAACTCCCTGGGAAGAAGAAAGGTGGTGGTGTATGTTTCATGATTAACTACTCGTGGTGTGATTGTGATAACGTACGGAAACTCAAGTACTTTTTTTCACCCGACCTAGAATACCTCACAATCAAATACCGACCGTATTACCTCCCAAAATAATTATCTTCGGTTATAGTCACAGCCGTGTATATTCCCCCTCAAGCTGATACCACAACGGCCATCAAGGAACTTCCCCTGGACTTTGTGCAAACTGAAAACCACATATCCTTGGGCCGCATTTATTGTAGCTGGGGATTTTAACAAAGCAAACGTGAGAACGCTACCAAAGTTCTATCAACACATTGTCTGTAGTACTCACCCTACAAAAACTCTCGACCATTGTTACTCTCCCTCCTGCATGGCTACAAGGCCCTCCCCCCGCCCTCCCTTCAGCAAATCAGATCACAAATCCATTCTGCTCCTCCCTTCCTATAGGCAGAAACTCAAACAGGAAGTACTGTGACAGTAGTGCTTGTACAAACTCGAACCCAGGCACAGAGAAACACAGCAAGCAGAGGTAGGGATAAATCCAGATATTTTACTTAGAGTCTTAAAAGAAACAAGGCAGCAGCTCAAGAGCACACTAACAAAACATGAGACCAAAATAACGATACAGGCCAACTGAGTAACCTAAATAACTAGGCAACCAGGTGAACAGAGAAGGTAATTGAACACAGGTGAAACCAATAAGAAATAATCAGGGTAACCTGGAAACTACAAAACAAGGTAAGGGTGCCCTCCAGCGGTAACCTAAGGAAACAACACTCAAATTAAACAGAACCTGTGACAGGACTCCCCCCCCCCCTCAAGGAACGGCTCTTGACGTTCCACCAGGGGTAGCTAAACGGCAACGGAAATACCGAATTAGTCGGTAGAAGCGGTCCCCAATGACCAGGATGACAGTGTGGCCCTCTGAGGATGGAAGGCCTGTGATGAAATCCATAGAGAGATGAGACCAGGGTCGAGAAGGTGTTGGCAGCAGATGAAGAAGCCCCAGAGGCTGCTGATGAGGAGTCTTGTTCTGGGCGCATGTCGAACAGGCAGCCACAAAGGTCAGAGTGTCCGCCTTCGCCGAGGGCCACCAAAACCTCCTCCTCAGAAACTCTGGATGAGAGGTGAGACGTGATGAGTGAGCCCACAAAAGTACCTTGGACCATGCCCCAAGAGGAACAAAAAGTCTGTTAGATGGGCAGCCGTCAGGAACTGCCTCCCTACCTTGCGCCTCCCTCACCACAGTCTCTATACCCCAGGACACCGGCGCGAGGATGAGCGACCTGGAATTGATGTATCACAGGGATGAAGCTTTTGGTCTTTAGCGGAGCGCTGAGACAGAACCGCACCCATGCCAACGTTAGAGGCATCCACCTCTACCACGAAGTTTAAGAGAAGAATCCGTATGAACTAGAATGGGTGCAGAAGAAAACCGACGTTTGTCCTCGAACGCCTTCTCAGCAGCAGGGGTCCAGCTTACATGCCCAGCCGAGCCCTTGGTGAGCACTGTCAATGGCACAGCCACAGAACTAAAGTCTCTCACAAATCTCCGGTAGAAATGAGAAAAACCCCAAAAACGCTGGACTTGCTTGACTGTGCTGGGCCGCAGCCAGTTGACCACCACTTATACCTTTTGGGAGTCCATCCGTACACAGCCCTGAGACACAATGTACCCCAGGAAGGAGATCTGAGGAACGTGAAACTCTCACTTTTTGGCCTTCATGAACAAGTGGTGAGAGAGGAGTCTTCAACATTGTAATGCTTGTACGAACTCGAACACAGGCACAGAGAAACACAGCATGAAGAGGTAGGGGTAAATACAGAACTTTTACTTAGAGTCTTAAAAGAAACAAGGCAACAGCACGGGAGCACACTAACAAAACATGAGACCAAACCAACGATACAAGCCAACTGAGGAACCTAAATAACCAGGCAACCAGGTGAACAGAGAAGGTAATTAAACACAGGTGAAACCAATAAGAAATAATCAGTGTAACCTGGAAACTACAATACAAGGTAAGGGTTCCCTCCAGCGGTAACCTAAGGAAACAACACTCAAATAAAACAGAACCTGTGACAAGTACCTGTGCTAAGGTCTATTCAATTCTGGTCTGACCAATCGGAATCCATGCTTTAAGATTGTTTAGATCACGCGGACTGGGATATGTTCCGGGGAGCCTCTGAGAATGACATTGACGTATACACGGACACCGTGACTGTGTATAGGGGATGTTGTTCCCACTGTGACTATTAAAACCTACCCAAATCAGAAACCGTGGATGGATGGCGGCATTCGCACAAAGCGCAAACCTCCACATTTAACCATGGCAAGGTGACTGGGAATATGGTTGAATACAAACAGTGTAGTTATTCCCTCCGTAAGGCAATCAAACAATCAAAACGTCAGTTTAGAGACAAAGTCGAGTCGCAATTCAATGGCTCAGACAGGAGACGTATGTGGCAGCGTCTCACGGATTACAAAGGGAAAACCAGCCACGTCGTGGACACCGCCGTCTTGCTCCCGGACAAGCTAAACACCTTCTTCGCCCGCTTTGAAGATAACACAGTGCCTCCAATGTTCACCCATGACTGCGTGGCCACGCACACCTCCAACTCAATCATCAAGTTTGCCGCCGACACAACAGTAGCAGGCCTGAATACCAACAATGATGACACAGCCTACAGGGAGGTAGTGAGGGCCCTGGCGGAGTGGTGTTAGGAAAATAACCTCTCCCTCAACGTCTACAAAACGAAGGAGCTGATCGTGGACTTCAGGAAACAGCAGAGGGAGCACCCCCCTATCCACATCGACAGGACCGCAGTGGAGAAGGTGAAAACCTTGAAGTTCCTCGGCTTACACATCATCTGAAATGGCCTACCCACACAGACAGTGTGGTAAAGAAGGTACAACAGCGCCTCTTCAACCTCAGGAGGCTGAA
Source organism: Brachymystax lenok tsinlingensis (assembly GCA_030435695.1). Classification (NCBI taxonomy): domain Eukaryota; kingdom Metazoa; phylum Chordata; class Actinopteri; order Salmoniformes; family Salmonidae; genus Brachymystax; species Brachymystax lenok. The sequence continues at coordinate 7,172,932 of CM059797.1, read as the reverse complement.
GAAATTTGGCTTGTCACCTAAAACCCTCACAAACTTCTACAGATGCACAATTGAGAGCATCCTGTCGGGCTGTATCACTGCCTGGTACTGCAACTGCACCGGCCGCAACCGTAGGGCTCTCCAGAGGGTGGTACGGTCTGCCCAACGCATCACCGGTGTCACACTGCTGCCCTCCAGGACACCTACAGCACCCGATGTCACAGGAAGGCCAAAAAGCTACCATCCAGAAGGCGAGGCCAGTACAGGTGCATCAAAGCTGGGACCGAGAGACTGAAAAACAGCTTCTATCTCAAGACGGTCAGACTTAAATAGCCATTGCTAGCCGGCTACCACCCCCGGTTACTCAACCCTGCACCTTAGAGGCTGCTGCCCTATATACATAGACATGGAATCATTGGTCACTTTAATAATGGAACACTAGTCACTTTAATAATGTTTACATACTGCTTTACTCATTTCATATGTATATATTGTATTCTATTCTACTGTATTTTAGTCAATTTCTTCATTCCATTCTTTTACTTTTAGACTTGTGTGTATTGTTGTGAATTGTTAGATACTACTGCACTGTTGTAGCTAGGAACACAAGCATTTCGCTACACCCTCAATAACATCTGCTAAATATTTGTGTGTGACCAATACAATTTGATTTGAGGGGGATATTTCAGTATAGTTACACACCAACACATTGATTATTTCAGTATTTTTGTTGCACACCACAACTTTGGTATTTTTGGAAATAGAACAGAACTGCAGTGTGGAGGGTTTTTATTTTTGTAGATTATTTCTGTATAGTTACCACACCACAACGTTGGTATTTTAGGAGGGTATTTCAGTATAGTTGACACACCACAACATTGGTATTTTGGGGCTGGAGAACTGAACTGCAGTAGAAATGTAATTATAGTCTCAGCTGCAGGAGGACAACAGGAAATATCCTGAACAGAAGTTTTATCGAGATTCTCAAAGCATTACAATTGCTTGGGTGGTCCCCTTTTCTGCTGAGTCTGTTATTGAATGCTATAGTCTGCTATAGACTGCTATAGTCTGTTATAGTCTTTTATAGTCTGTTATAGAATGCTATAGTCTGTTATAGTCTGTTATAGTCTGCTATAGTCTGCTATGGACTGCTATAGACTGTTATAGACTGCTATAGTCTGTTATAGACTGTTATAGTCTGTTATAGTCTGCTATAGTCTGTTATAGTCTGCTATAGTCTGCTATAGTCTGCTATAGTCTGTTATAGTCTGTTATAGACGGCTATAGACTGGTATAGTCTGTTATAGTCTGTTATAGACTGCTATAGTCTGTTATAGTCTGTTATAGACTGCTATAGTCTGTTATAGTCTGTTATAGACTGCTATAGCCTGTTATAGTCTGTTGTAGACTGCTATAGTCTGTTATAGTCTGCTATAGTCTGCTATGGACTGCTATAGTCTGTTATAGACTGCTAAAGTCTGTTATAGACTGTTATAGTCTGTTATAGTCTGCTATAGTCTGTTATAGTCTGCTATAGTCTGCTATAGTCTGTTATAGTCTGCTATAGACTGCTATAGACTGCTATAGTCCGCTATAGTCCGGGCGGCAGGTAGACCGGGCGGCAGGTAGACCGGGCGGCAGGTAGCCTAGTGGTTAGAGCGTTGGACTTGTAACCGGAGGGTTGCAAGTTCGAATCCCCGAGCTGACAAGGTAAAAATCTGTCGTTCTGCCCCTGAACAAGGTGATGGTGATATAATAATAATGGTGACCAATAATGGTGACTTTGACTTTTTTTGACTTTGACTATAGTCTGTTATAGACTGCTATAGTCTGTTATAGTCTATTATAGACTGCTATAGTCTATTATAGTCTGCTATAGTCTGCTATAGTCTGTTATAGTCTGTTATAGACTGCTATAGACTGCTATAGTCTGTTATAGTCTATTATAGACTGATATAGTCTGTTATAGTCTGTTATAGTCTGTTATAGACTATAGCAGTCTGTTATAGTCTGTTATAGACTGCTAAAGTCTGTTATAGTCTGTTATAGACTGCTATAGTCTGTTATAGTCTGCTATAGTCTGCTATAGTCTGCTATAGTCTGTTATAGTCTGCTATAGTCTGCTATAGTCTGTTATAGTCTGTTATAGACTGCTATAGTCTGTTATAGTCTGCTATAGTCTGCTATAGACTGTTATAGACTGCTACATTCTGATATAGTCTGATATAGTCTGCTATAGACTGCTATAGTCTGCTATGGACTGCTATAGTATTTTATAGACTGTTATAGTATGTTATAGTCTGCTATAGTCTGTTATAGTCTGTTATAGACTGCTTGTTGAGCTGAATCTCATGTGATAAAGAACTACACTTCCCAGAGTGCAGCAGCAGCAAACCGGCTGCTTGTCACCTGATCAGTCAGTTTCACTGATTTGGAGCACCTGTGAAAACCTGGAGGTCCTCACTCATTTAGGGAAACAAACTTCAGAGAGAAGACGCTCCAAGTTCACTCGTAGGTTCAGTCCAGAGACGCCAATGGTCAGTGAAATGTTTTATTTACTTTCATGGGGATTGAAATGCTGTTTAATATGTTTGAGCTATGTTAACTGCTGTGTAGATTGGTTAAGGAACACATTGAAGCATTGTCTTCATTGCTTTTGTGTTAAATGGGTTTGCTAGAATAATATTTCATTTTGAGTTGAAAAAATAAGATACAAAAGGATGGTACAAAGTTAACATTTAATAGAATGTTTACATTTTTAACTTTTACTAACAAATTCGGGAATTCATGAAATTATCTTTTGCTTTATTGAATGTAAAAGGCTTAAGTGGTTAATTAATTTAAAAATGTTGAATTAAAATGGTAACTTTTGTTCTGTCTTTAAAGGTTTACAACCTATTTCACTGAACAGACCAATCAACTGACAAAGCCAAAATAAAAGTGATTGAGTTGGAAAATTGAGTTGTCCTCGTGTCCTTTGGAAGTTGAACAAGAGTAGGACTTGACAGTTGTAAACCACTCGGAGCGGCCTGGCCCTGAGGATAAACGGCTTCAGATCCAGAAATAAGCTATTGACGCAGAGGAATTCAAGATGGCGGAAGATGTCCTGGGGAAGTCAGTCCAGCAGCTCAAAAAGGAGAGGACCTCGGCAAAAAGCAGCTTCACCAGACAGGCCAACTTCATTTCAAGAGGCGCAAGCAGCATGCTGCAAGTGGAGTTAGAGGAGGAATTCACTAAGCTTTCAGACTGTTTCAGGAAGATGCTCGATGCCAATGATGACTACAGGATTGGACTGGAGGCTGACATTAAGACTGAGGATAATGAAGCAGGTCTTGATGAACAGCAAGAGGCCGACATTGATAGATCTGTAAATGAAGGTGAAACAAAGTTGGCGGAAATAAGAGACATTGTTCAAACAAACCTGTGGTCGAGGTATGGAAGGAGTGAACTTTTTGTGGCAATTCTGGAAGCAGAAAAAGCCAATGATAAAGCGGCTGATGTACCTGTAGAAAGTGCCAATTTAGAGGGCTATGAAGTGCACCTCGCTCTCTTGGACAAGAGAATAAATGAGGCCATCTCAGCAATGTCAGCATGGGAGAGATGGATCCCTGTAGAATTAAAAGACGAATTAGATGGAAGATTCAAGGACGTAAGAGCATCCTACTACAGGCTTGAGTTAAGGAAAGCTGAATTTGCCACTGCACGGACGATTAACGAGCAAGGCACAGGAGTGAAACTACTACACCAACCGGCAACATCCACTCCAATAGTGAGAATCAAGCCAACCTCTCTACCTATCTTCAATGGAAGCAAGAGCGAATATCACAGATGGAGGAAAGACTGGGAAAGCCTGCAAAGGCAGGGAGAGCCATCCGGATCAACTGAAGTTAAGAAAATTCAACTCTTGGAGAGTGTGGATGACAAAATCTCAAAGGACCTCAGACTTTCAACCTATACCACTGCCAATGACATGTTCAGAGTCCTGGAGAACAGATATGGCAACAAGTCAACCATCACAGTGGAAATCCTTGAAGAGCTGGAGAAGATGCCACATGTAAAAGGGAACCAGCCAAGAAAGGTGATTGACCTCATACAGTCAGTGGAGAAGGCCCTAGCAGATCTTACAGAGTTAGGAAACTCTGGAGCCATAAAAAACCCACTGGTAATTAAAACCATTGAAAGCAAGTTGCCTGACTTTATTAAAAGAGACTGGGTGATGTTCATGGTTGAACCCAGGAACAATGTCACATCAGACAACCACTTTGTAATGCTCTTAAAGTTCCTGAAAAGTCAAGAAGAAATACTAGAGAGACTTGAGCAGCTCAGAACTGTGGAGAAAGACCGTTCAGACAAGAAGTATGACCAAAAGATTGCCTCAACAAAAACCACAAAGAAAGAGCTTGATGAGGTATGTGGTGATAGAGGGCACAATAACAAAATCTTCTTCTGTAAAAAGTTCAAAAGACTTAAGCTACCTGGAAAGAAAGCTGTAGTGAAAAAGCTGGGAGCATGCAGAAAATGTCTCGGATGCCATGATGATGGATACTGCAGGGACACTTTCCTATGCAGAAATAAAGACTGTAGAAGGGAAGGTGGTGCCCCAGACCACCATGTTTTCCTCTGCCCAAAGGGAGAAGTCAAAAGAGGGGAAGAGAGAAAGAGTGGAGAAGACTGCAAAAGTGAAAGCAAACTAATGGAGGAACAAGAGGAGATCTTGTCTGAACTTTCCCCAGAAATGGCAGATCGATGCAGAAAGGCTTTCACCAACAAAACCGCAGTGACACTCGATGCTTCAGGCCAGTCTGAGCTACTGCAGAGGAATGGGCTCTCTGAACTTCCTGTCATCATGATGTTGATGCAAGTCACTGCGAACACAGGGCAGAAGATTCAAACTTTAATTGACCTTGCTTCAGATACAAACTATATCACCCATAAAGCTGCGGAAAAACTGAAGTTAAGACATGAAAAGATACCTTCGTGTTTTCACTTCCATGGCCATACCACCAACCCCATGCACAACTAAAGTTATCTCCTCAGTCAGAGTCAAGACGCCTAAAGGAACAGAAAGAGCTCATGAAATGGTCTGCTACGGCTTGGATGAAATCGCCGGAGTGCATCAAGTAATTGAACCTGAGAAGTTGAAAGAATTCTTCCCAGAAGTCACACTTAAAGAATTGGAAAGGCCAAAAGAGGTTGAACTTCTCATTAGCCACCGAGAGGGAAGACTCGCTCCCCAGAGGGTAAAAATCATCGGAGACCTCGTCTTGTGGGAGAGTCCATTGGGAAAGACAGTGGGTGGAGCACATCCCGACTTACTTGAAGAAGTGGAGGTTGAAGCATATGAATCCAAAACACACTTCGCTCGATCCATGAGGACAGCGGCTGTCAAATATCAAGAAATCACAAGTCCAACAACTGTGGCTCAGAACAAATTTACAGCTGCCAGTAACCGTGAGTTCCTTGAGTGGTGGCAATGGGACAGCATCGGAGCTGCATGTGAGCCAAGATGTGGAGGATGCCGATGTGGAAACTGTCCACCAGGAGGAAAATAAATGACCCTGGCAGAAGAGAGGGAACTGGAGATCATTAAAGGAGGCCTCACCTATAAGAAGGGGGATGCTCACACACCAGCTCCACATTGGGATGCAAAGTATCCTTGGACGGTGGATCCAGCCTCTCTCCCAAACAACAAAGGTGCAGTCCAGGCTTGTTTCTTAAGGATGGAAAAGCAACTAAGCAGAGAGCCAGACTGGAAAGTTGCATATGCTACCCAGATTCATGAAATGGTCGAGCGAGGCGCAGGCATAAAACTCACCAACAAAATCATGGACGAGTGGAACGGACCAGTGTGGTACGTAAGCCACCTGGTGGCGCCAAACCCTCATTCGGTGACAACACCAATTCGTATTGTATGGAATAGTAGCCAGAAATACAAAGGCGTGAGTATGAATGATCTTCTTCTGAAGGGACCAGACGTTCTCAACTCTATCAGAGCTGTCCTGCTGAGGTTCAGGGAAGGGACGTATGCATCTCTAGGAGACATCAAAAAGATGTACAACTCGGTATGGCTGGAGGAGCGTGAGATGCATCTTCACAGGTTCTTCTGGAGGGACAGCCCAGATGACGAGATAAGTGAATATGCAATTACCCGAGTCAACATTGGGGACAGACCTGCTGGTTGCATTGCTCAGTTGGCTATGAGGGAAACAGCACACCTGCCCAACTTTCTTCACTTGGAGGATGAGTGCAGAGTCATTGAAGAGGACAGTTATGTGGATGACCTCTTAACCTCCCATAATGACCTAAATAAACTTGACAAAATCACAGCAAATGTTCAAGAGATCTTGAAGGCTGGAGGTTTCTTCCTCAAACCATGGGTCCGGTCAGGGCAAAGTGGGAAGCAAAGAATGGAGACGGAGGGTCGAACAGAAGCACAAAGTAAGACCTTAATTCTTCCAAATCAAATGAGAGATGACGACAACAAAGCCTTGGGTATCGGCTACCAAATGGATGAAGACAAACTCTACATGTTAACCTCAGTTAACTTTTCCAAAAGGAAGAAGAAGATGAGAGTTGGAAAAGATCTTCTCAATGAGGAGGTGAGAACTGAGACACCTAAGCCACTGACTAGGAGGGCTCTCTTAAGCCAAGTGGCTGGACTGTATGACCCAATTGGCTTAGTTACACCTGCCAAACAGAAAGGAGCAATTCTTGTTAGAAAAGCATTCCAAGAAGGAAGGGGTGGGAAACTAACCCAAGAAACGTGGGACCAACCTCTCTCAGAAAGCCTCAGAGAAGAAGCCATACAGCTTTTTGAAGAATATGTGCAGCTTGGACAGGTGAAATTCCACAGGAGCCTCACACCAGCTGACTGGGAGGGGAAACCTTGGGGCATCACATTCTCTGATGGAAGTGACAAATCCTATGGAGCTGTGATGTACTTAAGATGGGAAACAAGTCAAGGCACTGAAGTTCGATTCGTTGAATCAAAAGCCAAGCTGACACCCCTTGATCAGAAAGGAGAAGCTGTAAAAGCTGAGATCTGTGGTGCTGTCTTCGCAGCCAGGATCAGGAGGTATGTAGAAAAGCATGCTCGAATGAAGATCGAGAGATGGTTCCATCTACTCGACAGTCAAACGGTCTTGGGAGCCATTCAAAGAGTCAGTTATGGGTACAACACCTTCTTTGCAAATAGTGGGTGAAATCCAGAAGGCTGGACTAGTGCAAGACTGGTGGTGGATCCGAGGCGATCTAAACATAGCTGACATCATAACAAGAGGGGGCGCTCCTGAAGATTTGGAGGATAATTCCACATGGCAAAATGGACCAGAGTTCCTGAAGTGGCCAGTGGAGAAGTGGCCTATAAAATCAGCTGGAGAGGTTGCAGCTCATGCCAGAGAGAGTGTAAACAAGCTCCAGAGGAAGGCATTCTCAGGTGCATTAACAAGAGCTCAAGCAAGAAGTAGTCAGCAGAAAGAAGAACTAGGAAGCACTCCGGAAAGTCCAAAGAGTGAAACTCAAGAGGGAATACCTGTGGTAAACCCAACTCTTCTTCTAAGAAAGAAGCCCACTGGCTGGGTTAAAGATATCGTGGAAGTAAGAAGACTCAGTAGCCTGTCCAAACTGGTGAGAGTCGTTGCCTGGGTTTGTCTAGCTGCCAAGCAGTGGCTGAAGAGGTGCCGGGCCCCTAAACAGTCAAAGTGGGAGGTAAGATCACCCAAGCAAGCTGTGCTGACTGTCAAAGAACAGGAAGATGCACTCAAAGACATCTTCCTCGCAGCTCAAGAAGGTACAGTTTTTTCAGACACAACTCTAAGCAGACTGGCAGTATACAAAGATGTGGACTCTGGACTGCTGGTTTGTGGAGGCAGGATTCAGACGTTCAACGAAGATAAGACAGCAGTGCCAGTTTTACCATTTGAAGCATGGGTGTCAACATTGCTGGCACAGGAATCCCACAAAGCAAACCACGAGGGAGTGGCAGGAACCCTTCTCCGGATGAGGAAGAAAGACTGGGTAATAAAAGGCCGTAGACTTGCCAAGAAAATGGTTGACAGCTGTGTGGTCTGCAGGAAAAGCAAGGCAAAACAGTGTCAACAAATCATGGCTGACCTGCCTCTAGAGCGAACAGGCCCAGCTGCACCTTTTGAATTCACCACTATGGACCTGTTCGGCCCTTATGAAGTGAAAGATGAGGTAAAGAAGAGGACTAGGCTCAGAGTATGGGGAATAGTCTTCTGCTGCATGGCTTCCCGAGCCATACACACGGATGTGGTGAGTGACATGTCATCTGAAGGATTCCTGCTAGCCTATCAAAGGTTCACTTCACTGAGAGGACACCCCAGGAAACTCTGGTCAGACCCTGGCACTAACTTTGTGGGAGCCAGACCTGCACTGGAGAAGCTTCACAAATTCCTTAACCGACTAAACAAGTCTGAACTTGAAGACACAGCTGCCAAGCATGGTACAGAGTGGTCGTGGAAGATTCACCCGGCAGACTCTCCCCATAGGAATGGGGCAGCAGAGGCAGCTGTCAAAGTAGTGAAGCGGGCGTTGAGCAACCTTGGTGGGAATGGTGTTTTCACATGGGGAGAATTCCAAACTTTTTCTATTCATGGCAGCCAACCTTGCAAATGAGAGACCCATCGATGCAAGAACTCAAAGCAGAGAAGACTGTGTAGAGTACATCACCCCGAATTCTCTGCTTTTAGGACGTGCCAATCCAAAGGGAGACCCTGGAGATTTCCAGTTTGATGGCTACCCTTACAAAAGACTTAGACTTATTCAAGCAGAGGTAAGCAATTTCTGGAAGAAGTGGAGCCAATTGGCTGGACCTAATCTGTTCATAAGAAACAAATGGCACACCAAAGAACGAAATGTTGCTGTTGGAGATGTGGTCTGGTTGGCTGACCAAAACGCCCTGAGAGGACAGTACAAGCTGGCTAGAGTGGTCGGTGCCAATGCTGACAGCAAAGGCATCGTAAGAGATGTGCTTGTGAAGACTTTTCCCAGCTATCCTGTTCACATCACAAAGGGAAACGGCAAAGGGCCCACAAGCGCTAATAGTAAAAGAACCAAGAGGCTCCAAACCAAAATCCCAGCCACAATTCTTCATAGAGATGTCAGACGCCTTGTCATTCTACTTCCCACTGAAGAACAAGCAGAGGTATGAAGGGTTGTGTGACCTCTCTGGTTTTGAAAACCAGGAGCTCAAGTGGGAGGTGTTGAGCTGAATCTCATGTGTTAAAGAACTACACTTCCCAGAGTGCAGCAGCAGCAAACCGCCTGCTTGTCACCTGATCAGTCAGTTTCACTGATTTGGAGCACCTGTGAAAACCTGGAGGTCCTCACTCATTTAGGGAAACAAACTTCAGAGAGAAGACGCTCCAAGTTCACTCGTAGGTTCAGTCCAGAGACGCCAATGGTCAGTGAAATGTTTTATTTACTTTCATGGGGATTGAAATGCTGTTTAATATGTTTGAGCTATGTTAACTGCTGTGTAGATTGGTTAAGGAACACATTGAAGCATTGTCTTCATTGCTTTTGTGTTAAATGGGTTTGCTAGAATAATATTTCATTTTGAGTTGAAGAAATAAGATACAAAAGGATGGTACAAAGTTAACATTTAATAGAATGTTTAAATTTTTTACTTTTACTAACAAATTCGGAAATTCATGAAATTATCTTTTGCTTTATTGAATGTAAAAGGCTTAAGTGGTTAATTAAATTAAAAATGTTGAATTAAAATGGTAACTTTTGTTCTGTCTTTAAAGGTTTACAACCTATTTCACTGAACAGACCAATCAACTGACAAAGCCAAAATAAAAGTGATTGAGTTGGGAAATTGAGTTGTCCTCGTGTCCTTTGGAAGTTGAACAAGAGTAGGACTTGACACTGTTATAGTCTGTTATAGTCTGTTATAGACTGCTATATTCTGATATAGTCTGATATAGACTGCTATAGACTGCTATAGTCTGTTATAGTCTGTTATAGTCTTCTAAAGACTGATATAATATGCTGTAGACTGCTGTAGACTGCTGTAGACTGCTATAGTCTGTCATGGTTTGCTATAGGCTGTTATAGTCTGTTATGGTCTGTTTTTGTCTGTTTTAGCAGTCTTTATAGTCTGCTATAGACTGTTATAGTCTGCAATAGTCTGCTATAGACTGTTATAGACTGCTACATTCTGATATAGTCTGTTATAGACTGCTATAGACTGCTATAGTCTGTTATAGTCAGCGACGGAGGAGTGTGAGGAGAGGAGGTGTGTTTCCCAAATGGCACCCTATTCCCTATTAAGTGCACTACTTTTGCCCAGGGCCCATGAGGCTCATTTTGGAAGCAGACGAGGAGAGGCTGCCAACAACCAAAACTCAGTGGGTGCCCTGTGTTGCATTCTGATGAGGCGCTGCCTCTTCTTCATCACATTGGCTGTGTTTCATTCCAAGATGCCCCCCCTTCCTTCTGCCCTCGTTCCCTTCCTTTACTGGATCTGAGACAACTGGGTAAGTGGTACTAAGCAATAGCTCCACCCAGTTTCCTACCATAATAGCTCCACCCAGTTTCCTACCATAATAGCTCCACCCAGTTTCCTACCATAATAGCTCCACCCAGTTTCCTACCATAATAGCTCCACCCAGTTTCCTACCATAATAGCTCCACCCAGTTTCCTACCATATTGATCTCCCTGTCACACCCTGATCAGTTTCACCTGTCCTTGTTATTGTCTCCACCCCCTCCAGGCGTCGCTTGCTATCCCTGGTGTATATATCCCTGTGTTTCCTGTCTCTGTGCCAGTTCGTCTTGTATGTTCCATGTCTTGTATGTTCCATGTATGTTTTTTCCGTGCTCCTGCCTTTTCTATTCTCTTTGACTAGTCCTCCCGGTTTTGACCCTTGGTTGTTTTCTGAACTCTGTACCCGCCTGCCCTGACCTCGAGCCTGCCTGCCACACTGTACCTCCTGGACTGAACTGGTTTTGACATTTTGCCTGTCCACGACCATTCTCTTGCCTACCTTTTTTGGATGTAATAAATATCAAAGACTCAATCCATCTGCCTCCCGTGTCTGCATCTGGGTCTCGCCTTGTGCCCTTATACTCACTTGCCCAGTCCTATCAGATCTATAATGGGAGGGAAGTGAATGATGGCACAGGGAGGGAACATCTTCTTGGAATGAAACACACCCATGTTGCTACCCTAGCGTTACCTTGAATAAAGACTGTTCTACTACTGAGTCATCATAATACCCCAGACTTACCTTGAATAAAGACTGTTCTACTACTGAGTCATCATAATACCCCAGACTTACCTTGAATAAAGACTGTTCTACTACTGAGTCATCATAATACCCCAGACTTACCTTGAATAAAGACTGTTCTACTACTGAGTCATCATAATACCCCAGACTTACCTTGAATAAAGACTGCCCTACTACTGAGTCATCATAATACCCCAGACTTACCTTGAATAAAGACTGTTCTACTACTGAGTCATCATAATACCCCAGACTTACCTTGAATAAAGACTGTTCTACTACTGAGTCATCATAATACCCCAGACTTACCTTGAATAAAGACTGTTCTACTACTGAGTCATCATAATACCCCAGACTTACCTTGAATAAAGACTGTTCTACTACTGAGTCATCATAATACCCCAGACTTACCTTGAATAAAGACTGTTCTACTACTGAGTCATCATAATACCCCAGACTTACCTTGAAAATAGACTGTCCTGCTAGTATGTCGTCATCGTAATAAGAAATGGTATTATGGATGCATCACTATAACACATATATCCATTGAACTGTAGCATCACACTTTTCAATGATTGTTGTTTTTTTAGGTCTATGATAGTGCGTCAACATGCTTCCCAGAACATATTGTTCTAGTTATTCAGGGAATATAATGATATGCTTTGTGAGTTTTGTATGTAGGCTACATGATTTATGCAGTTGCCTACTCAATTTAGTGTTAAAATATACTGTACATGTACTTTATTATAGAATAGATAACTACAGAGATAATATCTGATATTTTCTTCCAAGCCTATCTAGGAAATGGGAAAATGCTCTTCACTGTTGAGGCACATTCACATACTGTACCAGACTATTCAACATCCCTTTTCTGATCATCAAGTGGAATAGATGTGTTTTTTCGGACAGAAACAGTATCCCAGGTTCCGACCTCGTAACATTTGTCAGTTTTCCAGGCAGCAGCGTTTCCGCCTAAGTATTCATATATCCTGTCAGATCTCGCAGTGCAATTAGTGGGCCCAGCCGTATGTCTTAGATAAGACGGCAGTAGTGCTCTAGTGGTCACCGAGGCTCGACTTTGCATCCTGTTCATTAAGAGCTGTAGATAAGAGGATTAGTAATTACAATTGGGACATGGTATGCGTCCTGAATGGCACCCTATTCAGGATATAGTGCATTACTTTTGACCAGGGCTCTGCACTACTTTTTTTTTTAGCTTTATTCAACCAGGCAAGTCAGTTAAGAACAAATTCTTATTTTACAATGACGGCCTACCCCGGCCAAACCCGGACGATGCTGGGCCAATTGTGCGCCGCCCTATGGGACTGCCAATCACAGCTGGATGTGATTCAGCCTGGACTACTGTGCGCTATATAGGCTCCTGACTGGCGCAGCGGTCTAAGGCACTGCATCTCAGTGCAAGTGGTGTCACTACAGTCCCTGGTTCAAATCCAGGCTGTATCACATCTGGCTGTGATTGGGAGTCCCATTGGGCGGCACACAATTGGCCCAGTGTCGTCTGGGTTTGGCCGGGGTAGGCCGTCATTGTAAAAAAGGAATTTGTTCTTAACTGACTTGCCTGGTTAAATAATTTTTTATAAAATTACTGTGCACTATATAGGGAAGAGGGAGCCATTTGGGAAACAACCACCTTCCCAGAGTGCACAGGGAGAACCGCCTTCCCAGAGTGCACAGGGAGAGGCTTTTTATTATTTCAGATGGGGATCTTCTTTTCGCTTAATTCGTTTAAAAACAAAAAGTAGTAACACCTGTTACTTTTAATGCAGGTAGTTGAAGCACACACACACACAATTAACGCACAATTAACGCACACACACACAATTAACGCACACACACACAATTAACGCACAATTAACGCACACACACACACAATTAATGCACACACACACACAATTAACACACACACACAATTAACACACACACACAATTAACGCACACACACAATTAACACACACACAATTAACGCACAATTAACGCACACACACACACAATTAATGCACACACACACACAATTAACACACACACACAATTAACGCACACACACACACAATTAACACACACACACACACAATTAACGCACACACACACAATTAACGCACAATTAACGCACACACACACACAATTAATGCACACACACACACAATTAACACACACACACAATTAACGCACACACACAATTAACACACACACACAATTAACGCACAATTAACGCACACACACACACAATTAATGCACACACACACAATTAACACACACACACAATTAACGCACACACACACACAATTAACACACACACAATTAACGCACACACACAATTAACACACACACACAATTAACGCACACACACACACACAATTAACACACACACACAATTAACGCACACACACAATTAACACACACACACAATTAACGCACAATTAACGCACACACACACACAATTAATGCACACACACACACAATTAACGCACACACAAAATTAACACACACACACAATTAACGCACAATTAACGCACACACACACACAATTAACGCACACACACAATTAACACACACACACAATTAACGCACACACACAATTAACACACACACACAATTAACGCACACACACAATTAACACACAATTAACGCACACACACACACACAATTAACGCACACACACACACACACAATTAACGCACACACACACACACAATTAACACACAATTAACGCACACACACACACACAATTAACACACACACACAATTAACACACACACGTACACTCAGTAAGGAGGATTCATCAATAGTGGTTTTACACAGTGAAGATTGTCCCTTACATGTCAAGTACAGTTAAGTATTGTAGTAGTGCAGCAGTAGATATGACGAGACAGAAAATGAGGCTGTTGAGGCCTGGATGATAAGATTCTACTGACTGTGCAGTATCCTATAAGATGTTCTTTAAAACACTCCGTAATTACAGTATCTACCACTAAATGATAAGTTCCTGTATGTTATGTGTTTGAAAAGCTTAGAAATGTTTTATGTTACCACATGAAAAGAGACTGTGACTTCAATGAAACCACTTTGTCAAACACAACCAATACAGACACATGGTAATTATCACTTGCTCACACACAGCCTTAGACACACTCTGTCTCTCTCGCTCTCTTTTGCGACACACGTTTGTCCCAGTGTAAAACGGCCCAGGAGAAGAGAAAATGGTATCGATTTCTTTAAGACTGCAAGCCTGCTAATGGGCCCGGGAGTTTCATGACATCATTAATGACATCATCAAAGTGAGTCTGTAAAAGGGTGTATGTTGTTTTGATTAACGCCTGGCCATTACACTATAGTGGGTTGTACAAGACTCAATGCTGACTTAGGTCCAGTCTGGACACTGGCCTGCCATTAATATACGCAAACGCACACGCGCACACGCACACACACACACACACACACACACACACACACACACACACACACACACACACGCTGGGCCCATCTATCAAACTGATGTCTCAAGACACGGTGATGTCTGGGTATGGTGCTCTGCTCCGCCTACAGGAAGGAAGCTAGCAGACAGCTTCATCAGCCAAGCAGAACAAAGAGTTTCACTGGGCAGGAGGATGACAACATTGTTCTGTCTGCCCACCTGCCTGCTGAAGTCTAACTGTCTCTCTCTCTCTCTGCGCACGTACCATGAATCTATGATACTTTCCGCGTGGTTAGCCAACCAATAAATCCTGTTGTTTTTGTGAAAGGTCAAATTGAGAAGAAATTAACATAGTGTGCAACCATGATTTTATTTCAGCCACTGCAAGCTGTTTCAGAGTTGAGTCTTGTTCCAGACAGGCCACTGCAAGAGAGAGAAATGACCTACGTAACTGTTTGTATAAATAAACAACACTCACTCCACAATCCTCTCTATCTCTCTCACTCGCTGTGTCATTTTATTGGATTAATAAAAGTATATACAGTACACAATGTTTTCCCAAACAAGAATATATTTCAGCTACTATCGGCCAGATGTTCAGTGTTGAGTCATGTCCAGCCCGGGTGACCAAAACAAGTTGACCAAGCAAGCTGAACTGACTGTTTGTTAACAAACAATTATCTCCTCCCTAATCCCCCTCTTTCTATCTCTCTCCATCAGAGCCCTTTCTCTCTGTCCCTCTCTCTCTCTCTCTCTCTCTCTCTCTCTCTCTCAAATTCAAAAATTAATTCAAATTCTAATTTAAAATGCTTTAATGGTATGAATAACAGGGTCAACGTTGCCAAAGCAAAATGATACACACAATTATGAAAGCAGCAGTGACAACAATACAAATAGCAGCTATAAAACTAAAAATATATACACTGAGTGTACAAAACATTGAGAACACCTGTTCTTTCCATGACATAGACTGACCAGGTGAATCCAGGTGAAAGTTTGTTTAATTGTCTAAAAATGTGTAGATATTTTCATTGTGACTTTGGAGAAGG
Organism: Brachymystax lenok tsinlingensis; assembly: GCA_030435695.1. Taxonomy (NCBI): domain Eukaryota; kingdom Metazoa; phylum Chordata; class Actinopteri; order Salmoniformes; family Salmonidae; genus Brachymystax; species Brachymystax lenok. Next base: position 7,157,216 of record CM059797.1, on the reverse strand, counting down.
ACTCTCGATGTAATATATACGTGGGGCAAAAGATTAGAACTTTTTCTACCCCCGCCCCTTTCTCTCTCTCTCTCTCTGACTTCATCACAATTAATTTGAGTGAATCAACATGACAACATTGTTTGCTATGGAAGATTTGATTTAATGTCTTCCATCATTGACGTTATAATAAAACCGATGGCAGGCAGCCATGCAGGCTGATCAAGTGCCTTTGAAGTGCTATTCGAAGAACAAGTCAATGATTCAGAAGGACCTTAATGAGATGAGATGTCTGTCAAATATGTGTGTCCGGGTGTATGTTTACAGTTTAAACATAGGCTTTGTTTACCCTCTCAATACAGTAGACATACTAGAAATACAATAATATTAACATTTTAACCTGTTTTACCTGTTTGAAGGTGAATAAATATCGCAGTCAGTCCAGGTCAACACGAGGCATGCCTGGTGCCCACTACAACCTGTGTCAATTGTAAAGGTACAGACTCCAGAGACCCCTTGGCAGAGACATCGTAGTATGCCCCCATACAGAAATGTTTTACTTGCATTTGGTCGCTTTCATTTTGAGAGACTGCTTTTATGTAGAATGTACAATGTAGAATGTGAGAAAAAAAATCTATACCACTATCAGGGCTGGTTGTATTGAAATTAAACACCAGGGGTCGTTGTTGTAAAAGAATCGCTCCGCTACTCCTCTCTTCTCGCGATAGATCCACTCCACTATCCGGCGGCGGAGATACCCAGAGGAGATGGCGGCCAGAGGTAGTTTTCAATCAGCTCCAACGGGAGGTGGTGGCGGCGGTGGAATGGGACCCGGACCCCCGGTGCAAGGCGGAGGAGCAGGCATGGGACCTGGAACTCCTGGAGGAAGGATGGGACCCTCATCGGGCGCACAGAACCACCTCTATCGCTCTCCGATGCCTGGGCCTGGATACCCGGTGAGCCACGGCGTCGCGGATAGCGTTAGACTCGCTGCAAGCTAGAACAAAGCCTTTGTCAAAGCGCTGGCTAGTCCTGTGCCAACACTATCTTAGTTAGCGACGTGGGGCCCATAGTCGTAAAGCCCCCTCCTCCCCTAATTTACCGATTGTAGTTGATTGTTTTGCGGCTATTCCCAGTATCGGTGGTTAGGGCACAAAATATCTCGTTAACTACACTGTCGACGACCGCCTAGTATGATGTGGCCGCAAGTTGCACAGTAGCTAGTTAGCCCCGTGTGCTAGTTGTTTGGCGCTTGTTTTGCTTGCCAGCTACACAGATCACATGAAGCTAGCGAAGTTACCTTGGTTTGAATGAAAAAGTGGATTGTGTGTGTGTGTGTGTGTGTGTGTGTGTGTGTGTGTGTGTGTGTGTGTGTGTGTGTGGGGGGTCTCTCTCGGACCTACTGTCTCTGACCTCTGCTCTGTGTCGGCTATGAGAGGCGGACTGACACTGTCTCCCGAGGTGACCTGACCACTGATTTCATATTTCAGGTTCGAATCCCCGAGCTGACTAAGGTGAAACATGTCGACGTGCCCTTGAGCAAGACACTTAATCCTAACTGCTCCTGTAAATCACTCTGGATAAAAGCTTCTGCTAAATGACTTAAATGTAATGAAGGTCTGAACGTCTTGGAAGAACGATCTGGTCTTAATGACCATGTACTCTTCTTTTTTTTTTTCAGTAGTGGTGCATGGGTCAAATCACTGGACAAGCCAGGCCAGTAAAAAAAAAAAAAAAAAGCCATATTACAACCAATGTTGTGACAATCACATTGTTTGCTCATTAGTTCATACGCCACCGTGATATACAATAAGGCCGTGACAACAAAAAGACAACAGTCACACAGTGGCGGAAGAAATTCAACGACTCCTAAGTTTGTTTCATCACAAAACCGGAGAGCAACATCTGCCCGTTGAAGAACACGAGGCAAAAATTGCATGTAACAGTTATATGACCTGCAGCACGGTCAAACAAGTTAATGTTTGACCGTTGACTAAACAACTACTGATTTTTAAAACCACAGAGTTACCGCAAGTCAGCACAAAGACAACGACAGTATTGCCTCCGTTATTCCAGCACCATTTCAACTTAAACATTCACGTCAAATCAACAAGGCTATATAGGCTTAGTTTAATACACTGAAAACAAACTTAAAGACACCAGAGACAATTTAGTCCAATCAATGTTACTAAATATCATGTGGCTGTCCATGGTACTGATTTCGGGTCTGTGTGCACCTGGGTGCCCTAGTAAAAACAACATTTTTTTGGGGGGGGGTTCACCCTACTTGTAGACTAGTTGAGTGACAATGCTGTCCTCAACTCTTTCATGTTGGCAAAACGGTCTATCCTCGGTCAGCTTTTAGTTGTTTTGATAGGCTAGCAAGCATTTTAGATAGGTAGCCTAACTTCCTCATATGGGCAACAAGGAACCAGCTAAGTTGGCGATATGGAGTCCTTTCATCTTTCCCGTTCCAATGGGAATCTATGCAGCTGGCTATACGGCTCGTATCCCCCTGTGGACCGGTTCTTACGTAAAACAGTCTCCATTCAGGCTGCAAATGCATCGATTTCCTCCTTAACGCGATTTCAATGGTGACAAGATAGACTCGATGTGTAATTTCTTTATGGAACAATATTCTCCACCATGCTAGAGGGGACAAATACTAGTCCCAGATGTTGTGTGTTGCGTTCAGCCAATCAGGTTGCAGCAGTCTGTTTACCCTTGGTCTGAACGCAATGTCAGGAAGTAGCATTAGCCACCATAGCATGGTGGAAAATGGTGCTTCATTAAAAAAGTAAGCATATTTTCCCACCTACTTGCCATTTTATATCAGTGTTAAGGAGGAAATCGACGCCTTTGCAACCTGAATGGAGAATGTTTTCTCTACGAACAGGTCCACGGGGGATACAAGTTTATAGCCGGCTGCATAGATTCCCTTTCGAGGGTAAGGTCTTTTGATGGCGCCAGAGGGGATGGCTGCCGTCTTATTGGCTCTTAACCAACCGTGCTATTTTGTTTGTCTTTTCGCGTTGTTCGTAACTTGTTTTGTACATAATATTGCTGCTACCGTCTCTTATGACCGAAAAAAGCTTCTGGATATCAGAACTTTGATTACTCACCTCAAACTGGACGAGGATTTCTTCTTCAATGAGTCGGACGCGAGGGATGAACTACAGACACCAGACCAGGCCCAGGACCCCGTGATTCGCTGGAAAAGGAAACATAGGTTTCGTGGAAAGCGATCAGGATGCCTTGCGAGGATCAGGCGACGAGTGGCTAATCTGCCCTTGCCTTCTGCTAGCTAATGTTCAATCGCTGGAAAATAAGTGTGATGAACTGAAAGCATGTATATCCTACCAACGGGACATTTAAAAACTGTAATCACTTATGTTTCACGAGTCGTGGCTGAACAACGACATTAAGAACATACAACTGGCGGGTTATACACTCTATCGGCAGGATAGAACAGCAGCCTCTGGTAAGACACGGGCTGGGGCCTATGCATTTATGTCTCGAGGTTTTGCTCGCCTGAGGTAGAGTATCTGATGATAAGCTGTAGACCACACTATCTACCTAGAGAGTTTTCATCTGTATTTTTCGTAGCTGTCTACATACCACCGCAGACCGAAGCTGGCACTAAAACCACACTCAATTAGCTATATTCCGCCATAAGCAAACAGGAAAATTTTCATCCAGAGGCGGTGCTCCTAGTGCCGGGTGACTTTAATGCAGGGAATCCGTTTTACCTCATTTCTATCAGCATGTTAAATGTGCAACCAGAGGGAAAAGAATTCTAGACCACCTTTACTCCACACACATAGACGCGTACAAAGCTCGCCCTCCATTTGGCAAATCTTACCATAACTCTATTCTCCCGATTCCTGCTTACAAGCAAAAAAATTAAGCAGGAAGCACCAGTAACTCGGTCTATAAAAAAGTGGTGAGATGAAGCAGATGCTAAACTACAGGACTGTTTTGCTAGCACAGACTGGAATTTGTTCCGGGATTCTTCTGATGGCATTGAGGAGTACACCACATCAGTCACTGGCTTCATCAATAAGTGCATTGAGGACGTCATCCCCACAGTGACTGTACGTACATACCCCAACCAGAAGCCATGGATTACAGGCAACATCCGCACTGAGCTAAGGACTAAGATCGAATAGTACTACACCAGCTCCAACGCTCGTCGGATGTGCAGGGCTTGCAAACTATTACAGACTACAAAGCGAAGCACAGCCAAGAGCTAGCTGTCCAGTGACACGAGCAAGTAACACTGAAACATGCATGAGAGCATCAGCTGTTCCGGATGACTGTGTGATCACGCTCTCCGCAGCCGATGTGAGTAAGACCTTTAAACAGGTCAACATTCACAAGGCCGCTGGGCCAGACGGATTACCAGGACGTGTACTCCGAGCATGCGCTGACCAACTGGCAAGTGTCTTCAATTACATTTTCAACCTCTCCCTGCTCCCTGTCTGAGTCTGTAATAACATGTTTCAAGCAGACCACCATAGTCCCTGTCCCCAAGAACACTAAGGTAACCTGCCTAAATGACAACCGACCCGTATAACTGACGTCTAGCCATGAAATGCTTTGAAAGGCTGGTCATGGCTCACATCAATACCATTATCCCAGAAACCATAGACCCACTCCAATTTGCATAACGCACCAACAGATCCACAGATGATGCAATCTCTTGCACTCCACACTGCCCTTTCCCACCAGGACAAAAGGAATACCTATGTGAGAATGCCTCAAAGCTCATCACTAAGCTAAGGACCCTGGGACTAAACACCTCCCTCTGCAACTGAATCCTGGACTTCCTGACGGGCTGTCCCCAGGTGGTAAGGGTAGGTAACAACACATACGCCACACTGATCCTCAACATGGGGGCCCCTCGGGGGTGCGTGCTCAGTCCCCTCTTGTACTCCATGTTCACTCATGACTGCACGGCCAGGCACAACTCCAACACCATTAAGTTTGTTGATGACACAACAGTGGTAGCCCTGATCACCGACAATGATGAGACAGCCTATAGGGAGGAGGTCAGAGACCTGGCCGTGTGGTGCAAGGATAACAACCTCTCCCTCAACGTAACCAAGACTAAGGAGATGATTGTGGACTACAGGGAAAGGAGGACCGAGCACGCCCCCATTCTCATCGACGGGGCTGTAGTGGAGCAGGTTGAGAGCTTCAAGTTCCTTGGCGTCCACATCATCAACAAACTAACATGGTCCAAGCACACCAAGACAGTCGTGAAGAGGGCACGACAAAACCTATTTCCCCTCAGGAGACTGAAAAGATTTGCCATGGGTCCTCAGATCCTCAAAAGGTTCTACAGCTGCACCATCGAGAGCATCCTGATGGGTTGCCTAGTATGGCAACTGCTCGGCCTCCGACCGCAAGGCACTACAGAGGGTAGTGCGTATGGCCGAGTACATCTATACCAGGCGGTGTCAGAGGAAGGCCCTAAAAATTGTCAAACTCCAGCCACCCTAGTCATGTTCTCTCTGCTACCACACGGCAAGCTGTACCGGAGCACCAAGTCTTGGTCCAAGAGGCTTCTAAACAGCTTCTACCCCCAAGCCATAAGACTCCTGAACATCTAATCAAATGGCTACCCAGACTATTTGCACTGCCCATCCCCCCTTTGGGCTATCCAGATAAGTAATAACTATGTATTCATTACTGGGCGTTACAGGTTTGTTTATACAAAATGCCTCCGTTGAGGTTTCAACTAACCTGCTCTTGGTGACACTATCTTCGTTCTTGGTTCAGGAGAAAAGGTATCTTTTATAAATGTCTCCAGTTGCATGTGGTTTTACAAAAACCAGAGGACTCAAAGCTATTAAATTCATGTTTTGTATCAAGTGAGAAATGCCAAGGCAAACTGGTGATGCAGGGACCCCGTCATATGTTAACCCATATGTTGTTTTCACAGCTTGTCGTCATGGTGAATGATAATGGCAAAGAGAAGTAATTAACATTTTGAATAGATTTTCTACATCATTTCATTATTTTGACCTCCCCACATTTATAATTGGAAGAGGAGTTATAAACCATAACAGCCTATTAGCTAGAAAAACTCAACAGATTTCTTGTTTAAAGCAGCAGTTTAGCTGGTTAAACAAAAGTGAGCCATGTGTTGGCAAAAACTCAGGGTCAAGAAGGATAACCAGCAGCCAGCTGTACCCACGGGTTCTTTTTCAAAGCCTATCAGATACTCCTGTTAGTGTAATCGCTCCAATGAGTGCCCATTTGCTCAATATTAGGAGTTGCCTAGTGGTTAGAGTGTTGGACTAGTAACCGAAAGGTTTCAAGTTCAAATCCCCGAGCTGACAAGGTACAAATCTGTTGTTCTGCCCCTGAACAGGCAGTTAACCAACTGTTCCTAGGCCGTCATTGAAAAAAGAATCTGTTCTTAACTGACTTGCCTAGTTAAATAAAGGTAAAAATGTTTTTGTTGACATCTTTCAAAAATATATTCTCCTCTTTCTACTGTTATTTAAAATTGAAATAAACATTTAGAAAAATCATGGACCCCCCCCGGTTGGATACCCCTGGCGTAGATCTTTGTTTTTATCATGCTGTGATACACTGTCATCTACTTCTACACGTGGCCGTGTCGCATAAAAACGATTAGTTCCTGCAAAGACGCTGGGAAATGCTTAGATGTGCGGCAGCTAAGATGGCGAGGAACGTCCTTGACCGGGTACAAAACAGTTTTTAATATCATTCTGAGTTTTCTCTGGGTTTTTTGTAGAACCTCCTGCAACTAGACCGCGGACATTTTATAAGATGTATTTTCCCCAAAATGGAGAACGAAGACTGTATCGCCAAGAGCAGGTTTGTTGAAACGAGTTGGCGTTTTCTATAAGCTAACCTGTAATGCCCAGTAATGGATACGTAGTTATCACACATCTGGTGTACGACCTGTACCCCCTTTTGAGACCTGGCCTTTCCAACACTGGGTACTTTTATGAGACTGATAAGAACATAGGGCTAATGATCAGTTGCAGTAGCTTGATGGCATCAAACGGTTTTCAACATTAGCTGCTGTGAAAACCATTTGAAATGAGGCAGCTGTATGACCGTAGAAGGAGATTTGTCGACCAACCCTGTTTTCCCTTCATTCCCCGACTTGGAAGTCACCGGTGTCTTCTGAACTCTCAAGGCTTAGTTGCCTTGAGGGAACGTTTTGATTTAGAAAAATGTTCTGTTGTTCAAAATAAATGTTTGCCACGTGAAGTAATCCAACGATGTATACGCCGCCATCTCGTCTATTGCTTTACTTTCTCTCATCGGTTGAGACGTGTGGGTGTGACACACTGAGTGAGACTCGGAAATCATTGATCGCCTTTTGAAAGACACTCACCTGTCCCAATGAGAGAAGATGAGAAATAGACAAAATGGTGGACATATACATCGTTGGATTACTTCATGGAGCAAAACGGTGACCTTCCAAATCGAGAATTGAAGAAATGATCGTCAAGAAAAGGTTGGTCCGGGGAACAAGATCCTCTGTTGCGGCTATACAGCCGTTTGATATCAACGGTTATCACAGCTACTGATGAGAACCGTTTGATGCCGTCAGCTACAGTTGCAGATGAGAGAGGGGGTATTTTTGGCAGTGTAAAGTGTGTTTGGGGCTTTAGTAACGTAAAGAACAGAGAACCACTGCTAACTAAACGTTTGTGTGTGTGTGTGTGTGGGGTGGGGGGGGTCAGTATGAGGTCATTCAATTTGACAGTGTATACACACCCATTTGTTGTTGTTGTTGTTCGTGTTGTTATTATTATTACTACAACAATTCAACTGAACAACATTTCTCTCAGTGAAAGGATGTTCTGGATCTACCTTTCTGTCATGTCCTTGACTACCTGGAACACAAACGCCAGCCTCGCCGACAGCCGCATCCTTCATAGTCACTCAGCCACACATTCTGTTAGGCTTAGAAGCACTCCCCAATTGTTCTGTAGAAAACCAAGGTTGCACAGAGATGTGGTGAATAGAGTGAAAAATGATTTATAGAAATTTTAATGGATTTTGTTGCATTCTTCAGTCACCTCACACACGGTAATGGCCACGTTTTTACAAATGTTGTGTGGGCAGTTTATTAGTGAAAAGATACATCCACCTTGATTTGTCTCTTCGTATGTTAACTCCAATGTCCTTCTACCTTGAACACCGGGCAATAGGTTTTCAAACAAAATGGCATTGGCAATAAAAGAAAGAAGTCGAAGCAAGCTTTTCAGTGGCTAGCTCTCTTTCCAGCTCTCCTTTTTTTGATGAATTCACAAACCTCTGCTTTAGAACTTGTTCTATCTACGTGACTCATTGAAATCTCTATGGTGACGAATGTGAGAATACGTTCTCTACTGTGGATGAACACTAAGGAAAAAATAGAAGACGCCAGATGGTAGCTTTTCAGCAGAGGCTGAAGGCAGGGTGCAGGGTCATGAGATTCCAAACACACTGAAACGGGAAGCGACTACTTGGACTTGTCAAATAAGAAATGCACATTTTTTGTATTTATTTTTACATTTCAAAATGTTCAGAAACGTTTTGCTACGTCGTAGCACAATGAACACGACCCAGGTGTGTTGTGATCTGCAGACAGTGTGAGGCTGTAGCTTGCGTTACAGTAGAGAACAGGAGAGGGCAGAGTGCATCAGCGTTGATGACAGCCAAACAGCACAGCTCTTCCCCGAAGGCTGCGGAGAGGAGGAGAGGGAGAGAGAGGGGTGTGCCTCTGGCTTTAGCCTCGCTGGTCTGTTCTATTGGAGGGGGGCTCGTGATCTGTTTATTCTTCAGCCTGCTACTGTAGCTACAACTTCTATAAGCACTCATGCATTCTGAAACACGAAGTCGCCTGTTTGAGTTCCTAGCACATGGATTGGTGAGTGCTGTGTAGGTTGTTTTTATTGTGCACCTGCAAGTAGTGCCTGTTTCGGTAACCATTGTTTGGTATGATTTTTAAGTGTGAATTTTGTATAATATTTACAGGTTAAAAATTCATCTATACTCCTATATATATTAGGAAATATGTGCATTGTGTGGGGTGCTATATGCATTTGATTTCTTTAAAAAAAATACTTTGACGCAAACTGCACATTTTTAAGATGGTGTTTTTTTGTGAATGCAAAATAAGGTGGCCTTTATTCAATACAATGTTTTTTTTTTTTAATTCAATCTGTTGTGTTGGCTAGTGTTGATGTTTATGTTGTCCTTGAATGATCGTTCAATTGACTTCCGATTTTATATCAAATATCAAAGCAGCCTTGCCTGTATTTCAACATTTTTATCCACTTGTTGCTGCTTACCAATGTTTTCTATTTATAAGAGTCTTATAGTTATTCATAAATAACAGCTAGGATTTTTTTTAAATCTTAATTTTCACACCATTGAAACATCCTCTACCCAGAGAATCAGCGAGAGTCCTGACCTTGGTGATTAGGGGGCCCCCTGAACAAGGCAGTTAACCCACGGTTCCTAGGCCGTCATTGAAAATAAGAATTTGTTCTTAACTGACTTGACTAGTTAAATGAAGGATAAATAAAATAACCGTCCCCCACATTGCGAGCAAAACATTTTAGTGTCCCCTCTGACATTTTTATATTTTTTTCTTCCGTTTTTATAGTTAGTTTCGTGCAGTTGTACACACTTTGCTATGGGATTTATAGGAAATGTTGTTTAAAGCAGGTTTGCTGCAATTCTACACATTTTTGCCATGGGGTGGAGAGGAGATTTTGCAATTTTGATAAATTTCATGCAATTCTACTCATGTTTGCCATAGGGTGGAGGAAAATGTTTGCAGTTTTGAATATATCTGAGTGAGACCATGATTGCTAAGTTCAAATAGCTGGACGCTAGACTAATTTACCAATCTATAAAATGTTTGCTGACACGGGCTAATTGAGTGACTATCATAACAAGAGAAAAACTTCTGATGCACAACCACATTTTGAAATTGCACCTTGGTGTATTCTGTTTTAACTCGGAACAGTAAGTTGAGACCCCGACCGAGTTCCTAAAACATTATGGATCCGAGGGCCTTCAAAAGGGAGGGAGCGGGGGGGCGGGGCGCCAGTTGTCCGTCCCTGCGATAGATGATGCTTGGCTTTAACATAAATGGTTTGTTCAGGGGCTGGGGCATTGTCAGTACGATTCCTTCCACTACCGTCCTCACCTAGCCACATCCTTGACCCTGACTGTGGTACAGAACACATCCGTTTTAGAACACGTTCGGTACGCTACGTCAGGAGAATAGAACCTTGCTCTGTGTTGTGTAAGGCAGCAATAACACCTGCAAGGATAAATATAATATACCTGTAGATGATGGAAAATAAGCCATTTTGTTTCTCACTTCTCAACCATCAATAGCGCCTTTGTCTTCTCTCCCACAATAAAAAACCTTTTCTTTACTTCTCCCTTTTTCTTTGCCTCTTATCCTACATTTAATCTCTTGAATCCTATTTTCTCCTACCATCAAACGCCATCCATCTTTTCCTCTCCTCTCTTCCAGACTCTAACCCCCTCCCTGTCTCTCTTCGACTCTAACCCATCCCCTGTCTCTTTTCCAGTCTCTAACTCCGCCCTGTCTGTCTTCGCCTCTCTTCCAGACTCTAACCCCTCCCTGTCTCTCTTCGCCTCTCTTCCAGACTCTAACCCCTCCCTGTCTGTCTTCGCCTCTCTTCCAGACTCTAACCCCTCCCTGTCTCTCTTCGCCTCTCTTCCAGACTCTAACCCCTCCCTGTCTCTCTTCGCCTCTCTTCCAGACTCTAACCCCTCCCTGTCTCTCTTCGCCTCTCTTCCAGACTCTAACCCCTCCCTGTCTCTCTTCGCCTCTCTCTTCCAGACTCTAACACCTCCCCTGTCTGTTCTCTCTCCCTCCAGAGACCAGGTGGGATGCCCCCATCCAGCCGTATGACCCCCCAGGGCCCGCCCATGGGGCCTCCAGGCTACGGCTCCAGCCCTGTGTCCCGACCAGGGATGCCCAGTGTCATGGACCCCTCCCGTAAAAGGCCTGCCCCCCAGCAGATCCAGCAGGTCCAACAGCAGCGCAACCAACAGTAAAATCTGACTAAGTATTATTTTAGGCTTGACTGGATTTACTTCAACAGCAGGCTTTTACATCGTTACCAGGGTATAAGGAGGGACGTTAAAAAATGATTATTAGTTTTACTGTGATTATTTTGTCTTCATTCAGAGTTGACCATGTCTTTGTTGGGGAACGTGAACGTGTATACATAGTGCATATAGGCCTTTTCATTCCTTATCAACTCACACTATTGTTATCTTCTGTTGCAGTACCAAGAAGAAGAAGATGGCGGATAAGATTTTACCTCAGAGGATCCGGGAGCTGGTGCCAGAGTCTCAGGCCTACATGGACCTGCTGGCGTTTGAGAGGAAGCTGGACCAGACCATCATGAGGAAACGCCTGGACATCCAGGAGGCACTCAAGAGACCCATCAAGGTAAACCGATGGGGTTATTTCCTCACTAGGGGCCAAGGCCTGTATTCATAAAGCACTTCAAAGTAACAGTGCTGATCCATTTTACATTTTTTTTCTTTTTAGATCCTAAGGAATAACATAATATGAACAAAGATTTTATAGGCTACAACTCAGGCCCAGGACTTTTTCCTGATAAACAAGGTGACCTGACCAGGAAAAGCTCAAGGCCTAAGATGTAGCCCAGCCGTGGCCGAGCCGTGGCCGAGCCGTGGCCTGAGTTGTGGCCGAGCCGTGGCCTGAGTTGTGGCCGAGCCGTGGCCTGAGTTGTGGCCGAGCCGTGGCCTGAGTTGTGGCCTGAGTTGTGGCCCAGCCGTGGCCTGAGTTGTGGCCCAGCCGTGGCCTGAGTTGTGGCCCAGCCGTGGCCTAGCCACGGCCTGTGTTTAAATCAAATTCTATTCATCACCTGCTATATAAACAGGTGTAGACAAGCAGTGAAATGCTTACTTATGGCCCTTCCAACAACGCAGACAGAAAGAAAATAGAGAAATAATAGAAAAGTAAAACACTTAATGATAAATACACAATGTGTAATGATAACTTTGCTATATACACAGGGTACCGAGTCAATGTGCAGGGTTACGAGGTAATTGAGGTAGATATGTACATATAACTAGGAATAAAGTGACCACTAATAAACAGTATCAGCAGCGCATGTCACGAGTCCCAAAAATTTGTGCAAAAAGTGTCAATGCAGATAGTTAAATAGTTAACCAAATAGCTACCCGGACTAACTATTTAGCTGTCTTATGGCTTCGGGTAGGAGTTGTTCAAGGTCCTGTTGGTTCCCAGACTTTGTGCATCGGTACCGCTTGAGAACAGTAGCGAGAACAGTCTATGACTAGGGTGGCTGTAGTCTTTGACCATTTTTAGGGCCTTCCTCTGACACCGCCTGGTATAGAGGTCCTGGATGGCGGGGAGCTCGGCTCTACTGATGTACTGGGCCGTACGCATCACCATCTGTAGCACCTTGCGGTTGGATGCCGAGCGGTTGCCATACCAAGCGGTGATGCAGTCAGTCAAGATGCTCTCAATGGTGCAACTTTTTGAGGATCCGAGGGCCCATGCCAAATGTTTTCAGCCTCCTGACTGGGAAGAAGCGTTGTCGTGCCCTCTTCACGACTATGTTGGTGTGTGTGTGGACCATGATAGATCTTTAGTGATGTGGACACCGATGAACATGACGCTCTCGACCCGCTCCACTACAGCCCTGGCGATGTGAATGGGGGCGGGCTTGGCCCTCCGTTTCCTGTAGTCCACGATCAGTTACTTTGTCTTGCTGACATTGAGGGACAGCACCACACTGCCAGGTCTCTGACCTCCTCCCTATAGGCTGTCTCATCGGCGTCTGTGATCAGGCCTACTACCACCGTTGTCGTTGGCAAACTTAATGGTGGTGTTGGAGTCGTACTGTCCACACAGTCGTGGGTGAACAGGGAGTACGGGAGGGGACTGAGCACGCACCCCTGAGGGGCCCCTTGTGTTGAGGGTCAGCGTGGCGGATGTGTTTTTGATTACCCTCACCACCTGGCGACGTCCCATCCGGTTAGTCCAGGATCCAGTTGCAGAGGGAGGTGTTTAGTCCCAGGGTCCATAGCGTAGTGATGAGCGTTGAGGTCACCATGGTGTTGAACGCTGAGCTGTAGTCAATGAACAGCATTCTCACATAGGTGTTCCTTTTGTCCAGGTGGGAAAGGGCAGTGTGGAGTGCAATAGAGATTGCATCATCTGTGGATCTGTTGGGGTGGTAGGTGAATTGGAGAGGGTCCAGGGTGATGGTGTTGATGTGAGCCATGACCAGTTTTCAAAGCATTTCATGGCTACATATGTGAGTGCTACGGTGCGATAGTCATTTACATAGGTTACCTTGCCGTTCTTGGGCACAGGGATTATGGTGGACTACTTGAAACATGTAGGTATTACAGACTGGGTCAAGGAGATGTTGAAAATGTGAGTGAAGACATTTGCTAGCTGGTTAGCGCATGCTCTGAGTACGCATCCTGGTAATCCGTCTGCCCCGCGGCCTTGTGGATGTTAACCTGTTTAAACGTCTTACTGAGAGCGTGATCACACATCCGTCTGGAACAGCTGATGCTCTAATGCATGTTTTGGTGTTGCTTGCCTTGAAGCAATGCATATAAGGCATTTATCTAATCAGGTAGGCTTGTCACTGGGCAGCTCAATGGCTACTGCTATAGGTTTCAGGCTGCTTACCACTATCTCCCAAAATACATAATCCAGGAGGATCCTCTTGATGGGGCTGTCCATATCGGCAGACTGTGATATGGCCATTTCTTGGAAAGACTCCTTCCCCTCCAGGAGACTGTCAAACATGATGACAACACCACCCCAACGGGTGTTGCTGGGCAGCTTCAATGTGGTGCTCTTATTCTTCTCACTTTGCTTGGTGAGGTAGATTGCTGCTATAACTTGATGACCCGTCACATACTTAACCATTTCCTTGGCTCTCTTGTAGAGAGTATCCATTGTTTTCAGTGCCATGATGTCCTTGAGGAGCAGATTCAATGCATGAGCAGCACAGCCAATGGGTGTGATGTGAGGGTAGGACTCCTCCACTTTAGACCAAGCAGCCTTCATGTTCACAGCATTGTCTGTCACCAGGGCAAATACCTTCTGTGGATCAAGGTCATTGCAGATCGGCTGAAGGCAGTCATCAACGTAGAGACCGGTGTGTCTGTTGTCCCTTGTGTCTGTGCTCTTGTAAAATACTGGTTGATGGGTGGAGATGATGTAGTTAATTATTCCTTGCCCACGAACATTTGACCACCTATCAGAGATGATTGCAATACAGTCTGCATTCTCTATGATTTGCTTGACCTTCACTTGAACTCTGTTTAATTCTGCATCCAGCAAATGAGTAGATAAAGCATGTCTGGTTAGAGGGCTGTATGCTGGGTGAAGAAAATTCAGAAATCTCTTCCAATACACATTGCCTGTGAGCATCAGATGTGAACCAGTTGCATACACAGCCCGAGCAAGACATTCATCATAATTTCTCTGACTACGTTCCTCCATTGAGTCAAAAAAGCTTCTGATTCCAGGAGGACCATGAGCTGTTGCTATCGATAAGGTGTCTGATTCATCATTTTCACTTTGAACAGAAGTAGAGGGACTTTTGTCAGAGGTTGCTTGTTGTGAGCGCTGAGAGAACTTTATGCACTTGGCCAGATGATTCTGCATCTTTGTTGCATTCTTCACATATGATTTGGCACAATATTTGCAAATGTACAAAGCTTTTACTTCTACATTAGCTGCAGTGAAATGTCTCCACACATCAGATAGTGCCCGTGGCATTTTCCTGTAAAGATTAGAAAAAAATGAGTAAAAAACAAAACAAATACAATTCCATGTACAGATAAATAGTTATCTCCTTTGTAAGATACGTTTTAAAATGAAACGTATGGAAACAGGTGAATTAACACTCCTCAGTTAGCAAGCTCATAAAACCCACATGGTAGCAAAAAATTGTTAACAAGTTAGAAATTATTTAAACACACTTTGCTACTATTTACTAGTTAAAAAAAAGAAAATATGTCATGTAAAATATATTCACCCCACCCAGTATTGTAATCAAAAAGCATGTAGTCCATAAAGCATGTAGTCCTTGGCTCAGACAGTGTAGTAGTGTGGGTTCAAAGGCATATCATTAGTGTGCAAGATCTTGAGAATCAGCTGTACATGAGATGGAATAATGCACTGTGCATGCAGATAGTTGCAATTCCATTGAATTGGGGATAGTTTAACCAAAATATGCCACAAGACCTATGTGTATCCCACAAAAAAGGTTCACTGTTATAAGCTAACTTTATTTATGAATTTAAGCAAAATTCCCAGGCACAACTTCCCATGGAAAATGTCTGTTAAAATTCTGGTTATTTAACGGAAAAATTCTGGATATTTAACGGAAAGTTTCCGACCCTTTGCAACCTAAGTAGGATTCGATCTTAGTACTGTACTGACGCTTTGCCTGTTTAATGGTTCGTCGGAGGGCGTGGTGGAATTGGTGTTCCGCTCTTTGAAAGTGGCAGCTCTAGCCATTAGCTCAGTGCGGATGTTGCCTGCAGTCCATGGCTTCTGGTTGGGATATGTACACCACATGACCAAAAGTATGTGGACAACTTTTCGTCAAATCTCATTCCAAAAATAATTGGCATTAATATGGAGTTGTTTCCCCCTTTGCTGCTGCAATGTTTTCCACTAGATGTTGGAACATTGCTGAAAAATAGTCCCAGACCATTACTCCTCCTCCACCAAACTGTACAGTTCGTACTATGCATTCGGGCAGGTAGCGTTATCCTGGCATCCACCAAACTCTGATTCGTCCGGCGGTCTGCCAGATGGTGAAACTTGAGAGAACGCATTTCCACTGCTCCATATTCCAATGGCGTTGAGCTTTACACCCTTCAGCCGATGCTTGGCATGGCGCATGGTTATCTTATGCTTGTGTGCTCCTGCTCGGCCATGGAAACCCATTTCATGAAGCTCCTAATGAACAGTTCTTGTCCGGGTTGAGTTTTCCCTGCTCATCACTTCCCATGTTTTCCTCTGAAGATTATACACATTTTGATAGTGAAATTCAACTTGACTGGACTTTTTGTGTTTCAGCAAAAGCGAAAGCTTCGTATTTTCATATCCAACACGTTCAACCCTGCCAAGCCCGACGCAGAAGATGGGGATGGCACTGTTGCATCATGGGAGCTTCGTGTCGAAGGCCGCCTGCTTGAAGATGTAAGACTAATTATTAGTTGTATGTTTGTGTGTTGAAGGTTAGTGTCTGTGTGTGTTTATAACGGTGAAATGTGTCTGATTAATTGTTTTCTTTCTCAGACTGCTGTGTCCAAGTATGAAGCAACCAAGCAGAAGAGAAAGTTCTCTTCATTCTTCAAGTCTCTGGTCATCGAGTTGGACAAGGACCTCTATGGGCCCGACAATCACTTGGTCGAGGTAAAAAGATGCCGTTTAATGTTCAGATATAAAAATCTATGATTAGATTTATTTTCATGAACAATATAAGCGAATGGCCACCGCCACACTTCTTAACCACTTTCTCTATTGCAGTCTTAGTAATGAGATTCTGTTCTAAAGAAACCAAAAATAACTAATACAGTTATTTCTATTGCATAGTGGCACAGGACTGCGACCACCCAGGAGACAGACGGGTTCCAGGTGAAGAGACCAGGTGACGTAGGGGTACGCTGCACTGTCCTGCTGATGCTGGACTACCAGGTAAAAACACATATTATTATTACTGTCCTGCTGATGCTGGACTACCAGGTAAAAACACATATTATTACTGTCCTGCTGATGCTGGACTACCAGGTAAAAACACATATTATTACTGTCCTGCTGATGCTGGACTACCAGGTAAAAACACATCTTATTATTACTGTCCTGCTGATGCTGGACTACCAGGTAAAAACACATTATTATTATTACTGTCCTGCTGATGCTGGACTACCAGGTAAAAACACACATTATTATTATTATTATTATTACTGTCCTGCTGATACTGGACTACCAGGTAAAAACACACATTATTATTATTATTATTACTGTCCTGCTGATGCTGGACTACCAGGTAAAAACACATATTATTATTATTATTACTGTCCTGCTGATGCTGGACTACCAGGTAAAAACATATTATTACTGTCCTGCTGATGCTGGACTACCAGGTAAAAACACATATTATTACTGTCCTGCTGATGCTGGACTACCAGGTAAAAACACATATTATTATTATTATTATTACTGTCCTGCTGATGCTGGACTACCAGGTAAAAACACACATTATTATTACTGTCCTGCTGATGCTGGACTACCAGGTAAAAACACACATTATTACTGTCCTGCTGATGCTGGACTACCAGGTAAAAACACATATTATTATTATTATTATTACTGTCCTGCTGATGCTGGACTACCAGGTAAAAACACACATTATTATTATTACTGTCCTGCTGATACTGGACTACCAGGTAAAAACACATATTATTATTATTATTATTACTGTCCTGCTGATGCTGGACTACCAGGTAACAACACACATTATTACTGTCCTGCTGATACTGGACTACCAGGTAAAAACACATATTATTACTGTCCTGCTGATGCTGGACTACCAGGTAAAAACACATATTATTACTGTCCTGCTGATGCTGGACTACCAGGTAAAAACACATATTATTATTATTACTGTCCTGCTGATGCTGGACTACCAGGTAAAAACACACATTATTATTATTATTATTACTGTCCTGCTGATGCTGGACTACCAGGTAAAAACACATATTATTATTATTACTGTCCTGCTGATGCTGGACTACCAGGTAAAACACACATTATTATTATTACTGTCCTGCTGATGCTGGACTACCAGGTAAAACACACATTATTATTACTGTCCTGCTGATGCTGGACTACCAGGTAAAACACATATTATTATTACTGTCCTGCTGATGCTGGACTACCAGGTAAAAACACATATTATTACTGTCCTGCTGATGCTGGACTACCAGGTAACAACACATATTATTACTGTCCTGCTGATACTGGACTACCAGGTAACAACACATATTATTATTACTGTCCTGCTGATACTGGACTACCAGGTAAAAACACATATTATTATTACTGTCCTGCTGATGCTGGACTACCAGGTAAAAACACACATTATTATTATTACTGTCCTGCTGATACTGGACTACCAGGTAAAAACACTTATTATTATTATTATTACTGTCCTGCTGATGCTGGACTACCAGGTAAAAACACACATTATTATTATTACTGTCCTGCTGATACTGGACTACCAGGTAAAAACACATATTATTATTATTATTACTGTCCTGCTGATGCTGGACTACCAGGTAAAAACACATATTATTACTGTCCTGCTGATGCTGGACTACCAGGTAAAAACACACATTATTATTATTACTGTCCTGCTGATACTGGACTACCAGGTAAAAACACATATTATTATTATTATTACTGTCCTGCTGATGCTGGACTACCAGGTAACAACACACATTATTACTGTCCTGCTGATACTGGACTACCAGGTAAAAACACATATTATTACTGTCCTGCTGATGCTGGACTACCAGGTAAAAACACATATTATTACTGTCCTGCTGATGCTGGGCTACCAGGTAAAAACACATATTATTATTATTACTGTCCTGCTGATGCTGGACTACCAGGTAAAAACACACATTATTATTATTATTATTACTGTCCTGCTGATGCTGGACTACCAGGTAAAAACACATATTATTATTATTACTGTCCTGCTGATGCTGGACTACCAGGTAAAAACACACATTATTATTATTACTGTCCTGCTGATGCTGGACTACCAGGTAAAAACACACATTATTATTACTGTCCTGCTGATGCTGGACTACCAGGTAAAAACACATATTATTATTACTGTCCTGCTGATGCTGGACTACCAGGTAAAAACACATATTATTACTGTCCTGCTGATGCTGGACTACCAGGTAACAACACATATTATTACTGTCCTGCTGATACTGGACTACCAGGTAAAAACACATATTATTATTACTGTCCTGCTGATGCTGGACTACCAGGTAAAAACACACATTATTATTATTACTGTCCTGCTGATGCTGGACTACCAGGTAAAAACACACATTATTATTATTACTGTCCTGCTGATACTGGACTACCAGGTAAAAACACATATTATTACTGTCCTGCTGATGCTGGACTACCAGGTAAAAACACACATTATTATTATTACTGTCCTGCTGATGCTGGACTACCAGGTAAAAACACACATTATTATTATTACTGTCCTGCTGATACTGGACTACCAGGTAAAAACACTTATTATTATTATTATTACTGTCCTGCTGATGCTGGACTACCAGGTAAAAACACACATTATTATTATTACTGTCCTGCTGATACTGGACTACCAGGTAAAAACACATATTATTATTATTATTACTGTCCTGCTGATGCTGGACTACCAGGTAAAAACACATATTATTACTGTCCTGCTGATGCTGGACTACCAGGTAAAACACACATTATTATTATTACTGTCCTGCTGATACTGGACTACCAGGTAAAAACACATATTATTATTATTATTACTGTCCTGCTGATGCTGGACTACCAGGTAACAACACACATTATTACTGTCCTGCTGATACTGGACTACCAGGTAAAAACACATATTATTACTGTCCTGCTGATGCTGGACTACCAGGTAAAAACACATATTATTACTGTCCTGCTGATGCTGGGCTACCAGGTAAAAACACATATTATTATTATTACTGTCCTGCTGATGCTGGACTACCAGGTAAAAACACACATTATTATTATTATTATTACTGTCCTGCTGATGCTGGACTACCAGGTAAAAACACATATTATTATTATTACTGTCCTGCTGATGCTGGACTACCAGGTAAAAACACACATTATTATTATTACTGTCCTGCTGATGCTGGACTACCAGGTAAAAACACACATTATTATTACTGTCCTGCTGATGCTGGACTACCAGGTAAAAACACATATTATTATTACTGTCCTGCTGATGCTGGACTACCAGGTAAAAACACATATTATTACTGTCCTGCTGATGCTGGACTACCAGGTAACAACACATATTATTACTGTCCTGCTGATACTGGACTACCAGGTAAAAACACATATTATTATTACTGTCCTGCTGATGCTGGACTACCAGGTAAAAACACACATTATTATTATTACTGTCCTGCTGATGCTGGACTACCAGGTAAAAACACACATTATTATTATTACTGTCCTGCTGATACTGGACTACCAGGTAAAAACACATATTATTACTGTCCTGCTGATGCTGGACTACCAGGTAAAAACACACATTATTATTATTACTGTCCTGCTGATACTGGACTACCAGGTAAAAACACACATTATTATTATTACTGTCCTGCTGATGCTGGACTACCAGGTAAAAACACACATTATTATTATTATTACTGTCCTGCTGATGCTGGACTACCAGGTAAAAACACACATTATTATTATTACTGTCCTGCTGATACTGGACTACCAGGTAAAAACACATATTATTATTATTATTATTACTGTCCTGCTGATGCTGGACTACCAGGTAAAAACACATATTATTATTATGAAACTGATTATGGCAGTAAGCAGATTATGCAACAGTCTTATACATGCCCTACTCTGCTTATCTTAATCAGGGTAAGGTCCAAATTGAAGTTAAACACCTGGTTTTCTGAGCATTCTTTCAAATTATTAGGACATGTAAATACCTTTTTAAACGGAGTTCCAGCTGTGTATTTGATCTGCTAGTACCAACCGAGAGCCCTCGCTCTTTAGCCTGGGGGAAGTGAATTTGGGAACAAATTTAAAGTATGCATCTAAGAAGTAGTTTTCACATACAAACTTTGTCTGAACTCCGAATCAAATATGCTTCCAAAAAATAACATGGCCGCTGGGGTAGAACATCTATTTTTTGATTGGCTATTTTCTGCGTTCGTCAGTGTGTCATCAGGTTGCCTGATTTCAGATGTGTCCATGTAAACAGGATTATTAGGGAAATCGTTATTCTTGCAAAGCACGTAAACGTTTTAATCAAACTATTATATTAATCTGACTATACACAATAATCGCATTGACTCCCATGTAACCGCACTCACTGTCCTGCTCATACTAGACTACCAGGTAATAACACATCCTATTAGTACTGTCCTGCTCATACTAGACTACCAGGTAATAACACGTACTGTCCTGCTCATACTAGACTACCAGGTAATAACACATCCTGTTAGTACTGTCCTGCTCATACTAGACTACCAGGTAATAACACATCCTGTTAGTACTGTCCTGCTCATGCTAGACTACCAGGTAATAACACATCCTGTTAGTACTGTCCTGCTCATGCTAGACTACCAGGTAATAACACATCCTATTAGTACCGTCCTGCTCATTCTAGACTACCAGGTAATAACACATCCTATTAATACTGTCCTGCTCATACTAGACTACTAGGTACTTAAAAAAAAAAAAAAAATTGCAACCTGGGACCTCTCATATACATCCTCTAGGTGCCACTGAAGTTTTAAAGAGACCCTCTGGCAAAAACACAGGGATTCAGCTCTTAAAGGAAAGATTCTGCCATTTTGAATAGTACTGTTTTTGTGTATCTTTGAGCGATGTTATTTATTCCCGGGGTCATTTCATGTGTATTTCAGCATCTGCCGTTCAAGCAGGCAGAAATACAGCCGGTATGACGAGTTTTGCATCATATATAAAAGGATAACATAAAAAAAAATGGGAATCTTTCCTTTAAAGTGAAACGGACAGAATTCTAACTACTTTGCAGATATGAAACAGACAATCGTAAAATCTGTCAAATATCAAATTCCCACTTCATGCTACAAAACAACTTTATAAGAGGTTTTAAAAATAGGTCATATTTTATTCCAAATTCCATGACGTACATTAAGGCGTTGTTGGTAGAATAGATGGATGCTGTTCAATGCATGATTAATATAATTCACCAATACATTTCAGACATTTTAAAGTCACCATTATTAGTCAGTTGTACAACCGAATGCCTTCAACCGAAATGTGTCTTGCGCATTTAACCCAACCCCTCTGAATCAGAGAGGTGCGGGGGGCTGCCTTAATCGACTTCCACGTCTTCGGCGCCCGGGGAACAGTGGGGCAGAACAACAGATCTTTTTTTTTTTTTTCCTTGTCAGCTCGGGGATTCAAACTTGCAACCCTCCGGTTACAAGTCCAACGCTCTAACCACTAGGCTACCTGCCGCCCCGTACCATTTCTTGGTAGTCCAAGAAATGCTATCAGGTTGTAAATCACAGCTGACCTGGTACATTGTTTGCCGTCTCCATTCGGGATGCACTGTTTCAGTTTCAATGACTCCATATTCTGGACAAAAACGGACGAATGTAACCAAGGCTGGGAATGTCAATACAATCAAACTAGCAAGGGCAATGATCACAAGTCAGTCATAACGTGGCTAATAGGCTAGCATATATATTTATGTAGCTATTTATTTAGTAGCATGGAGCCTAACCGAAATAAAACATGGAGCCTAACCGAAATGTGTCTTGCGCATTTAACCCAACCCCTCTGAATCAGAGAGGTGGGGGGGGCTGCCTTAATCGACATCCACGTCTTCGGCGCCCGGGGAACAGTGGGTTAACTGCCTTGTACAGGGGCAGAACGACAGATTTTTACCTTGTCAGCTCGGGGATTTGAACTTGCAACCCTCCGGTTACAAGTCGAACGCTCTAACCACTAGGCTACCTGGACTTTGCTAGCTATGCTGAACTTGAACGGCTGTTATCCACAGTTAACTTATCTCTTAGTTGTCAACCAAATGTATTTGGCGTCAATTAAATTGCAAGCACGCAGTTCCTATTTAGTTGTCAAAACGTTGGGTTGGGACAAGCATGCTTTGGCAGGCAAGCTGCAGAAGGACGAGCAGGCTAATATTCCCCATCGTTTATCAGTGCTATTATGATGTTCAACTAGCTGGAAAAGTTTGAGTTATCTACTGTTCCCTCGTTAGATTTTAGCTCATCTCGCTCTGGCTAACATTTAGTTGTTGATCTTGTTGTTGATGCGCATAGGCAACTGAGGGACAGAGCCTACCTTTTTCATGGTTGTTTGATCAGTAAGACTGTAAAGTTCCCAAATGTAAGAGGACTCCCGTGGTGTTTATATATTTCCAGAAACCCATCCTGGTGTATTTTGTGTCTTGGTGAATGTGTTCTAATGATCTAAAGTCACACTGTTGCTACTTACTGCCTGTAAACACACAGTCCAGTTCAAAGTGAATGATGGCAGGACCTACTGCCTGTAAACACACAGTCCAGTTCAAAGTGAATGATGGCAGGCCCGTATGGCAAATGGATCATTTGCATATATGCCTACTGTAGCTCTGATTGGCTATGATGCACCGCTCTGTGTAGAGTCTGGTCCCGGACAAGACAGGCTTTTATTAGGTTTTATTTACTGCAGTGTCTATTATTTGTCCAAATGTTCGGCCACTTTCCCTCTCTATATTGCTATAGAATTTTCTCAAATGCCTTAACTATACGTCATTCCCAAACATTCTATGAATTTATGAAAACGTGTAAATGTCTGCTTGCTTCAGAATGTAAACAAAGATGTCATGTTCTTCCTGGGTGTATATATGAACAGATTTCTATACGATTTAATGTTGCTAAAAACACTGTCTGTTCCACTTTAAATGGTGTCATGTTGATGTTCTGTTCATTGTTTTTGTATTGAATTCAATATGAACCAGGTGGTTTTGGCAACAGGGCCTTTCTACATCTCTCCCAAATACATTCTTGTCAATTTGAGTGAGTCTCTTTTTTTTTCCAGAGACTTTTTTTCAATTTGGTGTAATGTCACTGCTAATTTCACCTCGCCATACCTTCCCCTTCCCAGCCCCCTCAGTTCAAGCTGGACCCTCGCCTGGCCCGTATGTTGGGGATCCACACTCAGACCAGGCCGGTCATCATCCAAGCCCTCTGGCAGTATGTGAAGACCCACAAGCTGCAGGACCCCCACGAGAGAGAGTTCATCAACTGTGACAAGTACCTGCAGCAGGTCAGTGAGCAGCAAGTGTTCCCGTGTGGCCTAGTTGGTAGAGCATGGCGCTTGAAACGGCGGGGTTGTTGGTTCGATTCCCATACGCGACCAGTACAAAACAAAACAGTCTCCTATTTTCACAGCTGGAAGGTACAAGGCTTTCGTAGGGGAGAGTATTTTTTCCCCACGTTTGTGTCTGTAATTCCTTAGTTATATATCCTGATGGACGTTATGTAATGTGATTTTACCATTTCATAATCTTTATGGTTAAGGGTAAATGGGCCAGGAATATTGTCCTTAGCCTAAACACACTGTAGACCTCAAACAAATAGCAGTCGTTATTAACTGTCCGAAGCTCAAACATACAAAGCACAATACTGAATTCTTGCACGTCCAGTTCTTGAGTAAATGAATAAGGTTCTGTTTATCTATTTTGTTCTAGATCTTTGAGACCCAGCGTATGAAGTTCTCTGAGATCCCACAACGTCTCCATGCTCTCCTGATGCCTCCAGAACCTATCATCATTAACCATGTCATCAGGTAGGACTAACCCTAACCTATCGTCATTAACCATGTCATCAGGTAGGACTAACCCTAACCTATCATCATTAACCGTGTCGTCAGGTAGGCCTCTAACCCGTCATTAACCGTGTCGTCAGGTAGGCCTCTAACCCGTCATTAACCGTGTCGTCAGGTAGGCCTCTAACCCGTCATTAACCGTGTCATCAGGTAGGCCTCTAACCCGTCATTAACCGTGTCGTCAGGTAGGCCTCTAACCCGTCATTAACCGTGTCATCAGGTAGGCCTCTAACCCATCATTAACCGTGTCATCAGGTAGGCCTCTAACCCGTCATGAACCGTGTCATCAGGTAGGCCTCTAACCCGTCATTAACCGTGTCGTCAGGTTGGCCTCTAACCCGTCATTAACCGTGTCGTCAGGTAGGCCTCTAACCCGTCATTAACCGTGTCGTCAGGTAGGCCTCTAACCCGTCATTAACCGTGTCGTCAGGTAGGCCTCTAACCCGTCATTAACCGTGTCATCAGGTAGGCCTCTAACCCGTCATTAACCGTGTCATCAGGTAGGCCTCTAACCCGTCATTAACCGTGTCATCAGGTAGGCCTCTAACCCGTCATTAACCGTGTCATCAGGTAGGCCTCTAACCCGTCATGAACCGTGTCATCAGGTAGGCCTCTAACCCGGCATTAACCGTGTCGTCAGGTAGGCCTCTAACCCGTCATTAACCGTGTCATCAGGTAGGCCTCTAACCCGTCATTAACCGTGTCATCAGGTAGGCCTCTAACCCGTCATTAACCGTGTCGTCAGGTAGGCCTCTAACCCGTCGTTAACCGTGTCATCAGGTAGGCCTCTAACCCGTCATTAACCGTGTCATCAGGTAGGCCTCGTCACTAGCGTCGACGCCTCGCTTTCCCCTCGTCACTAGGGTCCAGAGTGTTTGCGTGGTCAGGGAAAAACTCCTGGCCATTTATATAACTCGAAGCTCAGATCAGATCTCAAAGCCTACAGAATCTCAGGAACCACATTTAATAGGATATAGAACTCTTCTGAGATGTGCAGCGTGACTGCAAGAAAGGACACAATCTGCAACGAATCCATAAAATGGACTCTGGATGACCTAAATTCTGTCTCTACAGATAGGAGACTGCATGGTCTAACTCCATCTCTGTGTGTGTCTGCAGTGTGGATCCCAACGACCAGAAGAAGACTGCGTGCTATGACATCGATGTGGAGGTGGACGACACTCTAAAGACCCAGATGAACTCATTCCTCCTATCCACCGCCAGCCAGCAGGAGATAGCTGGCCTGGACAACAAGGTATGTATGGAGCCCATAGTTGAAGTGTACAGTGTTTCATTGATTTACAAGGGACTGAATCTAGCCTTCAACTTATGGTAAGCTATTCTGAGGCCGAGGCAATAAACAGCTTTTCTTCCACACTCTTTATCTCTGCTTATTGTACAGACGGTGGAAGAGTGGGAAAAATAGAGGCGAACTAGGAACAGACAGGAACAGAAAAACTCACTGAACCTGAAATCAAATAGACAGCCCTCCCCTCCTCTTCCAGCAGCCTACTTCAAGTTCAGACTGTTAATACAGACAAAGAACAGGACCCCACAGGATGGACTCTGACACACAAACACACACCCTGTTAGTTGCATTGGCCGCAAGTCTCATTGCTGTGCTTGTAGAGAGAGCAGAGCCGAGGTAAACTTGTGCAGACTAAGGTCAGAGAGAACCTGGCTAGCTGCTGTGGAAAAGGCCAGTGAAACACAGCAAATGTACAAGACCTTACAACTGTCACGGTACTCTACTGAGTGAGGAGCACTAGATAACATAATGTTCTGCCACAGGGACTACCGATGACGTTTAGCTGGCTGGCTAAATCTGGAAAATGTTTAAAGAAGTATCAATTTGCGTTGTTTAGGGCCCTATTCATTTTGTTGCCTGATTGTTTCTTTTTTTTTTTTTTTTCCAAATTCCGTTTTCTCTGTTTTTGTTTTTCCAGGTTTCAGTTTTTCCCAAGTTTAAAAAAAAAAGCTGGGGGGGGGAATCCTACTAAACTACATGCCATTGTTTTAAGAAGGTCATACCAAGAATCATTTAGCTATTTGATTTGGAATTTTAAGACCACTTGAAGTTTAACAAAATTATAAAAATAAGATTAGCATTTTTATTTGGCCTTACTGCTGTTAGCCCATACAAACACATTGAATAACAGATAGTCCTTACTGCTATTAGCCCATAGAAACACATTGAATAACAGATAGTCCTTACGGCCCATACCATTTTGGGGGTATTTTATTAGGATATTAGCTGTTGCAAAAGTAGCAGCTACTCTTCCTGGGGTCCACACGAAACATGAAACATGACATAATACAGAACATTAATAGACAAGAACAGCTCAAGGACAGAGGTACATCAATTTTAACAAATGGAACAACAGATAGTCCCCCCCCCCAAAAAAAAAAAAATGTAACGGAAGTTTGTTCTGAAGTGTCTGTCCTATAGCTGAGAGAAATAAGATATTTTTTTTACATGTATTTAACCCCATATTTTTGACACTAAAGTCTCCATATATACTTCCATTCATTTTTTTCATCTTGTACCGGGGGCCTTTCAGACGAGTCTTGTGAGGCCTGTGGGCCACGGATGGATCATATTCATGTGTAGGGACGCTACAGACAGAAGTTGGCAGATGGGCTGTACCGACTTCAGACGAGTCCCAAGATGCTTGTGGGGGATGTAGAGCAAAACGGAGAACACCATCGGGTTCGTGGGAGTCTCATCTCTCCATATGGGGGGGGGTCATAATAGTTTGTAGGCCGTTCAGACGGTACAGAAGATTTTGTGAGAAGACGGTCTCATATAGTCTGATAAACACCGCTCGAGCTCTCTCACCGCAGATGCAGAAGTGCGAAATTGCCGGATGCGGTGGATTGAGACTCATCCAATGCAAGAAACATATATCTTACTATTTTTTTATTATGCTCAGTTAGATAATTAGACGCCGATATAGAGTCTATGGGGTTAGTAGATAAACAACAAAATTGTATGTTGGAAGTCCACAAAAACAAGTCCAACGCTCTAACCACTAGGCTACCTGCGGCCCCAATACATTTACCTGTTTCCCTACTAAGTACAATATATTGTTGAATTCCTTTTTTTCCCCCTTCAGGATGTTGTCTTTTGTCTGGATTCCGTCCGTGTTCTCTGCATCGCAGATTTTTATAGGGCCTTAATTTTTGTCCCTGTACAAAGCAAAGTAACTCTACTCTAATCCGTCTTGGTTTGGACGTCCATCCTGCAGTATTTTCCCGTTCAGATCCATAAAGGCGTTTCGCATGCTTCAGTTCGGCTGGCGCCTAGACGAACCGAACGAGTGTGCTCTCATACTCCCTTAAAGAAAGACCTTAAAGAAAAAAGCGTCAATACTACTGTTTGTCCATTTTAAAACGCCGTCGCCAGTATACGTTTCCTCAAAATAGTCCTAATTAATCTAAGACAAATCAATACATCTGTCATTAATTTTGACATTTTTTACAGAGGAGATTTTAGTCTTGCAATTTTACATCTAACTAGTATACATTTCTTTAAAATAGTCCGAATTAATCTAAGACAAATCAATACATCTGTCATTAATTTTGATGTTTTTTTGCGACAAGATCTTAGTCGTGCAATTTTAAGATGTTTGATGCAGTATTTTTCAAAAAAAAAATTGCATGATAACGAGTCCTCTTATCGTTGAATGACAACATACTTTATTGAAGAATCCTTACTGTTGACCCATCGTCGACGAAGGGGCGTAGAAGTCGGCTCCGAACTTCGGCTTGCGTCCAGAGAAAATGTTGTGTGCTCGAACAGCACAAAAAAAACTCGCCGAAGTACAAAACTAACAAATAGGTCAGAAAATGTCGTCGTCCTATATGCTCGAACTCTACTGGACTGTTTCGGCTGGGAAGTATGCCTTAAGACAATAGTGTATTTAAATGTTGAGCTAGGCTTGACCCTCGATCTCTCTTCTTCCCCTGTAGATCCATGAGACCATAGAGACGATCAACCAGCTGAAGACCCAGAGAGAGTTCATGTTGAGCTTCGCCAGAGACCCCCAGGGCTTCATCAACGACTGGCTGCAGTCACAGTGCCGGGACCTCAAGGTACACACACACAGGGAAAAGACTGCTCTTGTGCTGCATGTAGGTCATAGTTGAGTAGGGAGAAGCCGGGGAGTGAGACAAGGAGGTACTTCAGGGCTTTATCAATGGCTTGCTGCGGTCACAGTGCAGGAAAACACCTCTCTATGGGACCTCAACAGGAAAACACCTCTCTATGGGACCTCAAGGTAAACTATGAACTGAATTCTGGTGAACTGGTGCTTCAGATGAAGAAATGAGGCCCCCCATGTGTGAGGAGTAGCAATATTATGTGTACGGGCCTCTTTTCTTAACTTGCAAGGTCAACAAAACAGCTCTCTAGTGCTGCCCAGTTACTGATTTACTTTTTTACTTAATACCTCCCAAAGCATCTGGGTCATGTTCATTAAGAAGAAAATGCATTTAAATGAACTAAAATAGAGAGGTACTACTTCAACTTGTCCAATAAAAACACAGATTGTTGTTTTCTTTTGCAAAGCATTTTGCTGTGTCTTACTGAACATTTTTATTTATTTATTTTACCAGGCAAGTCAGTTAAGAACAAATTCTTATTTTCAATGTCTGCCTAGGAACATTGGGTTAACTGCCTTGTTCAGGGGGCAGAACGACAGATTTTGTACCTTGTCAGCTCGGGGGAATTGAACTTGCAACCTTTCGGGTTACTAGTCCAACGCTCTAAACCACTAGGCTACCCTGCCGCCCCACATGACCCACTCCTTGTGTAGTCATGGACTTAGTTAGCCATTAGCACAATCTAGCTGCCATGGGATGTATGTTATCCATTAGCACTAGCTAGCTGTCCCACGTGTAGTGTTTGTTCAGCTGATTCTTGGAGGACCAAACACCACACTGACTGGACTGTCAATGACAACGAAAACCAAGGGGTGAATCAAGCTGAATCCAGTCCAAAGTTCATGGATGTTTCTTCCCCCTTAAAATGCAGCCTTCCGCATGGTTGCCTGGCGCCCAGTAACCTTAGTTGTCCTTATGCAAGAACATGCCAGAGTGAATGAAGATGTGTTTCATGAAGCCTGTCGTGTGCTTCCCAGTCGAAACTATTTGGTCATATACATAATGACGATTGTGACGTTTTTGTTTCTTTTTGATGTTCGGCTGTATATTTTTTCCGGATGTTCGAGCACACAGTGTTATTTCTTGAGGCAAGTCTAAGTTTGGTATCTGAAGTCTACGCCAATTCGTATGTGATTGGCCAACAGTAATACTCCTAGTAGGAGTGGCAATTAATTGTTTGTTGGCGTTCAACGAGAGACAAATTTATCTTAGATTAATTAAGACTATTTGGAGGAAGTGTATACTGGCTATGTTGCTACTGGGTTTCGAGGGACAAACAGTAATATTGACGCTTTTTTTCTTTTTCAAGCAAAGTTATTTTAAGGGACTATGCGAGGCACAGACTTTCACTTCACCTAGCAGAGACCTGCAAGGAGCAAACCGAACCTAGTATGCTTTACACAGAGATGGTCCCAGGGCAGTCTCTTTGACCACAATATAGGGATAGGGTTGATGTTGCCTTCTTGCCACAGGTCCACCCTGGTAAAGATATTTCTGATCTCAATAGAATTTTTACTTGTATGAAAAGATAAATATAGATAACATGCATGATGCTTATAGTGCGTAACAACAACACATTATACCTGTAGGCTTTTAATTATTTATTTTATTTTTTTCACCTTTATTTAACCACTTAATGAAGTGTTACTAAAAGTTTAAATGTTTCTAATGTATATGTGGTTATTCTTTACAGACTATGACTGATGTGGTTGCGAACCCAGAAGAAGAGCGGAGAGCCGAGTTCTATTTCCAACCCTGGGCCCAGGAGGCAGTGTGTCGTTACTTCTACTCCAAGGTAACGTCCTCCCTTCTGCCATTCTTTCCCCATGAAGGGTCATCATTGCTGAGTCATACCACCAAGTTTTTAATGCCCTACTAAATACTTACAACCATTATCTAACATGATGTTCAGTTATGCTTTATTTTACGGTACTTTTCCCACTGCTGTTTACCTAGTATTACCTGCTATTACCTGGTATTCCTTTCACTTATAACACATGCTCTAATCTGTTCTAAAGTGCTCTATGAAATTGAAAAATTTATTACCATTTCTGAAATGTAATATTGTTCTTTAGCTACATTTTAATCTCTTAATTTGTATGTTTCTTTAAAATGTATTTCAGGTCCAACAGAGACGCCAGGAGCTGGAACAAGCCCTGGGAATCAGAAACACCTAGACAGGATTACGTCGAAGAAAAGCAGGTGAACAGAGGAAAAGAAGTGGCTGTTCTCTCTGGGAGGAAGAAGAGAAGTTTGGGACATTCATATTTATAAATACGCTGCTGATTTTTTGCCAAACGCTTAGATAAACATCTTCGATATAGACTGCTTTACTGCTGACGGTAACGGTAGGATCTATGTTAACATCAACTAGCAGCTGTTATGGTTTATGTATCAATGTTTGATTGCTACTTACTCTTTTCTATTTGTCCTACTAAAATATATTTTGTCTTATTTTCTCTCAATAGGTCTATCTCTGTTTAACCCACAAAGCATTTATTTTCTGTGCTGAACTCTCTCACAGATCTTGAATCTATATTCAGGCATAAGTGTGGTTGAAATTACCCCCGACTAAGTATTGATGCTACTCCACAAAAGCTAATTGGGTATTTTAAGTAGGGGGGCTTCAATTAAAGTCGTAACATTTGGCCATGGTAAAAAAAAAAAGAAGCATTGGGTTAATTTTAAATGCTCTGGACTCTCTACCCCCGCTCTGAGTCCAAACTAACTCATAACTGATCAGGTGATAGCCTACGCACACTACCATTCTGGCTTTGGTCTGGAATTGATATTCAGTGTTTGTTATTGATAGGGTTGTGTGAGTATTCAGTGGCCTTCTATTGCCCCCGCTGGCTGTCCCATTTTCTTACCAAGATTATTTTTTAAATGCTTCTAGAATGTTGTGTACCTCAAAATTCTACTTTTAGAATCGTGTGTGCTTCAAAATAAATTCCCCTATGAACACTTCAAAGCATGGTGATGATAGGCAAGGCAGTACGATGTTGTGAAACTTCAGTATATTGGTTAGTTAATCTTTTAAGTGGCCTTTTTTCATTTTAAACTATTTTGGTGAAGCTTTGTTTTTTTGTATAAAAAAAAAAATAATAAAAAAAATTGAAAGTATGAAGTCTTGTTAGTTAGAAGTAAAGAATATTAAGGAAGTAGTGTTTTAGTAGTAATTACCTCAAGCCTATCTAGTTTTGTAAATAATGAGCGGAATAATCTGATGTGAAGGGAAAGGACATACCATCATTTTGACTCGTTTGTCTCTAATGCTCCGTTTGCCCAAGACGTTTCCTTTCAAGTGACCCCAATGGTTTAATCCAGAACATTCTCTATAACCTAGCAGCAAGTTGCAGTTGCTTGCTGGTCCTGTGTGAAAGACTGAGAACAACATTAGGTCCAGATGAATTCCTCTAGGGGTTTCCCTCCTTTATTTGTTTGTGTGCAGAAGCTATCAACACCTGAGGTAGAGAAGCGAGGAGGTGGGTTCACTTTTTAGATGTGACATTCACGAATTTCTGCTGTTTTTTTTTTTGTTTTGTTTTGTTGCTAGTATGGTAGAAAGCTTTAGGCTTGTCTGTATTTCTGTTTAGATATGACATGTAGAGGATGTAAGAATCTTTATTGTTGGGCTCAATTCAGTATCAGTTCAGTAGTTAATTTAAATACATCTATTTTCAATGGGGTATTATTTTTATTATTTTTTTCAATATTGAGTGTAATTTCAATCAACGTTCTGATTATGCTGAATTGACCCCAAACCTGTAAAACGATGATACTGAAGACTCTTTTTAAATCTTCAGACATGAATTGTATTTTTTATTTCATGGACCAAACCTATTTTCTTCCTGTATGTTTTGAACCCTATGCTATAATAAAGGATATCTTCAATGATAACTTCTCTGGTTGTGAATTAATTATTTAAAGTTTGTGCATCAAATGGTTAAACTGGCATTCTTTCCATTAAAGAGGTTACCTGCCAATGTGCTCACCTCAGCATCACCGTTTAGTTCTAATAACACACACACACCTGTGTCGTTGCTGTGAGAAGTAGGGTGATGCAGGAGAGGGTACAGTATAACAACCAGGGGAGCGATCTGGTCATTGACCTGCAGGTCAGCATATCGTGTTCATAGGATAAGGAGTTTAGACATTATAGATATTGCTTCACCAAACTTTTTTTTTTGCTCTCGACATGATCCTAATCATCCTAGGTCATAGCCTCACCTCTCCGAACATCGAGGTCTACTAAAGGACACGATGTGAGACTCCTTCCCTAACTCAACACATTGTTCGTAATGTGATTAGAGACGGTCCTCTCCGAGCTGGTCAGGCCCTGACCGTGCTAACCAATCAGCACGAGGGGGCGTGAGCCACACGGTCTGCTAACCCACGTGTCAGGTAGAAATACATTTAGTCTCGGCTTCAGACGCGTCTCGCACCAACCACTTCAGGACACGGACACGGTGGACTGTCGGGACTGTACATCATGGCACCCAAGAAAGTGTGCATCATTGGCTCTGGCAACTGGTAAAGCACCTTTTCTTTTTAATAATCATTTATTCTAAACATATTCATGCTCTTTCTGAGCTGATGATGCAGAATGATCTTAATGTACAAGAGAGGGCAGTTTTTTTTTTTTTTTTGCATGTCAGCGGTTTTCAAATGCCTCACTTAAAGGGACTGTAATTTGATGCGGTAATAACACTGTGAATATTTTTGGATCGGTTGTATATCACGTTTTAGGCCGTAGAATTGAAGCTGTGTGAGTTTATTTAGCTCGCCGGGATCTCACCAGAAAAAGATGACAGTTTGAAGACAGTCAACTGTTGTTGCCCTGTTCGTGTTTTATTTTCCCTGCTTTTCTTGTTGCTTTTATCAGACTAATAATCCAATGATTTGTATTGTCTCAATTGGGCCCTATGGTGATGATAATAACAATGCGACATAACTGGGGAAAACATGAGAAGTTAATTGATGATCTCAATATAGTAGTTTATTTCATCTAATAGAATTGCTGGATTATTGAATTTTCAGCCACAGTGACTGCACTTTGTGTTCGGCTCATGCAGAATGCAGTTGAACTCCATATAGTTTCTCTCTTCACACACACTCACAAAAGGACTGGTCGTGTCATATATTGTGTGATGAGCTTGAAGGGTGGTGGTGGTATGGCCAGCAGCCATGCTGCTATTTTTATTATTATATATATTTTTTTTATTTAACCTTTATTTAACTAGGCAAGTCGGTTCAGAACAAATTCTTATTTTACGATAACGGCCAAACCCTCCCTTAACCGGGACGGCGCTGGGCCAATTGTTCGCCGCCTATCACAACAAACGCTTTGAGCTGCTGCGCTGCAGGGCCTTGGATTGACTTCCTCGGGAATGCTCTTATGTTCTCTGACGTTGTGTAGTATTGTGTTATGTAGGCTACTAGTACAATGGGGGGAAAGTTGCTGAATCAATATTGAGTTGTCTGATCTTTAAAATAACTCTTGCCCCATTGATTTGGTCGTAAAATAACGTTTGATTAATCACTACTGTGCCATTACACTCATTAGGTGTGGTTTATATTCATTATAAACAGTGAATATTAGATATTG
The DNA here is from genome assembly GCA_030435695.1 of Brachymystax lenok tsinlingensis. Taxonomy (NCBI): domain Eukaryota; kingdom Metazoa; phylum Chordata; class Actinopteri; order Salmoniformes; family Salmonidae; genus Brachymystax; species Brachymystax lenok. The sequence goes on along the minus strand of CM059797.1, from coordinate 7,122,717 downwards.
ACTCAATAATCATTTGAGTCCACTTTTTAAGAATGAATTATGCCATATTTTTTTTTTCTGATCTCTCTCCAACATCTGTTACATAATATGTGGTTCTAGAAAGCTTAACTGGTTGGCAGCAGTGAGAGACAAGCTTCACTAACCAAATACAATTGCAAGATATTCAACATCCTAACATCTCACTGCTTGCCTGTTTATCTCTCAAATTGGGAATATCTCACAGGGTCTTGCACCCTGATCAAATACACGTGTGAAGTATATCATCCTCCTTCAATTTAAGTAATCTCCTAAGATCCTAAAATATGGAGAACAGGAATGAAACAATAGGATTGTTTGAAATTGACACTTTTGTTTCACATCTACAGGGGCTCTGCCATTGCCAAGATTGTGGGCGCCAATGCAGGAAAGCTTGACATGTTCGACACAACAGTGAACATGTGGGTATTTGAGGAGACAGTGAACGGACGTAAACTCACAGAGATCATCAATACAGACCATGAGAACGTCAAGTACCTGCCCGGACACAAGCTTCCCCCAAACATCGTAAGACTCATTCATTTCAGACATTCAAAATATTTGGAAAAAATAATGTGTATTAATACTTTTTTAATTTTTTAGAAGTGACCCAGAACCAAATCTCTTGTTGCAGCTAATATTAATTTTTGCAGTTTGTCGCAATAGAAATCACAACAATGTATGTATCACCTTTTACGGATCAATAAAAACAGATTGATTATTACCTGATTTATTAACGAATCGTGACCTAATCATTTATTATTACCAACCTTTAGATTTAAGTCTGCCACACATCCACCCGATGAATTTGTCTTCACCGATGTAGGTGGCTGTTCCAGAGGTGACGGATGCTGTGAAGGGAGCAGACATCTTGATCTTCGTTATTCCACATCAGTTCATTCACAGAATCTGTGACACCATCAAAGAACACATCAAGAAGGATGCCGTGGGCATGTCTCTTATCAAGGTGAGTGGTTTCTGCTTTCAGGGGCCTGTTTGAATTAAGGCCAGATCTTCAAATGACTACCTCAATGGAACAGCAGCAGCAAACAATTACCTTTTTGAAGGGCAAACGTCCGATTTGAATTCATAGAATTGAATACTGCTACTTCTAATTGTTGTTTGTTGCTGTAAATAGGATGATGAGGGGAACCTAAATTCCTGGTGATGGGTTGTTGTAGGATGTTGATGAGGGAGATCATATGAATAGGTGTATCCATGGTGATCTATGTTTCAGGGTGTGGATGAGGGTCCCGAGGGGTTGAAGCTGATCTCTGACGTCATCAGAGAGAAGCTGGGCGTCACCATGACAGTGCTGATGGGAGCTAACATAGCCAACGAAGTCGCGGAGGAGAAATTCTGCGAAACAACAATCGGTAAGGGGTGTGTGTTTTTGGTTGTTTAGGAAAATAAAACACAGTATATCTCTTACCATTAAAATAGCACGTCAATGCTTTTGTGCTACATAAGTAAAGATCAATGTATTTCATGATTTAAAAAAAATTGTTTTTATTTAATTTAACCTTTATTTAACTAGGCAAGTCAGTTAAGAACAAATTCTTATTTACAATGACAGCCTACCGGGGAACAGTGGGTTAACTGCCTTGTTCAGGGGGCAGAACGACAGATTTTTACCTTGTCAGCTCAGGGATTCGATCTAGCAACCTGGCCCACGGTTACTAGTCCAACGCTCTAACAACTAGCCTACCTACCGCCCCAGGTATGGTATTGAAGATATTTTCATGTGTAATAGTTCTCCGTGTTTGTATTCGTCACACAGGCTGCAAGAACAAAGAGTGGGGCCCCGTCCTGAAAAAACTGATGCAGACCACTAACTTCAGAGTTACTGTGGTGGAGGAAGCTGATGTGGTAGAGATCTGTGGCGCTCTCAAGGTGGGCCTTTAGTTACGCAGGAAGGAGAGGGGAAAAAGTGTACAATGTTCTAACCGGAATCATAAAAGTGGACGGAGGGGGAAACAGACACTGAGGATTTAAGGGAAAAAATGCTGCTGATCGTGTGTGTGTGTGTGTGTATTAATATGTGCTTAAACAAAGGAGTGTAATGTAACAGACGTGTTTTTTGGTCATGTGACCATCGTCAGAGAATCTTTTTAAGACAAAATGTTTTTAGATTTCTCTGTTCGATGACATCATATTTTAAAACTAGCTCTTCTTCTTCTTCTTCTTCTTCTTCTCCTCCTCCCGACCCCACCCCACCCCACCCCACCCCAGAACATAGTGGCGGTGGGAGCAGGGTTCTGTGACGGCCTGGGCTTCGGTGATAACACCAAGGCAGCGGTGATCAGACTGGGACTGATGGAGATGATCGCTTTCGCCCGGATATTCTGCACCGCCGGACCCGTCTCCCCCGTCACTTTCCTGGAGAGCTGTGGCGTCGCCGACCTCATCACAACATGCTACGGCGGGCGCAACCGTAAGGTCGCAGAGGCCTTCGCCAAAACCGGAAAGGTGCGTTGAGGAGTGTGGCATACCTGTTGTCGTTGATATTCTAAACGTAAAAAAAAAAAAATCTCTCATGTGTCCCCCTCTCTCTATATATCTCTTTCTCACACTCAGTCTTTGTATTTGTGTCTCCCTGTGTAGACAATTGAGGAGTTGGAGAAGGAGATGTTGAATGGTCAGAAGCTCCAGGGTCCAGCCACTGCAGCTGAAGTCAACCACATTCTGAAGAAGAAGGGCCTGGTGGACAAGTGAGTTACAGTTGATGAGTTTGACTTCAGAATCTTCCGAGAGCGAGTTATGTTCTTAATTGAACATCCAATGACATGTATACGCCACTCTTATAACCTTTTCACACTACTGAGCCAAACTGAGCTGATACATTAATAGAAAATACTCAAGTAAAAGTCACCCAGTAAAATACTACTTGAGTATAAGTCTAAATGTATTTGGTTTTAAATATACTTAACTATCAAAAGTAAATGTAATCGCTAAAATATACTGAAGTAAAAGTACGAATCATTTCAAATTCCTTATATTAAGCTAACCAGATGGCGCCATGTTCTTGTTTTCTTTTAATTTACGGAAAGCCAGGGGCACACTCCAACGCTCAGACATCATTTACAAATGAAGCATGTGTGTTTAGTGAGTCCGCCAGATCAGAAGCAGTAGGGATGACCAGGGATGTTCTCTTAAGTGTGTTAATTGGACCATTTTCCTGTCCTGCTAAGTATTCAAAATGTAACGAGTAGTTTTGGGTGTCAGGGAAAATGTATGGAGTAAAAAGTACATTATTTTCTTTAGGAATGTAGTGGAGTAAAAGTTGTCAAAAATATAAATAGTAAAGTACAGGTACCCCCCAAAAATACTTAAGTATTACTTTAAAGTATTTTTACTTAAGAACTTCACACCACTGTATATATACTGTAAGCCAGTAAGAACAGTTTGGGTTGGCTCTTTGGTGTGAATCTGGAATTTTTGTTTTAAAACTGAAACTGATATCCCAGCTTTCCACCCTCCAGGTTTCCCTTGTTCAACGCTGTCAACCAGATCTGTTTCCACGGACACCCCGTCAGAGAGTTCATCGCCTGTTTGCAGAACCACCCTGAACATATGTAACTGACTGAAGGATTCTGGGATGCTTTAAATGTTGGAACCAGCCGAAGGAAGCGAGGCTGACGAGGAGCAGGTTGGATAATGATTCCCACCTCATCCAACTGTCTAAATACTAAGAAACGGAGCGGACAACAAAACACCTCAGAAAGGAAAACTTCTCAGTCAAACCTACCTCTGGTTCTGGGCTGCTGTGATATGCCACTACAATATTATCAAAAATACCCCTCGTTCCGACTGATTCTTAAGTTGTTATTGGTGATGTTGCCACTAGGTAATGTTTCAGATTTTCCAAAATACATTTTGTTTAGAAGAATGTCCCTTGGCCTTAAACAGCTATTTTGTGTAAGTTGCATTTTCCATCGTCGGCAATCCCACACAAAAAAACACATGAAAGAAGTGCCTTAAATATATCTTTTGACCCAGTCACTGGTAAATATTTGTCTTGCAAACAAATTTTATTACCTTGTTATGTTTAACAAAGGACTTGAATAAATAACCGTTATTCACTGCTTATCCCTGGTTACTGCCTTCATTATGTCCTCTTTATTGAAGTAGCCTATTGCTTATATGAATGGATGACATTCATTTAGGAATAAATTGTTCAAATAATTCACCCCTAAGGTTTTTGGACGGATGTCCTCTCACTGCCAACTGCGTTTATTTTCAGCAAACTTAACGTGTAAATATTTGTATGAACATAAGATTCAACAACTGAGACATAAACTGAACAAGTTCCACAGACATGTGGCTAACATAAATGGAATAATGTGTCCCTGAACAAAGGGGGTCAAAATCAAAAGTAACAGTCAGTATCTAGTGTGGCCACCAGCTGCATTACTGTAAGTACTGCAGTGCATCTCCTCCTCATGGACTGCACCAGATTTGCCAGTTCTTGCTGTGAGATGTTACCCCACTCTTCCACCAAGGCATCTGCAAGTTCCCAGACATTTCTGGGGGGAATGGCCCTAGCCCTCACCCTCCGATCCAACAGGTCCCAGACATACTCAATGGGATTGAGATCCGGGCTCTTCGCTGACCACGACAGAACACTGACATTCCTGTCTTGCAGGAAATCCCGCACAGACACTGGCGGTTCTGGGGGGGCAGTGCCCCTGTGACAACAATTTTGGACCCCCTTGTGGCCCCCCTGAATGTGGAGTATGAAATAATTTTTGCATAACTAATTTTTGCTATCGTTCTTTTTTTACATCCGTTATTAGACAGTGGCAACGTGGAACACTAATTAAACCCACACATTTACTAGAGGGACATGGTCTTTTGCCTACTAATGCCTGCAATGAAGTGAAGAAAACAATATGACAACAATAACGTCTAATGTAAATGGCCCCTCTAACAGTACAACTGGCCCCAGCTTGGCCCCCCCAGTTGAAAGGGTCTAGAACCTCCACTGCGCACAGAACGAGCAGTATGGCTGGTTTGATTACCACATGAGGGAGGAGGATGTCTTCCCTGTAACGCACAGCGTTGAGATTGCCTGCAATGACAACAAGCTCAGTCCGATGATGCTGTGACACACCGCCCCAGACCATGACGGACCCTACACCTCCAAATTGATCCCGCTCCAGAGTACAGGCCTCGGTGTAACACTCATTCCTTTGACGATAAACGCGAATCCGACCATCACCCCTGGTGAGATAAAACCGAGACACGTCAGTGAAGAGCACTTTTTGACAGTCCTGTCTGGTCATGCGATGGTGGGTTTGTGCCCATAGGCGACATTGTTGCCGGTGATGTCTGGTGAGGACCTGCCTTACAACAGGCCTACAAGCCCTCAGTCCAGCCTCTCTCGGCCTATTGCGGACAGTCTGAGCACTGATGGAAAAATTGTGCGTTCCTGGTGTAACTCGGGCAGTTGTTGTTGCCATCCTGTACCTGTCCCGCAAGTGTGATGTTTGGATGTACCGATCCTGGGCAGGTGTTGTTACACGTGGTCTGCCACTGCAATGTCGATCAGCTGTCCGTCCTGTCTCCCTGTAGCGCTGTCTTAGGTGTCTCACAGTACGGACATCGCAATTTATTGCCATGGGCACATCTGCAGTCCTCATGCTTCCTTGCAGCATGCCTAAGGCACGTTCGCCTAAGGCCTCTTTAGTGTCCTAAGTTTTCATAACTGTGACCTTAAAGGCCTACCGTCTGTAAGCTGTTAGTGTCTTAACGACCGTTCCACAGGTGCATGTTTATTAATTGTTTATGGTTCATTGAACAATCATGGGAAACCGTGTTTAAACCCTTTACAATGAAGATCTGTGAAGTTATTTGGATTTTTACGAATTATCTTTGAAAGCCAGGGTCCTGAAAAAGGGACGTTTCATTTTTTGCTGAGTTTATATACAGTACAGTACTTCAGTGTTTTAACTTGGCCGTGTTAGGCCTTCAGTCAGTAGATTGCAGAGGACCTTTCCACAAGTGCATGCTGTGCTCTCAACACCCCTCAATGAAACCTGACCTGAATCTGACTAGCCTGCTAGACTGCTACCCTAAACTCTTCACCTTTACCATTTTCTAGAGTGACTACTGCAACGATTCTCTCTGCTGAGAAGTGGATCTCACATAGTAATCTGAAGTGATGGGAGAGAAGACTTGGGCCTATGCAATACTCCAATAGATTAAATTATGATAATAATTAGTTTTGGAGCATCGGATTCAGTACACACATGATTTGAAACTTGCCCGAAATTACTTCAATATTTGCTAAAGCAGTTTACTCAGGAAAAACCTCTGGGACATTAAATAAATCCTAGTGTTATCCAATGTTAATATATTCAGGATAGTCTGTTATGGTTAGAAATTAAACTGTGCAAAGAATGCTATATATTCTCAAAGATGTGACGATGCCATTGTGCCAAAATCATTATGTGAAATTGAAAGTAGGACCTACTTAGGTTTGTGAGCAAATGACAAGCTTGTTCAGTAGATAGACCAACAGAAGTAGCTTTTTTTTCTGACAACAGCTGAAAACATCAACAGTTGTCCAGTTCAGAAGGGTTAAGAGATGTAAGATGCCAATTTGCCAGTGTTACGTAATAAGTAGGCTATCATTGGATTCCCTAGTTGACATGGTTTGCATATTTATTGAGTCAGTGTACTAATAATAGCTACTCTCCATCAGGCAAAGGTGGAAGTTGAACTATATTTAGTACAGGGCTCAGTGTAGATGGCTGTGGACCAGGGAGCGACTGCTCTGATGTCCATCACGACATTAACTGCAAACATGTAGGACTGGGATACCCCATGAGAACGTACACTACATGACAAAAAAGCGTTTCAATCGACGTTCCAATTCATCCCAAAGGTGTTCAATGGGGTTTAGGTCAGGCCTCTGTGCAGGCCAGTCAAGTTCTTCCACACCGATCTCGACAAACCATTTCTGTATGGACCTCGCTTTGTGCATGGGGGCATGCTGAAACAGGAAAGGGCCTTCCCCAAACTGTTGCCACAATGTTGAAAGCACAGAATCATCTAGAATGTCATTGTATGCTGTAGCATTAAGATTTCCCTTCACGGGCACTAAGGGGCCCGAACCATGAAAAACAGGCCCTGACCAATATTCCTTCTCCACCAAACTTTACAGTTGGCACTATGCATTGGGGCAAGTAGCGTTCTCCTGGCTTCAGCCAAACCCAGATTTGTCCGTCGGACTGCCAGATGGTGAAGCTTGATTCATCACTCCAGAGAACGTGTTTCCACTGCTCCAGAGTCCAATGGCGGCAAGCTTTACACCACTCCAGCTTATGCTTGGCATTGCGCAGGGTGATCTTAGGCTTGTGTGTGGCTCTTTGGCCAAGAAACCCATTTTATGAATCTCCCGACGAACAGTTCTTGTGCTGATGTTGCTTCCAGAGGCAGTTTGGAACTCGGTAGTGAGTGTTGCAACCGAAGACAGACGATTTTTATGCTGTGAGCTTGTGTGGCCTACCACTTCGCAGCTGAGCCGTTGTTGCTCCTAGATGTTTCCACTTCACAATTACAGCACTTGACCCGGCAGCTCTAGCAGGGACGACATTTTATGAACTGACTTGTTGGGAAGGTGGTATCCTATGACGGTGTCACGTTTGAGAGTCACTAAGCTCTTCAGTAAGGCCATTCTACTGTCAATGTTTGTCTATGGAGAATGCATGGCTGTGTGCTCGATTTTATACACCTGTCAGCAACGGGTGTGGTCGAAATAGCCGAATTCACTAATTTGAAGGGGTGTCCACATACTTTTGTACATATAGTGTACATACAGCCAAATGCGTATCCTCATAGAGCACGTTGTTTATGTTTTCCCTCTCCAGTCTATTTGGAGAAGTGTCTAATCTATCTTTACTAGTTTCACGTTTTTATTGTCACATGCACAAGTACAGTGGCATTCTTAACTAGCAAGCCCTTCCCAACTGTGCAGCATTCACTATCAAAACAGTATAACTAAAAAAAGAAAGGAAGAAAAAAAGATGAGAACGTAAGCTATATGGGCCAGTGCCAGTTAACACATTCACAATGTGCAGGGATAGCTTGGTGGGGTTAGAAAGTGACTGGTAGCAGGATAAATATTAATATATATTAATAGTCAACAGTATGGCAGCAGTGTAAGTGGTGTGTGTGTGTGTGTGTGTGTGTGTGTGTGTGTGTGTGTGTGTGTGTGTGTGTGTGTGTGTGTGTGTGTGTGTGTGTGTGTGTGTGTGTGTGTGTGTGTGTGTGTGTGTGTGTGTGTGTGTGTGTGTGTGTGTGTTTGCAAGAGTGTCAATGTAGGTGTGTCTGTTTGTGTGGGTAGAGACCTGTGAGTGTGCATATAGTCCTTGGTGGGGGTGGGCAGCTATTGTCTTATCTGTTTAAAAGTGTCATTGCTTGGGGGCAGAAGCTGTCTCGGAGCCTGTTGGTCCGAGTCTTCATACTCTGGCGCCACCTGCCGGATAGAAGCAGAGAGAACAATCTATGACAGGGTTGGCTGAAGTTGACATTTTTTTCGGTGATGCAGCAAGTCAAGATACTCTCATGGTGCATATGTAGAAGTTCTTGGGAATCTGAAGGACCATACCAAATCTCTTCAAATCTCTATCTATATTATTATTACTGGTTGTTTTCAACATGTCTAACCCAATGGGAGTGGGTGTTATTAGACATAGGACCTATTTTATTACACAGTTATTGTGCTAATTATCATACTATATTTAGATGACATTTCAGAATGTCTCCTTTGCAATGAACGCCTGGTGGAGCCACCATCTTGTAAAGACAACTCTGAGGGTGGGTTCGAGATGATGACATTGAACTTGCTCTAGTGTAATTTTCATTCAACAAATTGTTCTACATACATACATTATACATTCACTGATATTCATCACAAAATGTCTTAATCACTGATCATTATTGCAAGTATCTTATGACGATAAGAAAGACACTAGTCTATCTAGTTGGAAAAGTAAAGGTTCCATCAATACTTCCACAGTTTATAAACCCAGAGGCGCAGCATTGCTAGACTACCGGGAACGCTTGTGAAACAGACCAAGAAAGACCAGGCCAGGGTTTGGAAATTTGCGAAGTCAATGAGAGAAGTGAAAAAGTATTTCTTAGTTGTTAATTTTCTCGAAATCAAAAAAAGGGACAACCTAGATTCGAGCCAATGTCTTAAGTAGTTGAACATGTTATTACTCCAACCTCGTGGAAGTGACAAACGGACACGTTTTCATTTTCGTCAAAAACAACATTTTTATATTGAAGGAGTGCTTTTAGATATAACGGTTTGCACATGCGCACTTTGGCGTTTCTGCACATGAGTTCAGCCTGCCGACGTCGCCATCGTCACACCACAGACAGAACAATCAGACAGATATTTCACAGGATGTATAAATGTGAAGCATCCGCCTGGCGTCTCCACTCACTGCCAAATGTGGTAGTGAGAGGAAGCCCAGTGGCCGGCAAGTGGGAGAAGATGGAACCAGATGGATATTTAGGCCAAATATTCTGATCATTTTCTCGTCGATGAAACATTTGATCTCACAATACAGGTGTTCTCTCTTCCCAAAATCTAAAAACGAGAATATGTGACGAACAGATTGGACTATGTTATGTAGACTTTACCCTATTTGCCAAAGTTTTAAAGAATTATGTTGTTTAGGAGTGCAAAATGCGAATTGAGTTATTGCACATGCGCACTTCAGAGTGGGCGTTCCCTAAGGAAAATATGCAAATTATGCTAGAATGCGCCAATAGAATCTCGCTAGTTCGTGATTGGCTCCGCCCACATTTCATCCCATTTTAAATCACAAACTGGTCTTTCTAATTTAAAAAAAATATATTTGTTCATTCTGGACTGTCTTTGATGATTCCTCTTTTGTGAAGCCTGTTTAATTTCCTCAATCCAACAATTCTATAACGGACACAAAACGTTTTCTGGACTCACCCAACACGGGCACAAAACGTTTTCTGGACTCACCCAACACGGGCACAAAACGTTTTCTGGACTCACCCAACACGGGCACAAAACGTTTTCTGGACTCACCCAACACGGGCACAAAACGTTTTCTGGACTCATCCTACTCTCAGTCCTCAAAGGAGGAAACGGTGGAAACGTTTCCCTCGTTTTTCCGTAGGATACATTTCTTAAATCGAAGCCACTTTTGGTGATCATGGCTGCTCTTTCAGTGTGGTTTTGGAACGAGAGGTTTTGGCTCCCACATAATGTGACTTGGGCGGATCTTGCAGACCCAGCGCCCGGGGTGGAGTATCCCAAAGCCGGGCACTTGCTCTCTGCCTTACCGCTGGCTGTGGGGATCTTTGCTGTCAGAATACTATTTGAGAGGTACGCACTATCTGCTTTTATCATGACTTTTCCCCACCAACTCTTTCTTTAACACTCGCCCCGCCGTATAGTCTTCGATTGGGAAAAAAATGTCCTTGCAATCGTATTTTTCCGGGGGGGTAGTCCCATAGATTTAAGAATTAGACTACTTTAATAGGATGGTTGCCCATCCATGTCAGCCTAATGCTAGCTAAGCTAGCCTCTAGCTGCTTACCACTTCCTAGGTCAGGCGTCGGCAAAAGGTGGCCTACTGGCCAAAACCGTCCCTCAAGTGTTTTTCTTTGGTCTTCCAAAGTTTTTAACATTTTGGTTAACCCCCCCCACATGTAAAATCACCAATCATTTAAAACATCTGTTCCCAGGTATTCCCACAAATAAAGAGACGTGATCGTATCTCAATGTAATCAAGGTCGGAAAGGATTATTTTCAAATACAACCTACATTTGGACTTACTTCTGGTCAATTTGAGTGTACAAATCCCCCCCCAATCTCCAGTCCAGGTTGCCTTTAATTCAAACCATGCTCAGCAATCATGGCTATAGACATGTTGGGGAGAAAAAAGGTTATAAACCGTTATGAACTGGTTATAACAGACCCTTGTCACTGAGAAGCTGACACAGCAGGGCTGCAGGATCACAAATCAATCCATTACCAGTACTAAATGACACCTGTCCTGTCAGTCCACACATCCCCATCCATACCTAAAGAGCTTATCATCATTACCAAACAGCCTCAGGCCTGGTTGGGAACCGACATACAGTATATAGCCTAGCCCAGATCTCTACAACCCTGTTCCTGGAAAGCTACCGTCCTGTAGGTTTTACGCTGCAACCCTAATCTAATTAGCTGGTCGATCAACTGAATCAGGTGAGTTACAGGTGGGATTGGAGTGAAAACCTACAGTAGATTAGCTCTCCAGGAAGAGGATTGCAGAACTCTGCCCTAGCCTATGGGTTGGGTTGGGTTGGGACTTGTCACATCCATGTGGGAACTAGGCCTATTTGTCATGAATGAGAGAGGAGGACATGAGTCTGTTTTCTGTTTAATTAGCTTCTGGTATAAACTTGCTTTGGCAAGTTTTAGAATCTCAAGTTTTTTTCTTCGGAGGGAGTTTTCCCTTGTAACTCTGGTCCCTTGGGTTTCAGGGTTAGTCAGGGATAGTTTGGCTGAAATCCAGGCTGAAGTATTGCGATGGATGGAGTGATATTGTACGTTTTTCATAGTGGCTCTGAACATTGTGGGCATTTCACCAAACTGCTGGTCATCTTGTACTTGCAGAACCGATATTCATAAATCCTCTCAGAGTAGGAGTAGAACGTTGGACTGGTAACCTAAAGGTTGCAAGATCGAATCCCCGAGCTGACAAGGTAAAAATCTGTCGTTCTGCCCCTGAACAAGGCAGTTAACCCACTGTTCCTAGGCCATCATTAAAGATAAGAATTTGTTCTTAACTGACTTGCCTAGTTAAATAAAAGTAAAATAAAAAATGTATTAAGATTAAGATAATTATATTATAGTATTAATATAGTATTATTATATAGTATTATAGTATAGTATTATAGTATTAAGAATTCTTTTATTAAGATAAGCCGAAATGTTGTCTTTAGATCACAATGAATAAGATGAAATGGGCTACCTGATCCTCGGGGTGGCAGGTAGCCTAGTGGCTCCGATCGGATCCCAGAGCTGACAAGGTAAAAATCTGTTGTTCTGCCCCCTGAACAAGGCAATTGTTTCCCCGGTAGGCCAACATAGTAAATAAGAATTTGTTCTTAACTGACTTGCCTAGTTAAATAAAGGTTACATTTTTAAAAAGCACTACTCTGAGATGCTTGAGACATAACTCCCCAGATCATCACCAATGCAAAGGAGATAGGAAGCCCAAGGGCAAGGTTTTTTTTTCTGGAAGTAAGGGACCTTAATCCTTCCTCACCTCTCAGGAGAATAAGGGCTTGTTACTGGATGTCGTGAAGTAGCCAATCATCACATTCACTTGGCACATAAACACGGTCTAGAACAGAAGTTGATTGTGTTGAAAGTTCAGTTTTTGTAGGCCGTAAGCCAGTTAATTTATAAGCCAATTCATGAACTTGAACTGTGCTAGCAGTGCCAATAATGACACATGAAGTAGGATTATCTCTGTTGCGTCATATCATATTTTTCTTTAACCTGCACCTTGGTAACCTTTTCTCTGTGAGGAGAGGAGTAAGCAAAGAACCGGTTTCACAATGTTTTGGCCTAAAACATGTCCTGACCTAATCCTTTTCTACTGAACTGATTCGGTTTGGCTAATAGCTTTATTTATGTAAACAGTGCATCTTTCAGTTCATCCAACATCTATTTACACTCTTTGTCACATACAGTGGGGCAAAAAAGTATTTAGTCAGCCACCAATTGTGCAAGTTCTCTCACTTAAAAAGATGAGAGAGGCCTGTAATTTTCATCATAGGTACAACCAATGAATTTATTTGCAAATTATGGTGGAAAATAAGTATTTGGTCACATACAAACAAGCAAGATTTCTGGCTCTCACAGACCTGTAACTTCTTCTTTAAGAGGCTCCTCTGTCCTCTACTCGTTACCTGTATTAATGGCACCTGTTTGAACGTGTTATCAGTATAAAAGACACCTGTCCACAACCTCAAACAGTCACACTCCAAACTCCACTATGGCCAAGACCAAAGAGCTGTCAAAGGACACCAGAAACAAAATTGTAGACCTGCACCAGGTTGGGAAGACTGAATCTGCAATAGGTAAGCAGCTTGGTTTGAAGAAATCAACTGTGGGAGTAATTATTAGGAAATGGAAGACATACAAGACCACTGATAATCTTCCTCGATCTGGGGCTCCACGCAAGATCTCACCCGTGGGGTCAAAATGATCACAAGAACGGTGAGCAAAAATCCCAGAACCACACGGGGGGACCTAGTGAATGACCTGCAGAGAGCTGGGACCAAAGTAACAAAGCCTACCATCAGTAACACACTACGCTGCCAGGGACTCAAATCCTGCAGTGCCAGACGTGTCCCCCTGCTTAAGCCCGTCTGAAGTTTGCTAGAGAGCATTTGGATGATCCAGATGAGGATTGGGAGAATGTCATATGGTCAGATGAAACCAAAATAGAACTTTTTGGTAAAAACTCAACTCGTCGTGTTTGGAGGACAAAGAATGCTGAGTTGCATCCAAAGAACACCATACCTACTGTGAAGCATGGGGGTGGAAACATCATGCTTTGGGGCTGTTTTTCTGCAAAGGGACCAGGACGACTGATCCGTGTAAAGGAAAGAATGAATGGGGCCATGTATCGTGAGATTTTGAGTGAAAACCTCCTTCCATCAGCAAGGGCATTGAAGATGAAACGTGGCTGGGTCTTTCAGCATGACAATGATCCCAAACACACCGCCGGCAACCTTGAAGGAGTGGCTTCGTAAGAAGCATTTCAAGGTCCTGGAGTGGCCTAGCCAGTCTCCAGATCTCAACCCCATAGAAAATCTTTGGAGGGAGTTGAAAGTCCGTGTTGCCCAGCGACAGCCCCAAAACATCACTGCTCTAGAGGAGATCTGCATGGAGGAATGGGCCAAAATACCAGCAACAGTGTGTGAAAACCTTGTGAAGACTTACAGAAAACGTTTGACCTCTGTCATTGCCAACAAAGGGTATATAACAAAGTATTGAGATAAACTTTTGTTATTGACCAAATACTTATTTTCCACCATAATTTGCAAATAAATAAATTAAAAATCCTACAATGTGATTTTCTGGATTTCTTTTTCTCATTTCGTCTGTCATAGTTGAAGTGTACCTATGATGAAAATTACAGGCCTCTCTAATCTTTTTAAGTTGGAGAACTTGCACAATTGGTGGCTGACTAAATACTTTTTTGCCCCACTGTACGCACACCTCTAGGCTACATTCATTTAGTGGTTTATTGAAAGGTTTTCAACTGCCATACAGACAGAGAAAGACAGCTCAGGTGGCTCCCACCACTGTTACTGCTCTCAGATAGGGTTGACAGTCACAGGATTTACAAGCTGTCATAGTTTCAGCACTGCCTCTGTCTCTAGGCAGCAGACCTGGCTTCCAACAGAATGTACTTTCTTTGGGCTTGATTGAGCTTGCCTGGCTTAATGGACCATTTAGAATAGTCCCAAAACTGGAAACCCTTCCCATTGGGCACTCCAGGCAGGCTAGACATTTTTTTAGATGTTTAGAATAGTACTTGAACTCAGGTCTGCTTGGCAGCATGGCCCAGGGTTTGTTTAAATGGTATGGTCCCGAGGAAGAAAAGGAATGTTTTAATGTCTGTTATGTTTCTTCCTGTTGCTTCTGCCTCTGGTCCTATCATCAGTTGTAGTAGTGACCATCAGAAGACCAGTTGTAGTAGTAGTAACCATCAGAAGACCAGTTGTAGTAGTAGTAACCATCAGAAGACCAGTAGTAGTAGTAACCATCAGAAGACCAGTAGTAGTAGTAACCATCAGAAGACCAGTTGTTGTAGTAGTAACCATCAGAAGACCAGTTGTAGTAGTGACCATCAGAAGACCAGTTGTTGTAGTAGTAACCATCAGAAGACCAGTTGTAGTAGTGACCATCAGAATACCAGTTGTAGTAGTAGTAACCATCAGAAGACCAGTAGTAGTAGTAACCATCAGAAGACCAGTAGTAGTAGTAACCATCAGAAGACCAGTTGTTGTAGTAGTAACCATCAGAAGACCAGTTGTAGTAGTAGTAACCATCAGAAGACCAGTTGTTGTAGTAGTAACCATCAGAAGAAGACCAGTTGTAGTAGTAGTAACCATCAGAAGACCAGTTGTAGTAGTAACCATCAGAAGACCAGTTGTTGTAGTAGTAACCATCAGAAGACCAGTTGTTGTAGTAGTAACCATCAGAAGACCAGTTGTTGTAGTAGTAACCACCAGAAGACCAGTTGTAGTAGTAGTAACCATCAGAAGACCAGTTGTTGTAGTAGTAACCATCAGAAGACCAGTTGTAGTAGTAGTAACCATCAGAAGACCAGTTGTAGTAGTAGTAACCATCAGAAGACCAGTTGTTGTAGTAGTAACCATCAGAAGAAGACCAGTTGTAGTAGTAGTAACCATCAGAAGACCAGTTGTAGTAGTAGTAACCATCAGAAGACCAGTTGTTGTAGTAGTAACCACCAGAAGACCAGTTGTAGTAGTAGTAACCATCAGAAGACCAGTTGTTGTAGTAGTAACCATCAGAAGACCAGTTGTAGTAGTAGTAACCATCAGAAGACCAGTTGTAATAGTAGTAACCATCAGAAGACCAGTTGTAGTAGTAACCATCAGAAGACCAGTTGTAGTAGTAGTAACCATCAGAAGACCAGTTGTAGTAGTAGTAACCATCAGAAGACCAGTTGTTGTAGTAGTAACCATCAGAAGACCAGTTGTTGTAGTAGTAACCATCAGAAGACCAGTTGTTGTAGTAGTAACCATCAGAAGACCAGTTGTAGTAGTAGTAACCATCAGAAGACCAGTTGTAGTAGTAGTAACCATCAGAAGACCAGTTGTAGTAGTAGTAACCATCAGAAGACCAGTTGTAGTAGTGACCATCAGTTTACTCTATTACTCTAATATTATGGATCCCTTATGGACTAATATTATGGATCCCTTATGGACTAATATTATGGATCCCTTATGGACTAATATTATGGATCCCTTATGGACTAATATTATGGATCCCTTATGGACTAATATTATGGATCCCTTATGGACTAATATTATGGATCCCTTATGGACTAATATTTAACACAAGGTGAAACTGAAGTGTGTTTTCCCCTCTGACTCAGTTTTTCACCCTAATGCAGTGTGGCTGGACAATAGTCATATTTTTCATAGCTTTTTTAACTGGAATGACAGGAGGGAGAGGAATTATATATATTTCTCACATTCTAATCAACCACACTACTCTGGCTGGCTGAATGACTGCCACACCGGGCGAGTAGCCACTTTAAACAATTTTGTATATAATGTTTACGTATCCGACATACTCATATCAAATGTATACACTGTACTCTAAACCATCTACTTAATCTTGCCTATGCCGTTCGGCCATCGACCCAAATCTCTAGCCACTTTAATAATTATAATTGGATGAAATAATGTATCACTAGCCACTTTAAACGATGCCATTTATATAATGTTTACATATCCTACATTACTCATCTCATATGTATATACTGTACTCCATACCATCTACTGCATCTTGCCTACGCCGATCAGCCATCGCTCATCCATATATTTATATGTACATACTCGTATTCATTCCTTTACTCTTGTGTGTATAAGTTGTTGTGAAATTGTTAGATTACTTGTTAGATACTACTGCATGGTCGGAACTAGAAGCACAAGCATTTCGCTACACTCGCATTAACATCTGCTAACCATGTGTATGTGACAAATAAAATTTGATTTGATTTGAGTAGTGTCAGATTCCACGGCAGGTTCCCTTCCTTAAGCCTGTTCCCAGGTCTGTATGCGGTGTAGCCAACTTCCTGGTCATTGTAAATTTACACATCTGGGACCAGGCTACCACCCTCCAATACCACAATACCAGACTGCTTGCTCTACACGTGCTTTTACACCTGCATTGCTTGCTGTTTGGGGTTTTTAGGCTGGGTTTCAGTACAGCACTCTGTGACATCAGCTGATGTAAGAAGGGCTTTATAAATAAATTAGATTTGATTTGATCTACTCTAGGCTTCTGGCTTACCACATTTAACCTCTGTTGTGGGTTTCTGGCTTAGCCACAGTTAAGCCAGTAGTCTACAGGTTAGCCTATCTACACAGCAGGCTAACCAACGTTGGAATGGCTGGGTCAAAGGGGATTGAATCTGTTAGACTAGTGTGTGGTCTGTCTGTTTTTTGAATATTACTGTTATGATTTTCAACTGTAAACAGTCCAGGCTATAATGACAAAGGACAAGTAACACAAGCAAATGGAGTGCTATTGAAAACACATTTCACCTTCACTGAGTATGTAGGTTTGCTCAATGTTCTAGGCCATGATCTCTAGGTCTATACTCTCTATGATCTCTAGGTCTATACTCTCTATGATCTCTAGGTCTATACTCTCTATGAGCTCTAGGTCTATACTCTCTATTATCTCTAGGTCTATACTCTCTATTATCTCTAGGTCTATACTCTCTATGATCTCTAGGTCTATACTCTCTATGATCTCTAGGTCTATACTCTATGATCTCTAGGTCTATACTCTGATCTCTAGGTCTATACTCTATGATCTCTAGGTCTATACTCTCTATGATCTCTAGGTCTATGATCTCTAGGTCTATACTCTCTATGATCTCTAGGTCTATACTCTCTATGATCTCTAGGTCTATACTCTCTATGATCTCTAGGTCTATACTCTCTATGATCTCTTGGTCTATACTCTCTATGATCTAAAGGACACTGAAGGAACACTAACATATTGAGTTCCTATGAAAACACACTTCACTTGGACAGTCCACTTGTCTGTACTCTATTGTATGCAGGACTCACTGATGCTGTGCCAAACTAGTTATGCATGACATCATATTTCATCTCTACTCTCTTCCTGGCCTCTTGTCCTGACACATAACATGTTTTGACAGTCCTGCTTCAAAAAAAAAAATGTGTTACTGTATACTTCATCTCTTCCCTCTGTCTTTTGGCTGATGTTGGACAAATATTGAAACTTTTATTTTATTTATTTCACCTTTTATTTAACCAGGTAGGCTAGTTGAGAACAAGTTCTCATTTGCAACTACGACCTGGCCGCAGTTGCAAAACGACAGGTATGCATAATAAAAACCAGTATATCCAACAAGTCATGTCATCCGTTGTGTGAATATAAGTATACCGATGAGAATGGAAGCAGTGTGCACTAAATTGTGAAGAATACAAAATTATAAGCTTTGAACTTTGTGTTCTGATAAGGCTTCCTTCACTGATATTCATCCAGGTTTTTATGAGTCCATCTGTAAGTGAGATGATGTGCATTGTTAATATACTGACACCCATAAGGTACAGATAAGCTGTGTGTTCTGATAGGGTTTCACTGATAGGGCTTCTACTGCTGTTATTCCTTCAGGTTCATAGCCAGTCCCTGTGCCTTCCTCTTGCATATCCACGCTGCCTCAGTCCACTGGCGAGCCACACCCAACACTGTCCTGGAGAAGGTGTTTACATCCATCACAAAGGTACACTAGCATGCTGGCCCGGCGCGCGCGCGCGCACACACACACACACACACACACACAGGTTAAATCAATGTTGTTTCAACCCAATTTGACAATGTATTGTGACTTGGAATCTACATGGAAAATACATTGGATTTGAAAAAAAGTCATCAACGTCAACTGTTGTTTTGAGGTGAAATGTCAGCCACAGGATTATGTTATTATGGTAACCAAACTTTGTATAAAATATGTTGAAGAATTTAACTTTAAAACAATGTCAGATGTTAAATGTTATATACACTATCAGAAAAAAAGCAATAGGCTGGGCAGCACCTCCTACTGGAGAGTTGATCGGTCTACAGCACCTCCTACTGGAGAGATGATCCGTCTACAGCACCTCCTACTGGAGAGTTGATCCGTCTACAGCACCTCCTACTGGAGAATTGATCCGTCTACAGCACCTCCTACTGGAGAGTTGATCCGTCTACAGCACCTCCTACTGGAGAATTGATCCGTCTACAGCACCTTCTACTGAAGAGTTGATCCGTCTACAGCACCTCCTACTGGAGAGTTGATCCGTCTACAGCACCTCCTACTGGAGAGTTGATCCGTCTACAGCACCTCCTACTGGAGAGTTGATCCGTCTACAGCACCTCCTACTGGAGAGTTGATCCGTCTACAGCACCTCCTACTGGAGAGTTGATCCGTCTACAGCACCTCCTACTGGAGAGTTGATCCGTCTACAGCACCTCCTACTGGAGAGTTGATCCGTCTACAGCACCTCCTACTGGAGAGTTGATCCGTCTACAGCACCTCCTACTGGAGAGTTGATCCGTCTACAGCACCTCCTACTGGAGAGTTGATCCGTCTACAGCACCTCCTACTGGAGAGTTGATCCGTCTACAGCACCTCCTACTGGAGAGTTGATCCGTCTACAGCACCTCCTACTGGAGAGTTGATCCGTCTACAGCACCTCCTACTGGAGAGTTGATCCGTCTACAGCACCTCCTACTGGAGAGTTGATCCGTCTACAGCTCCCCTTTTTGTCTCCCATCCAGGGTTTTAACCCATATTTTTTTTTTTTTTATCTGAAGAAAATGGTGTCTATTTCAGAAGAAAAGAATAGCATACTCTGAATTTGTTCTTATGTTAGGTCCTGAGGCTACACTAGTTCATTTAGCAGACAATGTTTGCTTATAATTCAGTGACATTGTTTAATATTTTATAGTATTAAGAATACAATTGAACAAAGCTGAATAAAATATAAATATTTTCTCCAAACAATGAGGGAGTGCGCACATCCGGCTATTCTGTGTTGAGCGGTTAATAGGTACTCCAACATCCTTCATGTAGAGTTATTAATGTAACTTTAGTTGTTCTACAAACGTTGGGCTGTATGTTTTGATTTTGAACACATTGTAAGGCTGCGTGATGCAAAGGGTAATGATGATTTGAAAAAAAGTCACTTGAAAAGGCATGAGCTCTGCTTAGTTTTTTCCCGCAGGCTGTACACACTTTATCAGTCTCTCATTCACAATTTGAGAAGCGTTTTGATAATGCCTCGAAATTCACCGGGGCATCCCCTTTGTGGCCGTAATGCACCCTAAAAGAATCCATGCCTTTTGCTGCCCGTAGTGCTGCGTCGTGCCCTTCTCTCGAGTGTGCTGCGCAATCCGAAGTGTCTTGCTCACACGGCTCTCTGACACGTGATAGGGTCTTTCTCACAGGCACCATACAAGTGAAGACACACATCCAATTCCGAGGTGCATATCGAAGATATGGGGAGAAGGTTCCACATTTACTTTTCGTCAGCCAGCAAGATGTAGTAGGGTTAGACGAACAGCAAAAGCACTAGCCTATGTCAATCTAATATCCCCCATAGTACAAAAGTCGACCTATTCTACTCTGTGCAAGAAATAAATATTCCAAACATAGTCTGGGACAGTTGTGGGATGCGATAGATCCCAAATTAATACAACCACTAGCATCAAAAAAACCTTTTTTAAGGAATGAGGCTGACGCAACAGATCAGAACATTTAGCTTAAAATGTTGATAAACTATTAGGCTATTTCTTCACAATATAAGCGCAGCAATGCACACATGGTAGTAGGTTATAAGCGCAAATGTTCCATTAGCTGGAAAACAACATTATCAAAAGTGACCGCAAATGCAACTATACATGTAATGCTTTTGTTATAAAAGGTGATTTTTTATGGTGTAAATGATCTTCCCCAAACTTGAAACTCACGCGCTGCTTATATATGCCTGTTATGCTCTACACACCTTGTAAAGCAGATTAATGTGCTTAATTTGAAGAAGTTATTTGGCCACTTTACTTGTGATACAAACCTTATCAACACACATATATATATATATATATATATATATATATATATATATATATATATATATATATATATATATATATATATATATATATATATATATATAGGCCTATGGGCTAGCCTGCATGAGATGTGCGGCTATGTTTCTTATGCTGGGCATCATTCACAAGGGATAATATATCATTGATAGGCTAATACTGTCACCCATCAGACTATTCTTGATTTAATCTTGTCTTTACTTATACTAAATAATATATGTGTGAAATTAGTTTTGATTTAGAATGGACCGTTATCATGCACCTGTATCGAAACAGGGCCAGCGGGAAGAAATGCATGTCATCTATGCACTTAAATAGAGAATGGAGGACACTTTTCCCCATAGGAAAGATAAACAATGTGCTTAATATTAGAAAAGTTGAGAAAAAAATATAGTAGGCCTATCCTATAGAAAGCTGATGGGTTTTTAATAGAGGCCATCACTCTGTTTTCTTGCATGATTGCATAGCCTATAGAAATGTTGAGCAACATGAGCTCCATGGGATCTCATGAAGTGATTGATTAGATTTTCGATCACATTTGCATTGATGTCAGAGTGATTAGAGGGACAATAGAGTGCTGAGTACCAGGCAGTTAGCAAGTTTGGTAGGCTACTAATGACCATCAGCAGCATCGGAGAAGCCTAATTACCGTGACTAAACGGTAATGTGAAATTTGACTCGTGACCGCTGGTGTGTGGCGGTAATACGGTCACCGCAACAGCCCCTAGGTCTCACCCAAATATTACCCAATTATCCACGTTGAAATGACGTAGTGTGTCCAGTGGGAAGTTAAGGAAGGTATTGGCAGTGTTTACATTCATCAAAGGTACGCTAAGCTAGCTCGCTGCCACACACACCCAAATAAGGTATTAGAGGTGTTTACATCCATCACAAAGGAACGCTCGCTGCCACACACACGCAAACACACACACACACACAGACACGAAAAAGGTATTATAGAAGGTGTTTCGAGTTTACATCCATAAGAAAGGAATGCTCGCTGCCATACACACACATTAGCTGCCAGGAAAATATTTCTCTCAATGGCAGTAAGCTAGTTCCCAGAAAGAGAACATTTCTGTCTGTCAGCGTTCCTCCTCAGTCCTCACACCGGTCTAACGCAATACAATGCTTCCTTTGTTTCTTCCTCATCCCATCATACTTTCATTTCTCTCTCTGTAACTTTCGCAGGTGGGAATTATCTAATCGAAATTGGGAATTTGGGGGAAAATTAGCAGAATTCTTTTCGATCCTCGATGTGTCACTCTCTTGCCTCTTACTTGTGAGCTGTGAAAATAATTTTGTCTTGAAGGACAGTAAACGTCAATCAATCAATCAATCAATCAATCTCTCCCCCAGAAAACATTTTGTCAGCTTTCTCATAATGGCCCACTCCCAATACTCAACCACCTGACATTCTTCATCCGCTCATTCCTCCTACTCTCACTCATACTGTACATCATGATGTCATGAAATAGGTCATCTGAGGTGATGTCTTGTGATCTATAGTACTGTATGTATGAGCGGGCCAGTTTTCTGCCTGTCATCTGAGGAGATGTATAGTACTGTAAGCCAGGACTACCTGTCATCTGAGGTGATATATGGTACTGTAAGCCAGGACTACCTGTCATCTGAGGTGATATATGGTACTGTAAGCCAGGACTGCCTGTCATCTGTGGTGATGTATAGTACTGTAAGCCAGGACTGCCTGTCATCTGAGGTGATATATGGTACTGTAAGCCAGGACTGCCTGTCATCTGAGGTGATGTATAGTACTGTAAACCAGGACTGCCTGTATGTTGCAAAGCAAATTTCCCTATTGGGATTTCCCTAATTTATTAATTCATTCATAGTTTCTTCCTCGTACTCTTTCATTTCTGACTTCTCTCTCTCTCTCTGTCTCTCTCTGTCCCGTAGTGCCCAGACTCGCGACACCTGGATGGGTTATCTAAGCAGTTGGACTGGGATGTGAGGAAGGTCCAGCGATGGTTCAGACACAGACGTAACCAGGACAAACCCAGCATACTCACCAAGTTCTGTGAGAGCATGTAGGTTATGTTATCAAAACGTACAGAGCATGTAGGTTTTTAAACTCAGTACAGAACATGTAGGTTATTAAACCCAGTACAGAACATGTAGGTTATTAAACCCAGTACAGAACATGTAGGCTTTTAAACCCAGTACAGAACATGTAGGTTATTAAACCCAGTACAGAACATGTAGGTTATTAAACCCAGTGCAGAACATGTAGGTTATTAAACCCAGAACATGTAGGTTATTAAACCCAGTACAGAACATGTAGGTTATTAAACCCAGAACATGTAGGTTATTAAACCCAGTGCAGAGCATGTAGGTTATTAAACCCAGTACAGAACATGTAGGTTTTTAAACCCAGTGCAGAACATGTAGGTTATTAAACCCAGAACATGTAGGTTATTAAACCCAGTACAGAACATGTAGGTTATTAAACCCAGTGCAGAACATGTAGGTTATTAAACCCAGTACAGAACATGTAGGTTATTAAACCTAGTGCAGAACATGTAGGTTATTAAACCCAGTGCAGAACATGTAGGTTATTAAACCCAGTACAGAACATGTAGGTTATTAAACCCAGTACAGAACATGTAGGTTATTAAACCCAGTACAGAACATGTAGGTTATTAAACCCAGTACAGAACATGTAGGTTATTAAACCCAGTACAGAACATGTAGGTTATTAAACCCAGTACAGAACATGTAGGTTATTAAACCCAGTGCAGAACATGTAGGTTATTAAACCCAGTACAGAACATGTAGGCTATTAAACCCAGTGCAGAACATGTAGGTTATTAAACCCAGTACAGAACATGTAGGTTATTAAACCCAGTACAGAACATGTAGGTTATTAAACCCAGTACAGAACATGTAGGTAGGTTATTAACATGTAGGTAGGTTATTAAACCCAGAACATGTAGGTTATTAAACCCAGTGCAGAGCATGTAGGTTATTAAACCCAGTACAGAACATGTAGGTTATTAAACCCAGTACAGAACATGTAGGTTATTAAACCCAGTACAGAACATGTAGGTTATTAAACCCAGTACAGAACATGTAGGTTATTAAACCCAGTGCAGAGCATGTAGGTTATTAAACCCAGTACAGAACATGTAGGTTATTAAACCCAGTACAGAACATGTATGGTCATATCATAGACCATAACATCTAGTCTAGATCTATGGTGCTTATCGACTATTGAGTTTGCCCTTGACTTCTGTGAGATTGTGCACACGTTGGTTTGTGCTGTGTGTGTGTGTGTGTGTGGTGATATGCTCTGATTTGTGCTCCTGTCATTAGTCCTAGCTTGGTTACATCACTATCTACATGGTTGATCAGGGTCTATATAGTGCATCCAAGGTGAGAGACTGACACACATATTATTTTCCCCAGACAGTTTTTACTCTTGTCTGACCACATCTCTTTCATATATTTTCAGGTGGAGGCTTATATTTTATCTGTTCATGTTTACCTCTGGGATCTGCTTTCTATGGCAGGTGAGATATTCTGATGACTATGTGTGTGTGTATTTCCATGATTCCTGTTGGCGTAACATTGGTGCGCTGAATTGAGACTGATCGTCTTGGTCTTTTTTTCCAGTGCCCATGGATGTGGGATACACACCACTGCTGGTACAACTACCCTTACCAGGTGACGCTGTACAGGCTGCCTCTTTATTTGGTTGGATGTATTTAGGAATTACATAGACTACTGTTTTTTGACATTTTCTGACAAGGAGTAGTGCTAAGGGGCGGCAGGTAGCCTAGTGGTTAGAGCGTTGGGCCAGTAACCGACAGGTTGCTAGATTGAATTACTGAGGTGACAAGGTCAAATCTGTCATTCTGCCTCTGAACAAAGACGTTAACCCACTGTTCCTAGGGCGTCATTGTAAATAAGAATGTGTTCTTAACTGACTTGCCTAGTTAAATAAAGGTTAAATAAATAATAAGTAAACTCATGAAGGTGCAGGATAATGTCTGTATCCTTATTAAGGAAAACCCTTTCTGTCCCCCACTCCTGACCCCAGGCCTGTACAATCCGTATTAACATAAACTCTGTCTTTCTTGATCCCTGTTGGTATCTAACAGGTGCTGACCCCAGGCCTGTACCACTACTACGTGACTGAGCTGGGCTTCTACTGGTCTCTCATGTTCTCTCAGTTTACTGACATCAAACGCAAGGTGAGACGCAAGACAGGCAACAGATGTTGTCTGTCTGAATGGGAACACGCACACACGGCGTGGCTCCTTGTAGGGGGAGGACGATATAGATAAGTTACAAACTAACTACTGGGTATGCTAAGATATTCCTTTCCTTTCTGTTGTACAGAGTCAAGTATAGGAATGACCTTGACTCCACTGGATTAGAGCAGTTTAGCATGGCTCGTTATAAAAGGTCACATTGGTTCTGCTCAGAAATGCTGTTTGTTTCCATGGTTCCAGCACAGGGGACAGGATTTATAGTCATGTGATAGCAGGGTGGAATATCCCGGTCCTTAATAGAATTATTGAGATTCCTTCATGGGTTCCATGGAGTCAAGGGAATCCGTCTGGGGTTGGATAAGTCTTAAGAAAACTATGTTTGGAGTTTGTAAGACTGATTTAAGATTTTTTTTCAAAGCAGGCCCTGTTTTTGGTATGCTCGAGTATAGACTAATCAGAGAGGAGTTCTTGAACCAAACAGTCTCTCTCTGTTTCTCAGCCTTATTGAATGATCTCAGTAATTCTTTGCCTTTGATGTGCTCAGGAAGGAAGCAGTCATTTTCAATTTAACCAGGGAGTGCCAGATACATTTCACTCATATCATCCTGCCTTGGGCAGAAATTGCATCCATTTTATGGACCAAACATAAATTGCCCCTAGGTAGACTGTTAGCGCATGTAAATGCGGCATCATCATTAGGGCTACATAAACTCAGAAAGAAAAGTAACGTCCCTTTTTTCAGGACCCTGTCTTTCAAAGATAATTCGTAAAAATCCAAATAACTTCACAGATCTTCATTGTAAAGGGTTTAAACACTGTTTCCCATGCTTGTTCAATGAACCATAAACAATTAATGAACATGCACCTGAGGAATGGTCGTTAAGACACTAACAGCTTACAGACGGTAGGCAATTAAGGTCACAGTTATGAAAACTTAGGACACTAAAGAGGCCTTTCTACTGACTCTGAAAAACACCAAAAGAAAGATGCCCAGGGTCCCTGCTCATCTGCGTGAACGTGCCTTGTGCATGCTGCAAGGAGACATGAGGACTGCAGATGTGGCTAGGGCAATAAATTGCAATGTCCGTACTGTGAGAAGCCTAAGACAGTGCTACAGGGAGACAGGACGGACAGCTGATCGTCCTCTCAGTGGCAGACCACGTGTAACAACACCTGCACAGGATCAGTACATCCGAACATCACACCTGCAGGACAGGTACAGGATGGCAACAACAACATCCCGAGTTACACCAGGAACGCACAATCCCAGTGCTCAGACTGTCCCCAATAGGCTGAGAGAGGCTGGACTGAGGGCTTGTAGGCCTGTTGTAAGGCAGGTCCTCACCAGACATCACCGGCAACAACGTCGCCCATGGGCACAAACCCACCGTCGCTGGACCAGACAGGACTGGCATAAAGTGCTCTTCACTGACAAGTTGCGGTTTTGTCTCACCAGGGGTGATGGTCGGATTTGCGCTTATCGTCGAAGGAATGAGTGTTACACCGAGGCCTGTACTATGTAGCGGGATCGATTTGGTCCGCCATGGTCTGGGGCGGTGTGTCACAGTATCATCGGACTGAGCTTGTGGTCATTGCAGGCAATCTCAATGCTGTGCGTTACAGGGAAGACATCCTCTTCCCTCGTGTGGTACCCTTCCTGCAGGCTCATCCTGACATGACCCTCCAGAATGACAATGCCACCATGCACAGAACGAGCAGTATGTCTGATCTCCTGCAAGACAGGAATGTCAGTGTTCTTGCAGGTGCCTTGGTGTAAGAGGTGGGGTAACATCTCACATCAAGAACTGGCAAATCTGGTGCAGTACACGAGGAGGAGATGCACTGCAGTACTTAATGCAGCTGGTGGCCACACCAGATACTGACTGTTACTTTTGATTTTGACCCCCTCTTTGTTCAGGGACACATTATTCAATTTCTGTTAGTCACATGTCTGTGGAACTTGTTCAGTTTACGTCTCAGTTGTTGAATCTTGTTATGTTCCTACAACTATTTACACATGCTAAGTTTGCAGAAAATAAACGCAGTTGACAGTGAGAGGACGTTTCTTTTTTTGCTGAGTTTATATGTTACTGGAGGGTGTGTTTTGGTCACAGACAACTTCAACAGTTTGTCTGGTCATTGTAACTGTCAGTTTGTCTGGTCATTGTAGCTGTCAGTTTGTCTGGTCATTGTAGCTGTCAGTTTGTCTGGTCATTGTAACTGTCAGTTTGTCTGGTCGTTGTCGCTGGACACGTCCTCAGTGTGACAGAGTCAGACTGTCTTTGTTGTTGTTGCGGTTCTTCAAAGTGTTTATTTCTGACCTTGGCTTGCAGTGCTCCCCCTGTTGGAGTCCATGTGTCTTACTGTTTCTGTAGAAGAGTAGATCATGTGAGATTTACTCAACTCCTAGTTTTCCCTACAAAAGGAACAAACACTCACACACATCGAAAGGAGAGTAGTCTCGAGATGCCACACTTCAAAGTCTTAATTTTCAGTCGGTTATTGATTTTCACATTGAACGTGAGAAAACAACTGGAAATCGAGGTTCATGGGAGATAAATGAGGAAGTCATAAAGGTTATTGAGCTGCCGTAAATGAAATCTGCCCTTTACCAACGCAACAAATAAATGCATATCTGTATACAATATCTGTGATTATATATGAAAACAAAACACAGCCTTCTTGTGGTTCCTTGTTGAATTGCAGGACTTCCCCATCATGTTCATCCATCACCTAGCAACAGTGAGCCTGATCAGTTTTTCCTACGCTAACAACATGCTGCGAGTCGGGAGCCTGGTGATGTGTGTCCACGACGCATCGGACTTCCTACTGGAGGTGAGTGTGGACACACACACACACACACACAGGCTCTGTTCCAGTGTCCACACGTACAAACTGGCATATACTACTCAGAATGAGTGGGGAATGCATTCTCAGCGATATTCTAGTGTAGATGTTGGAATGTACATCAAAGTGCAGTACATGTCTTTTTTTTACTCATGAAGAAGGAACTTGTGGAACATTCCGTTGTACAATATGACAGCATATCAATGTTTCCCTTCTCTCCTTCTTCAGGCAGCCAAGCTGGCCAACTACGCCAAGTACCAGCGCCTGTGTGACTTCCTGTTTGTTCTGTTTGCAGTAGTCTTCTTCATCACAAGGCTTGTTATCTACCCTCTATGGTTAGTGACGGTATTGTTGTCCTCTACAATGGGGGTGTCCTCTACAATGGGGGTGTCCTCTACAATGGGGGTGTCCTCTACACTGGGGGTGTCCTCTACAATGGGGTTGTCCTCTACAATGGGGGTGTCCTCTACACTGGGGTGTCCTCTACCCTCTATGGTTAGTGACGGTATGGTTGTCCTCTACACTGGGGGTGTCCTCTACACTGGGGGTGTCCTCTACACTGGGGGTGTCCTCTACACTGGGGTGTATTCATTAGAAATCAAACGAAGTAAATGGGCCGAAACAGGAAGTCACTTAACTGAATTTGTCCAATAAGTAACTTTTGGTTTTGTTGGGAAACGTCTTTAGTTGAAAACATTTTGCTACAGTTTTCACTAGCAAAACATCCCAGTTATCTGTCTACCTTCTACCTTTATGGTTAGTGTCTGTCTGTCTGTCTGTGTCTGCCAGGTCTCGCTTGGGAAACGTCTTGTTCTGACCTCAATGGGACTTGGTTAAGTAAAGGTTAAATAACATTCAGCAGAACTATCTAACCTCTGGGGTTAGTTATTGACACTACTCTAAGGATGCATCTCTATCCCCTATTCCAGAGCCCAAAGGGCCCTGGTCAACAATAGTGCACTACATAGAGAAGAGGGCACCATTTGGGACGCGGACCCATCTGTGACAGTAGAGGGCCAGGTCTATGATGGGCAGTGGGGAGGTAACCTCCCGAGCTGCTATATTCAGCGCCTTGGAAGTGCTATTTCCTACATAGAGCACTACTTTAGACCAGAGCCCTATAGAACCCTATTCCCTACATAGTGCACTACTTTAGACCAGAGCCCTATAGAACCCTATTTCCTACATAGTGCACTACTTTAGACCAGAGCCCTATAGAACCCTATTTCCTACATAGTGCACTACTTTAGACCCTATTCCCTACATAGAGCACTACTTTAGACCAGAGCCCTATAGAACCCTATTCCCTACATAGTGCACTACTTTAGACCCTATTCCCTACATAGTACACTACTTTTGACCAGAGCCCTATAGAACTCTAATCCCTACATAGTGCACTACTTTAGACCAGAGCCTTATAGAACCATATTCCTTACATAGCGCACTACTTTAGACCCTATTCCCTACATAGTACACTACTTTTGACCAGAGCCCTATAGAACCCTATTCCCTACATAGTGCACTACTTTAGACCAGAGCACTATGGGCCCTTGTCAAAAAGCAGTACACTATAGTTTATATAGGGCAGGGGTCCCCAATTGCATTTAGCCTCGGGACAGTTTTTCTATTGAGCGGATAGTCAGAGAGCCGGAACATAGTTATAAATCATTTGTACACTGCAAATAGACCGCAAGAATCCAAAACAAATACAGTATTAGACAAATAATTCTCAAACCTTGATTACATATGCCTCTCTATATTATTTTGGGAGGAATACTTGGGAACAGATTTACTCAATTAAAATCACTATGAGCTGATTTCCTATCCTCAAGGTGCCTTAAAAAAATGTTACCCCCACCCAATGTAAAACATATTTTCACATGACCCTCCCCTCTCATGGAATTAACTCAAAATAAAGTTTACGTTCACAAATAAGAATAACTGGGTTTATGAACGTGGATATCGACTTTGCCACTTCGGCATGCTTTTGCGGGCACAGTCGATGCCACGCAGGGCTTATGGGCCAGGGTTGAAGGTTCACCGATCACCATGGACTAGCTCCCGGCCTGTTTCACTAGACCTGCACTACGATCAGAGCCGTCTGCAGACAATGATCAAGTAGGGGGAAATTAGATTGAACATTTTGATGCCATATTTATAATTATATCAAGTATGCAACACCTTTTCCACCGACGTGTTTCTGCGACACACAATAATCAAAGCATACTGACTTCGGCCACTTCAATATCATGGTTTGCGTTTTCAACGCACCAATAAATAGACTGTCAAACAAACAGAAAATACATCCCTCCCTCTCTTGTAGGTTTACCCAATAGAGAAGGCTTGACAATCTCTTAATGTCATTCAACTTTTTGGTGTTTTGAAAACAGATGTCTCTTTCCATTCAACAGTTTGGATTGATTGATTTGATTTGTCAGTTAAGATACATATACACAGTGGCCAGTTTATTAGGTACACCGCCCCGTCTTGAAAATGACAGTGAGTCACTTAACCGTGGCTTGCTGTATAAAGCAGGCAGACCGGTATCGAGACATTGAGTTATTGTTCGATCGAAGGTTCGATGGGGCAAAACGAGTGACCTAAGCCACTTTGAACGTGGTATGATCGTCGATGCCAGGCGCGCCTGTTCCAGTATCTCAGAAACAGCCAGCCAGTGTCTAGGGTTTACAGAGAATGGTGTGACAAACAATAAACATCCAGTCAGTGGAAGTCCTGTGGGTGAAAAACAGCTTGTTGATGAGGTCGAAGGAGAATGGCAAGAATCATGCAAGCTAACAGGCGGGCTGCCAAATTACGGTGTAGTACAACAGTTGTGTGCAGAACGGCATCTCGAAACGCACAACTCGTTGATCCTTGTCACAGATGGGCTTTTGCAGCAGACGACCACACCGGGTTCCACTCCTATCAGATAAAAACAAGAAGAGGCGGCTCCAGTGGGCACGCCATCACCAACACTGGACAACTGAGGAGTGGAAAAACATTGCCTGGTCCGACGAATCCCGGTTCCTGTTGTGTCATGCTGATGGCAGAGTCAGGATTTAGTGTAAGCAGCATGAGTCCATGGCCCCATCCTGTCTGGTGTCAACAGTACAGGCTGGTGGCGGTGGTGTAATGGTGTGGGGAACGTTTTTCTGGCACATGTTAGGTCCCTTGATATCAATTGGGTAACGTTTGAATGACACACCTTGTAAAATCCAACCCCGAAGAATTCAGGCTGTTCTGGAGGCAAAGGTGGGTCCGACCCTGTACTAAGTGGGTGTACCTAATAAACTGTTCACTGAGTGTATACACACAGTACAAATAATATATATATTTTTTAAGTAAGTGACCGGGATTGCACAATAGTCAGGGACTTATTTTCATTGTGGCCCCTATTTTTTTACACAAATACAATTACATAGATACAGACACATTACAGAGATACAGACACATTACAGAGATACAGAGATACAGACACATTACAGAGATACAGACACATTACATAGATACAGACACATTACATAGATACAGACACATTACATAGATACAGACACATTACAGAGATACAGACACATTACAGAGATACAGAGATGCAGACAAAAAAAGATTATACTATTCACATATTAACCATCTACTATTCACATATTAACCATCTATTGATCCTCTTTTTAAATGTGGTTATGGTGGTTAATGGCTTTGAGTTGCTGTGGTAGTTTGTTCCACTCAACAGTGCTGGTATATATAAAAATGTGTTCTTACCAGATAGATTGTTATATTTAAAACAGTGAATATTAGAATCTCTGTCTGGTGGACATATCTAACAAATGAAATGAGTCTGTGATAATTCTGTGGACCAAACCAAGGTGAATTACCACTACTCTTTTCCCCCACAGATAGCCAGCGTAGCTGCCTAAAATGCTTGACCACCAGATGAGTATGAGGGGGGGGAGTACAATTCTTACAAGCTTGTTTTGGCTGGTCTTCTTTAGATGTTTGGGACTGCTGGTGAACCATGGTCTGCAGACATAATCAAAGTGACACTGGACTAGCGCACCTTCCAGAGTCTTTAGATTGTCTATAGCTAGGTTTCCATCCAATTGGCGACAAGATTTTCATGTGAATATTCAAAAATCCGCAAGAATTTGGCGCATTTTCCCATCCGAATTGTTTTTACCATTTAAATTGGCTTTTGTTGCGGATAAAAGTTTGTGTGGTGCACATAAAAATGTACTTTTGAGGTTAAATTGCACTAAATAAAAAGTTAATTGAGTTTCCATCACATTTTCGAGTCTAGTTCTACTGATGGTTTTGTCACTCTAAATGTTGCGTAGGCATAGCGAATGTTCCCACTCTGGTATTGCCACGTGCGCTCTAGCATCTTGCCGATACAGTGTGGGTATAACATATACGATGAGATTATTATGGATAAAAGTGCTGATTTATTTTTATTTGTCAAACGGCAGCCAAGCATCGGTTGTCATGTCACCAGAATAAAACCCTGGATATTTATTGAAAGGAGCATCAATCTTATCACCGTGCACTTTCACCACCTTGTGAAGTTCATCAGAATGAATTTAATCTGTAGCCTAATATACTTCATGCTTTCCTGGTGAGTCGTAGTGGGAGGACCACACAACATGTCATTGCGTGACTCCAAGTTTACTTCAATATAATGGTTATTATATCAATAAATCAAATAAAATGTTATTAGTCACAGGCAATGCGAATAGTCTGGGATTCCATTTGACTAGATGTTCAGGAGTCTTATGGCTTGAGGGTAGAAGCTGTTTAGAAGCCTCTTGGACCTAGACTTGGCGCTCCGGTACCGATTGCCGTGTGGTAGCAGGGAGAACAGTCTATGACTAGGGTGGCTGGAGTCTTTGACAATTTTTAGGGCCTTTCTCTGACACTGCCTGGTATAGAGGTCCTGGATGGCAGGAAGCTTGGCCCCAGTGATGTACTGGGCCGTACGCACTACCCTCTGTAGTGCCTTGCAGTCGGAGGCCGAGCAGGACTGTCATGGTGTGCTTGGACCATGTTAGTTTGTTGGTGATGTGGACACCAAGGAACTTGAAGCTCTCAACCTGCTCCACTGCAGCCCCGTCTATGAGAATGGGGGCGTGCTCGGTCCTCTTTTTCCTGTAGTCCACAATCATCTCCTTTGTTTTGATCACGTTGAGGGAGAGGTTGCTGTCCTGGAACCACACGGCCAGGTCTCTGGGGCCAGTTGTACTGTTAGAGGGGCCAGTTACATTAGACGTTATTGTTGTCATATCGTTTTCTTCACTGCATTGCAGGCATTAGCAGGCAAAAGACCATGTCCCTCTAGTAAATGTGTGGGTTTAATTAGTGTACCGCGTTGCTGCTGTCTAATAATGGATGTAAAAAAAGAACGATAGCAAAAATTTGTCCATAATTTGTCTAAAATTGCTGTCACAGGGGCAATGCCCCCCCCCCCAGAACCGCTAGTGCTCTGACCTCCTCCCTATAGGCTGTCTCGTTGTTGTCGGTGATCAGGGCTACCACTGTT
Source organism: Brachymystax lenok tsinlingensis (assembly GCA_030435695.1). Lineage (NCBI taxonomy): Eukaryota > Metazoa > Chordata > Actinopteri > Salmoniformes > Salmonidae > Brachymystax > Brachymystax lenok. The sequence goes on along the minus strand of CM059797.1, from coordinate 7,089,149 downwards.
GTGTCATCAGCAAATGTAATGATGGTGTTGGAGTTGTGCCTGGCCGTGCAGTCATGAGTGAACAGGGAGTACAGGAGGGGGCTGAGCACGCACCCCTGAGGGACCCCTGTGTTGAGGATCAGCGGGGCGGATGTGTAGTTACCTACCCTTACCACCTGGGGGCGGCCCGTCAGGAAGTCCAGGATCCAGTTGCAGAGGTCCTTAGCTTATTGATGAGCTTTGAGGGCACTATGGTGTTGAACGCTGAGCTGTAGTCAATGAATAGCGTTCTCACATAAGTGTTCCTTCTGTCCAGGTGGGAAAGTGTTGGTGTTGTAGGCTAGTCTAGGTAGGATAATTGTATTGTCCTTAAACAAAATCAATAAGGGAGCTTTTTGCGCTGCGTTTCTTTCATGTACAATCATGCACCTGGCCTCTCTGCTGCCTATCAGCTATTCCTATGTCCTATTTGTTATTGTGGATTCATATTGAAGATTGCTGCAGCTTTGAATGCTTTGATGTGTGGTATAAAAAAACACAACCCTCCCCTATGCCCAATACAAAAACACACAACACTCTCCTATTTTCAACCCCCAGGGTAGAGGCCCCCAATAAATGTCTAACTGTCCCTAAGAGCTGTAATGGATACCTAGGTAGGGCATAAGGACTAGGGAGGCACATGTTGCCTGACAACTACTGCACTGCAGACCTCACAGGTCTAGTTTATTAGAGAACTTACAAAAAAATATGGATTTAGTTACGTAGTCTTCTTGGATGAATGGCAACTACTAAATGTTTTTAGTGAGCTGGTTGGTAGGAGAGTACACTCTCAGCAGGGGAAGGCAGTTTTCAGAATAGTCCAACTTGTTTTCCCATTTGGAGAAATTACTGTGTGGGTTGCACATGCATTTTGCGCTTTCCGTTTGTGTGTGTGTGTGTGTGTGCGCGCATGCGTGTACTGACATACTTTCCATACACATATTAATTCATGGTGTGATCCTTCCTGTGTTGTTCCAGGATCCTGAACACAACGTTGTTTGAGAGCTGGGAGATCATTGGTCCATACCCCTCCTGGTGGCTATTCAACTCCCTACTGCTGGTGCTGCAGGTGCTGCACGTCATCTGGTCCTACCTCATAGCCGGGATCGCCTACAAGGCCTTGGTCCGGGGAAAGGTGGGTGGGATGTGAATGTACAGCTCTGACTCGGCCTTGACTTTTTCCACATTTTGTTCCATTACAGCCTTATTCTAAAATGGATTAAATTGTTTCCCCCTCAATCTACACACAATACCCCATAATGACAAAGCAAAAACATTTGAAACTGAAATATCACATTTACATAAGTATTCAGACCCTTTACTCCGTACTTTGTTGAAGCACGGCGATTACAACCTTGAGTCTTCTTGGGTATGACGTTACAAGCTTGGCACACCTGTATTTGGGGAGTTTCTCCCATTCTTCTCTGCAGATCCTCTCAAGCTCTGTCAGGTTGGATGGGAAGCGTTGCTGCACAGCTATTTTCAGGTCTCTCCAGAGATGTTCGATTGAGTTCAAGTCCAGGCTCTGGCTGGGCCACTCAAGGACATTCAGAGACTTGTCCTGAAGCCACTCTTGCATTGTCTTGGCTGTGTGATTAGGGTCTTTCCCTCAATCCTGACCACCCTGCTGCTGAAAAACATACCCACAGCATGATGCTGCTACCAACATGCTTCACCATAGGGATGGTGCCTGGTTTCCTCTAGACGTGACGCTTTTCATTCAGGCCAAAGCAAATCTTGTTTCTCATAGTCTGATTCTTTAGGTGCCTTTTGGAAACCACCAAGCGGCCGTCGTGCATTTTTCTGAGGAGTGGCTTCCATCTGGCCACTCTACCGGATTGGTGAGTGCTGCAGTGATGGTTGTCCTTCTGGAAGGTTCTCCCATCTCCACAGAGGAACTCTGGAGCTCTGTCAGAGTGACCATCGGGTTCTTGGTCACCTCCCTGACCAAGGCTCTTTTCCCCCGATTGCTCAGTTTGGCCTGGGCGGCCAGCTCTAAGAAGAGTCTTGGTGGTTCCAAACTTCTTCCATTTAAGAATGATGGAGGCCACTGTGTTCTTGGGGACCTTCAGTGCTGCAGAAATGTTTTGGTACCCTTCCCCAGATCGCTTTGTCATTATGGGTTATTGTGTGTAGATTGATGAGGAAAAACATTTATTTAATCAATTTTAGAATAAGGCTGTTGCGTAACAAAATGTGGAAAAATGGAAGGGGTCTGAATACTTTCCGAATGCACCGTATTGGCCTGTTACAGGTGTGATGTAGACAGGTTACTGTGAGGTGTAACTACCCAAGGTAACTACTAGCTACCTCATAGCCGGGATAACCTACCTAGGTAACATGGTCAGAGGAAAGGTGAGTGTGATGTAGTACTGCTGTGCTCAGACACAGGGCCCTAGTTAACATGGTCAGAGGAAAAGTGAGTGGGATTGATGTAGAACAGCTCTGACTCAAGGTTAGGGACAAAACTCTGGGTTCTAGTCAGAGTTTGTATGAGGACAGCGTCCTCATACAAGTGCTGATCTAGGATCAGGTCCTTCCTGTCTATATCATCTTATTGATTATGATCTAAAAGACAAAACTGATGTTATATCAGCAATGTTACTCTGATAATGTTGTCAATACAAGCCCAGACTTTAGAAATTCCATGATGTCAGACCTCAAGCTATAGTTACTAAATTCCATTATATCAGACCTCAAGCTATTGTTATTAAATTCCATTATATCAGACCTCAAAAGCTATAGTTATTAAATTCCATTATGTCAGACCTCAGGCTATTGTTATTAAATTCCATTATATCAGACCTCAAAAGCTATAGTTATTAAATTCCATTATGTCAGACCTCAGGCTATAGTTATTAAATTCCATTATGTCAGACCTCAAGCTATAGTTATTAAATTCCATTATGTCAGACCTCAGGCTATAGTTATTAAATTCCATTATGTCAGACCTCAAGCTATAGTTATTAAATTCCATTATATCAGACCTCAGGCTATAGTCATTAAATTCCATTATGTCAGACCTCAAGCTATAGTTATTAAATTCCATTATGTCCAGACCTCAGGCTATAGTTATTAAATTCCATTATGTCCAGACCTCAGGCTATAGTCATTAAATTCCATTATGTCAGACCTCAGGCTATAGTTATTAAATTCCATTATATCAGACCTCAGGCTATAGTTATTAAATTCCATTATGTCAGACCTCAGGCTATAGTTATTAAATTCCATTATGTCAGACCTCAAGCTATAGTTATTAAATTCCATTATATCAGACCTCAGGCTATAGTAATTAAATTCCATTATATCAGACCTCAGGCTATAGTCATTAAATTCCATTATGTCAGACCTCAGGCTATAGTTATTAAATTCCATTATGTCCAGACCTCAGGCTATAGTTATTAAATTCCATTATGTCCAGACCTCAGGCTATAGTTATTAAATTCCATTATGTCCAGACCTCAGGCTATAGTCATTAAATTCCATTATGTCCAGACCTCAGGCTATAGTTATTAAATTCCATTATGTCCAGACCTCAGGCTATAGTTATGAAATCCTAATGCTATGATTGTGGAAGCTTTAGGTAACATTTCATCAGTGTTTGTTCATTGCTTTCTTCCTCCTCTTGTATTGATTATCTGTCCTTCTCTCTGCGGAGGTGGTTTGTTTCCTCTCTCACATTCTCCACTTCACTTCTTCTTGCTTTACTGTCTAACTCCGATTTAAGATCCCTCTATTGGTCAATTGCACACAAGGTCCAACCGAAATTTGACTTCCACTTTTAACCCAACCCACCTGAAAGACACACATACATATACAGTTTTTTGGGAGAGGTGCGGGGGAGCTGGTGGTATCGGGGAGCTGGTGGTATCGGGGAGCTGGTGGTATCGGGGAGCTGGTGGTATCGGGGAGCTGGTGGTATCGGGGAGCTGGTGGTATCAGGGAGCTGGTGGTATCGGGGAGCTGGTGGTATCGGGGAGCTGGTGGTATCGGGGAGCTGGTGGTATCGGGGAGCTGGTGGTATCAGGGAGCTGGTGGTATCGGGGAGCTGGTGGTATCGGGGAGCTGGTGGTATCGGGGAGCTGGTGGTATCGGGGAGCTGGTGGTATCGGGGGGCTGGTGGTATCAGGGAGCTGGTGGTATCAGGGAGCTGGTGGTATCGGGGAGCTGGTGGTATCGGGGAGCTGGTGGTATCGGGGCTGGTGGTATCGGGAGCTGGTGGTATCGGGAGCTGGTGGTATCGGGAGCTGGTGGTATCGGGAGCTGGTGGTATCGGGAGCTGGTGGTATCAGGGAGCTGGTGGTATCGGGGTTAAGTGCCTTGCTCAAGTGCACATCTGCAGGCAATAGCATCCGGTTGCCGCCAGATTTACAACTTCCTTCTCTGCTCTGGTTTCTGCAGTCTCCTATCATTCCTTTCACTTTTATGCCAATGTAATGTATTCTTGTTAACGATGTTGTGGCCAGACGGGCCATCAGTTTTTACATGCTCCTTTAAACTCCATCTTGTGACACTTGCGAGCATGTGCAGTTTTGGAGTCAGAATTCATTATTTAAGGAAGTCTGATCTATTTTTTGGGGACCAGAAATGGGTTACATATGAAGATATTCTAATGTTATTTATGTATTTTTCAATAACCCATGAAGATGAAGTGCCTTAATCTTTTCAGATCTGGAAACATGTTTCCAGGCTGTCTAGCTAAATGTCTGCGGGAGTTTAATTGTGATGCGTCTATCGGAGTGTACCGCCAACTACATATTCACCATCAGCCGATACTCATCAAGATGTCCATTCCTTAATGTGTAACTGCGTTCTATTCTTCGGGTGCTGATATTCATCTTTTTTTTTATATATAAAAATGTCATTCTATGTGACGTCTGTCAAAAATCGTGCACTACTACTCGATACTTTTGGAAATATCCATTCTGTCACTTTGAATTGTAACATTGTAATTTCTCCTCTGTCTGACAGGTTTCTAAGGATGACCGCAGTGATGTTGAGAGCAGCTCAGAGGAGGAGGTGGACACCAACGGGACCAACGACAGGGGGGTTAAAAGGGCGTTCTCTCCTAAGGTAGAGAACGGCACCAACGACCACGCCGTCACCACTATAACCTGGCCACAACAGATACGTAGCAGCAGCAGCAGCAACAGTTGGTGACACAAAAAAGAGGAGTCTGCTGTCTGATTCACAGTATAGGGCTGACCGGGGGTCCAATATGTCTGGCCTGGTTACACTGGGCACCCACTAGTTGTCGGAACTGCGCTGGAAAGGACAATGTGAAAAAGGAACATGGAAAATATCAGCGCCAGCACAGTACTGTTCAGGTCGGCCCTATAGTGAGAATGTCTGTGAGACCTTTCCAGTGCTAGTTAATCCTATCCTACACTACATCTTGAAGTGCTTGTCCTGTCCCATCCAGTTCCCTGGACGTTTTAAGTCAGTTTATTCATTCATCTTTGACTCTTAATTATACTGTTTTTTTTCACAGCACTTTTAAGAACTGACAATGATCGGTGACTTTGACAACAGGCAATGGATGAATAGACAGACACTACCGTGACCCATAGATTCTAAACTGATTACATTTAACTTATAAAAACTATTTTAATTCCATTGTGTCAAGTGAATGGGTCTGTAGCTATTTTCATTCCCGCGTGTCCATAGAATGGGTCTGTAGCTATTTTCATTCCCGTGTGTCCATAGAATGGGTCTGACTGTATTTTAATTCTATTGTGTCCATAGAATGGGTCTGTCTGACTGTATTTTAATTCCATTGTGTCCATAGAATGGGTCTGACTGTATTTTAATTCCATTGTGTCCATAGAATGGGTCTGACTGTATTTTAATTCCATTGTGTCCATAGAATGGGTCTGACTGTTTCAATTCTTATTCCACTTTTTAATGTGATGCTGCAGTTTGTTGGGGAGGATGTTCTCTCCCTGTTTTATGTCAGTTGAACTAAAGTTATTACTGTATATATTTTTTAAAGAAATAAACAAATAAATGTTTATTTGGGAAATATGTTTTTATTCATATTACACGGCTGTAAAATGACAATACCCCAACCACCCAAACCGTGCTTCAGTGTATCCTGAGATAAATTAAATATGAGTTATGACAGGAGAGGGATTTTATATTTAACTTTATTTAATGACAATTTAGTGATTTAATAACTTAACAAGTAATCCAGTAGAGTTTTTGGAAAGATCTCTGCCGCAGCCCTCCCTGTGGTGGCATCTTCTGTGTGCTAAAGTGTCAGGACCACGGGGAGAGAGACTAAAGACCGATGACATTCTCATTCTTTGGCTACACCAAAACAGGTGGATCACATGATCAATACCCAAATATTATCATTTGAAGTCTATTGGGAGGAATTTAAATGTCCATGATTTTGTGCACAGGTATCCTCGGTAGAGTGTCAATAGCATCATCCAGGCAGAAACCCCCCCCGGTATCCGAAGTCGGCGAGGCGCTTTGCAGTGTGACCACATGGTGATGTTGTTGCTGTCGGAAACAAATACATGTTTTGGTCTCGGAGCAGGTTCTCCAGCTACATGCATCTGATCGTTAAACCGATGTGCATAACAAAGTGGTTATGACAGACAATAATATGCTAACATTTCTCTTGACATTATCATCGGCTGTTGATACTCGCCAGCTAACTTCGCCAGCTAACTTTAGCTAGTTTAAAAACGTTAGCAAGCAAGCGTTTTCGGTTTTTAATCAACAAATAAAAATAATCTAAATGCTGTGGTTTTCCCCGTTTCAGATGATTATGTAGCTACATTGCATTGTTGCTTTACCTTTCTGGTCAATGAGAATGACAGTCAGATTGATACCCCCTCTCGATGTTAACACACACCAAATATATCACTTTTAACAACGCACAGTTTGGCAATGGTTTCTTTCCACTAGTTCACACAGTCACAAAGGTAATAACGTGGATATATCGTTAAAAAAAATGTAGGAAAACAAAAATTTTTGCTATTTGGTCTTAATTTAAAGTTTAATGTTAGGTATAATGTTAGCAGTGTGGCTAAGATTTGAAGATGATAAATTGTAGAAATATGCCGGGTTTATGACTTTGTGGCTGTGGTAACTAGTAACGACTCCATGTGGAGCAGAGAGTGAAGTTGTGGAGGAAAAAACATTTTCCCGGGTGCAGCACTTTACGGTAACTCAATAAATTCTTACACATTCAACCCACCAGGAGGACACTAGTGCCAGCCAGCTAAATGACTACCAGAGACGACATAGCTGCTTCTGCTTCCACCTCTCCATGTGCCTGGCTGTCACCATGTGGGTCCATCTGAACCATGGAGACTCTACCGGGGCTCGTCTCCCCGCTGGCCTCCCGTCAGCCAACACCTCCTCCTGGAGGGTCAGCCCTGGAAGTGCTACCGTTTGGCTGCCCGGAGGCTGAGGAAGCTCAGGCAATCTGACTTTGACCACTTTAAGGAGTTCAAGATCAGAGGAGACATGTCGGTGATTGGGGACATTGCCCTGTGTAGGGTGCTGTCTTTCAGATGGGACATTAAATGGGTGTCCTGACTCACTGAGGTCATTGAGGAGATCCCATGGCACTTATTGTAAGAGTAGAGGTGTTAACCCTGGTGTCCTGGCTAAATTCCCAAGCTGTCTCTCAAACCATCATGGTCACCTAATCATCCCCAGCTTACAATTGGCTCATTCATCCCCCTCCTGTAACTATTCCCCAAGTTGTTGCTGTAAATGAGAATGTGTTCTCAGTCAACTTACCTGGTAAAATAAATAAATATACTGCATCTTGCCTATGCTGGTCAGCCATCGCTCATGTACATACTTGTATTCAATCCTTTACACTTGTGTGTATAAGGTAGTTGTTGGGACATTGTTAGATACTACTGCATGGTTGAACTAGAAGCACAAGCATTTTGCTACACTTGCATTAACTTGTGTATGTGACAAATAAAATGTGATTTGATTTGATGATTTGGTAGTTCCACCTGGGATCTTAGACCAATGCTCTTCATGAGAAAATAGACACTTCCTAGTAGATCAAATCTGACTGGACTTGTAGGTTTACTTTTAGTATCTGTTATGATGATTGTGTTAAAGGACTAATCTGAAATTCTTGTATAAAATATGTTGCTTGAAGTGACCATGAAGCCCACTTGAAATCTTCAAGCACACTTAATTAAATAATGACCAGTATGTTGATTGGACACTAGATGGCAGTACTGGGTTGTTATTCCTGTCTATTGCCACCTGCATAGTGGATATTTTAGACAACTATACAGTTGGTTGATCTAACTCAATACTCTTCATACAGGGGGTATTCTACTCTTCATACAGGGGTATTCTACTCTTCATACAGGGGTATTCTACTCTTCATACAGGGGGTATTCTACTCTTCATACAGGGGGTATTTTACTCTTCATACAGGGGGTATTCTACTCCTCATACAGGGGGTATTCTACTCTTCATACAGGGGGTATTCTACTCCTCATACAGGGGGTATTTTACTCTTCATACAGGGGGTATTCTACTCCTCATACAGGGGGTACTCTACTCCTCATACAGGGGGTATTTTACTCTTCATACAGGGGTATTCTACTCTTCATACAGGGGGTATTTTACTCTTCATACAGGGGGTATTCTACTCCTCATACAGGGGGTATTTTACTCTTCATACAGGGGGTATTCTACTCTTCATACAGGGGGTATTCTACTCTTCATACAGGGGGTATTCTACTCCTCATACAGGGGGTATTCTACTCCTCATACAGGGGGTATTCTACTCTTCATACAGGGGGTATTTTACTCTTCATACAGGGGGTATTCTACTCCTCATACAGGGGGTATTCTACTCCTCATACAGGGGGTATTCTACTCTTCATACAGGGGTAATTCTACTCCTCATACAGGGGGTATTCTACTTCTCATACAGGGGGTATTCTACTCCTCATACAGGGGGTATTTTACTCTTCATACAGGGGGTATTCTACTCTTCATACAGGGGGTATTTTACTCTTCATACAGGGGGTATTCTACTCCTCATACAGGGGGTATTCTACTCTTCATACAGGGGGTATTTTACTCTTCATACAGGGGGTATTTTACTCTTCATACAGGGGGTATTTTACTCAGCGTTATTCTTTCACCGTGGAATTGCCCTTTGGCCAGCAATCATGAATGTTCCACTGATAGATAACGTAATAAATTCATGTTGTATGTTTCCATTATCGGAAATAAAACACATGATTTTACTTCTCAAAAGCACGTTACATTTGTTAATGTAATGAATTCTAAACTTTAACAGAACTCTTCTCAAAGTTCAGTAGAATATCAACTCTATTAGCCCTGTCTACAGCATTGCACCTGTGACACAGAAAGTAGATGGCCAAACCCAGTTTGTGGTGTCCTATTTCCTGACCCCATGAGAACCATTATCTCGCTGCATGAGGATGACGCTATTGGCCTACTGTCTCACTACAATTGGTTTTGACCTCTATTCCAGCTGTTGCATAGCAGGCTGTATGCTCGAAATAAGACAAACGGTTTCTCGAAAGACGTATTCTTTATATACTGATACGTATTATTTTATTTTCTTTACAGCAAGAACAACCAAATATTTATATTCCTCTAGCTACAAACACAAATCTATCATGTCATGATCTTTTGCTATTCTCTCCTGCTCTTTACAGAATGTAGATAGACAAAATAATCCAGAAAGTTGATATATATATCTGATATAAACTCTTATATAACGGTTCTTCACCCTCAGCCAGAAGGATCCGACAGGTTTTTAATGAGAGCTGAATCTGGAGCTGTCTCTTTGTTCAGTTCTTTTAATCAGCAGCTTGGGTGTAGGGGAGCTGGGGCTGCTGTTGTATCCATTACTGGAACTCTTAGAACCTGGACAGAACACAAGTCTAATGGTTAGAGCCTAATATCTGCTCTTGTGTCTCAAAATACAGCATTTAGTGTCCTTCTAAATCAGTGGCTAACATTAAATAGAGTACATTTACTGATGTATTCTTTCAGTAGTACATACAGTATACTACTTACTGTAGTTGGATACTGACTGGATGTTGAGAATAGATTGATGTCCAATCCTGAGAGAAAAATAGATACAAGTGTGCTGCTTCAGTTTGTGAAAAGATGGCAGATAATACTTTTCACACATTGTTCGGTCCTTATTTAGAACCTCAACCTATAGACAGCATACAGTTGAAGTTGGAAGTTTACATATACCATTTTTCACAATTCCTGACATTTAATCCTAGTAAAAATTCCCTGTCTTAGGTCAGTTAGGATCACTACTTTATTTTAAGAATGTGAAATGTCAGCATAATAGTAGAGAGAATGGTTTATTTCAGCTTTAATTTATTTCATCACATTCCCAGTGGGTCAGAAGTTGACATACACTCAATTAGTATTTGGTAGCATTGCCTTTAAATTGTTTAACCTGGGTCAAATGTTTCGGGTAGCCTTCCACAAGCTACCCACAATAATTTTTTTTGAATTTTGGCCCATTCCTCCTTTCAGAGCTGGTGTAACTGAGTCAGGTTTGTAGGCCTCCTTGCTCGCACACACTTTTTCAGTTCTGCCCACAAACTTTCCATGGGATTGAGGTCAGGGCTTTGTGACGGTCACTCCAATACCTTGACTTTGTTGTCCTTAAGCCATTTTTCCACAACTTTGTAAGTATGCTTGGGGTCATTGTCCATTTGAAAGACCCATTTGTGACCAAACTTTAACTTCCTGACTGTTGTCTTGAGATGTTGCTTCAATATATCCACATAATTTTCCTCCTCATGATGCCATCTATTTTGTGAAGTGTACCAGTCTCTCCTGCAGCAAAGCACCCCCACAACATGATGCTGGCACCCCCATGCTTCACAGTTGGGATGTTGTTCTTTGGCTTGCAAGCCTCCCCCTTTTTCCTCCAAACATAACGATGGTCATTATGGCCAAACAGTTCTATTTTTGTTTCATCAGACCAGAGGACATTTCTCCAAAAACTGTGATCTTTGTCCCCATGTGCAGTTGCAAACCGTAGTCTGGCTTTTTTATGGCTGTTTTGGAGCAGTGGCTTCTTCCTTGTTGAGCGGCCTTTCAGGTTATGTCGATATAGGACTCGTTTTACTGTGGATATATATACTTTTGTACCTGTTTCCTCCAGCATCTTCACAAGGTCCTTTGCTGTTGTTCTGGGATTGATTTGCACTTTTTGCACCAAAGTACGTTCATCTCTAGGAGACAGAATGCGTCTCCTTCCTGAGCGGTATGACGGCTGCGTGGTCCCATGGTGTTTATACTTGCGTACTATTGTTTGTACAGATGAACGTGGTACCTTCAGGTGTTTGGAAATTGCTCCCAAGTATGAATAGACTTGTGGAGGTCTGCAATTTCTTTTCTGAGGTTTTGGCTGATTTCTTTAGATTTCCCATGATGTCAAGCAAAGAGGCACTGAGTTTGAAGGTAGGCCTTGAAATAAATTCACAGGTACACCTCCAATTGACTCAAATTATGTTAATTAGCCTATCAGAAGCTTCTAAAGCCATGACGTAATTTTCTGGAATTTTCCAAGCTGTTTAAAGGCACAGTCAACTTAGTGTATGTTAACTTCTGACCCACTGGAATTGTGATACAGTGAATTATAAGTGAAATCTGTCTGTAAACAATTGTTGGAAAAATTACTTGTGTCATGCACAAAGTAGATGTCCTAACCGACTTGCCAAAACTATAGTTTGTTAACAAGAAATTTGTGGAGTGGTTGAAAAACGAGTTTTATTGACTCCAACCTAAGTGTATGTAAACCTCCGACTTCAACTGTACATACTGTATAATGTGTATCTATAATAATAACTGTCCTCCTCTCTCTGCATAACTGTCCTCCTCTCTCTCCATACCTGTCCTCCTCTCCCTCAATAACTGTCCTCCTCTCTCTCCATACCTGTCCTCCTCTCTCTCCATACCTGTCCTCCTCTCCCTCCATACCTGTCCTCCTCTCTCTCCATACCTGTCCTCCTCTCTCTCCATACCTGTCCTCCTCTCTCTCCATACCTGTCCTCCTCTCCCTCCATACCTGTCCTCCTCTCCCTCCATACCTGTCCTCCATACCTGTCCTCCTCTCCCTCCATACCTGTCCTCCTCTCTCTCTCCATACCTGTCCTCCTCTCCCTCCATACCTGTCCTCCTCTCTCTGCCCATTCCATACCTGTCCTCCTATTCCACCATACCTGCCCCCTCTCCCTCGATACCTGTCCTCCTCTCTCTCCATACCTGTCTTGTTCCTCCTCCAAACCTGTCCGCCTCCAAATCTGTCCTCCTCCATACCTGTCCTCCTCTCCCTCAATAACTGTCCTCCTCTCCTTCCATACCTGTCCTCCTCTCCCTCCATACCTGTCCTCCTCTCCTTCCATACCTGTCCTCTTCCTCCTCCAAGTCTGTCCTCCTCCATACCTGTCCTCCTCTCCCTCCATACCTGTCCTCCTCTCCCTCCATACCTGTCCTCCTCTTCCTCAATACCTGTACTCCTCTCCCTCCATTCCTGTCCTCCCCCTCCATACCTGTCCTCCTCTCCCTCCATACCTGTCCTCCTCTTCCTCAATACCTGTACTCCTCTCCCTCCATACCTGTCCTCCTCTCCCTCCATACATGTCCTCCTCTCCCTCCATACCTGTCCTCCTCTTCCTCAATACCTGTCCTCCTCTCCCTCCATACCTGTCCTCCTCTCCCTCCATACCTGTCCTCCTCTCCCTCCATACCTGTCCTCCTCTTCCTCAATACCTGTACTCCTCTCCCTCCCTCCATTCCTGTCCTCCCCCTCCATACCTGTCCTCCTCTCCCTCCATACCTGTCCTCCTCTTCCTCAATACCTGTACTCCTCTCCCTCCATACCTGTCCTCCTCTCCCTCCATACATGTCCTCCTCTCCCTCCATACCTGTCCTCCTCTTCCTCAATACCTGTCCTCCTCTCCCTCCATACCTGTCCTCCTCTCCCTCCATACCTGTCCTCCTCTCCCTCCATACCTGTCCTCCTCTTCCTCAATACCTGTACTCCTCTCCCTCCCTCCATTCCTGTCCTCCCCCTCCATACCTGTCCTCCTCTCCCTCCATACATGTCCTCCTCTCCCTCAATACCTGTCCTCCTCTCCCTCCATACCTGTCCTCCCCCTCCATACCTGTCCTCCTCTTCCACCATACCTGTCCTCCTCTCCCTCCATACCTGTTCTCTTACTCCTCCAAACCTGTCCTCCTCCAAACCTGTCCTCCTCCATACCTGTCCTCCTCTCCCTTCATACGTGTCCTCCTCTCCTCTCCCTCCTTACCTAACCCCCCCTCCATACCTGTCCTCTTCCTCCTCCAAATCTGTCCTCCTCCATTCCTGTCCTCCTCTCCCTCCATACCTGTCTTCCTCTCCCTCCATACCTGTCCTCCTCTCCCTCCATACCTGTCCTCCTCTCCCTCCATACCTAACCCCCCTCATACCTGTCCTCCTCTCCCTCCATACCTGTCCTCCTCCCCCTCCATACCTAATTCCCCCTCCATACCTGTCCTCCTCCCCTCCAGTAGTTTTCTGTAGGTGGCTATCTCTATGTCCAGGGCCAGCTTGACATTCATCAGGTCCTGGAACTCTCTAAGCTGCCTGGCCATGTCCTGCTTGGCCCTCTGCAGAGCATCTTCCAGATCTCTGATCTTGGACTTAGCCTCCTTCACAGCCAGCTCCCCGCGGCCCTCAGCCTCGGCTATCTGGTCCTCCAGGTTGGCTCGCTACATGATAGATAGGTATAGGTAGAGTTAGGTTAGGTTAGAGACTTAGCCTCCTTCACAGCCAGCCCCCGGCACCTCAGCCTCGGCTATCTGGTCCTCCAGGTTGGCACGCCATGGGACATCAACACCAGGGTTAAGGCTGCATTAAGTCCATACTTGCTTGCTTAAGCCTCATCACACCAAATGGCTTATATACGGTCTTAACGGCAACACTCCACGGCATGGCTGCTGAACCTTTTGTCCCCATAAAGTAGATCCCATCCCATCCAACAGGGTGCTGCATTTTGTTTGATATCACTGTGCCTCAAAGCGGTCCGCACCAGAAGTGAACTGAGTTGAATAAGTGAACGAAACTACCTGTCGTTTGACAGCTTCTATCTCACTCTGCAGACGGCCGATCAAGCGGTTGATTTCTGCTATCTCTCCCTTGGTGTTCCTCAGCTCGTCTCCGTACTGTGTGGCCTGGATGGCCATCTGGTTAAACTGAGGGAAAATAACAACATGCATTATTTCAAGGTCCTGAGACCAGTTCTCTTGTAGCTTGGCTACCAGTCTGTTTAGCTAACATTCCACTCCTTGTACTCTGTGTCATATTGCCAAAGATATATGTTTAGCATGACAAAGACTGGGAAGGAGTGGAATGATAGCTAAACAGACTGGTAGCCAGGCTAGACCAAGGAGTGGAATGATAGCTAAACAGACTGGTAGCCAGGCTAGACCAAGGAGTGGAATGATAGCTAAACAGACTGGTAGCCAGGCTAGACCAAGGAGTGGAATGATAGCTAAACAGACTGGTAGCCAGGCTAGACCAAGGAGTGGAATGATAGCTAAACAGACTGGTAGCCAGGCTAGACCAAGGAGTGGAATGATAGCTAAACAGACTGGTAGCCAGGCTAGACCAAGGAGTGGAATGATAGCTAAACAGACTGGTAGCCAGGCTAGACCAAGGAGTGGAATGATAGCTAAACAGACTGGTAGCCAGGCTAGACCAAGGAGTGGAATGATAGCTAAACAGACTGGTAGCCAGGCTAGACCAAGGAGTGGAATGATAGCTAAAACAGACTGGTAGCCAGGCTAGACCAAGGAGTGGAATGATAGCTAAAACAGACTGGTAGCCAGGCTAGTTCTCTTTCACCACCTTCCAACTATCTGCCGGACTGTACCGATTTGACTGGGATATTTTTCCTTCACTTTGTCCTTTTTACTGTAGCGTGGTTCCAGCAACTATGGCTCAGTAGTGTGAACAGGGTATTGATTTCAATGTAGTACAACAAAATCCCTCTTTTTAACCACTTCGATCCTAGAACAGTCAACTGTTGTTCACCTTGGACTTGTACCACGTCTCAGCCTCCTCTCGGCTCTTGGTAGCGATGTCCTCGTACTGAGCCTTGACGTCAGCCACTATCTGGTCCATGTTGAGGTCCCGACTGTTGTCCATCTGCACCACCACAGAGGTGTCCCTGATGCTGGCCTGCAGCTCACGCAGCTCCTGGATGTAAACAAACATTCTAACAGTACAGTGTGTTCATACATTTTTAGTATGTGTATGTGATCCTTGCCGGATTTGAACCTACAACCTTTCACCAACTGCCTGCGCCATACAGGACCACTTGTGTATTGTATTCTATTGTAATGTATTGTATTGTATTGTATTGTAATATATTGTATTGTATTGTAATATATTGTATTGTATTGTAATATATTGTATTGTAATATATTTTATTGTATTGTAATATGTTGTGTTGTATTGTAATATATTGTATTGTAATATATTGTATTGTATTGTAATATATTGTATTGTAATATATTGTATTGTAATATATTGTATTGTAATATATTGTATTGTATTGTACTATATTGTATTGTAATATATTGTAATATATTGTATTATTTTGTAATATATTGTATTGTAATATATTGTATTGTATTGTAATATATTGTATTGTAATATATTGTATTGTATTGTATTGTAATATATTGTATTGTAATATATTGTATTGTATTGTAATATATTGTACTGTATTATATTGTAATATATTGCATTGTAATATATTTTATTGTAATATATTGTATTGTAATATATTTTATTGTAATATATTGCATTGTAATATATTGTATTGTATTGTGATATATTGTATTGTATTGTTTTGTAACACATTGTATTGTAATATATTGTATTGTAATATATTGTATTGTAATACATTGTATTGTAATATATTGTATTGTATTGTAATATATTGCATTGTAATATATTGTATTGTATTGTATTGTAGTATATTGCATTGTAATGTATTGTATTGTAATATATTGTAATGTATTGTATTGTAATATGGTGTATTGTATTGGTAAT
The DNA here is from genome assembly GCA_030435695.1 of Brachymystax lenok tsinlingensis. Lineage (NCBI taxonomy): Eukaryota > Metazoa > Chordata > Actinopteri > Salmoniformes > Salmonidae > Brachymystax > Brachymystax lenok. Next base: position 7,073,017 of record CM059797.1, on the reverse strand, counting down.
ACAGTAAATACAGTAATGACCTTACCTCCTCATAGATGGTCCTGAGGAAGTTTATCTCATCAGTCAGAGCTCCCCCCTTGTTTTCCAGGTCTACCTTCACCAGGTATGCTGAGTCCACATCCTGAAAGGAAAATAAACTGTAGTTACTCGTAGGCTAACGGTTAAAAGCATTGGGTCAGTAACCAAAAGGTCGCTGGTTTGAATCCCTGAGCCAACTAGGTGAAAAATCTGCCGATGTCCCCTTGAGCAAGGTACTTAATCCTAATTGCAATGGATAAGAGCGTCTGCTAATTGACTCAACTACCACTGTTTGTCGAAACATACCAGGAGAAATTAGGTGGAAATTGGCTTTGATGTGGTTGGTTGAGATTTTCTCTGTCTCCCCTATACACCCCAGGCTCAGTTCTTGTTCAGTGGTGATATGATATCTTTATGAGCTTTAATGTTTTTTCATCTCGTAGAAAGGCGGGGCATGTTCGCTCATTCTAGCTATTGTTGTCGCTGTCTCGCTGTGTCCTTTCACCTGCAGTGTTTGTTTATGAACGTAACCTCACTCCCATGGTGCTACACTGAATCACTGATTACAACATCAAGCTGATGTCCTAGTATGGTATTGTGTCCATAAAGTAGTCCAAAAGGCATGTATGTTGAACTTCAGAGACTGCACCATTAAAACACAAATCAGGTATCACTGAGGAAATGTGATGTTCTCACCTTTTTCAGGATCACAAATTCGTTCTCCAGATTGTTTCTCTTGTTGATCTCATCTTCGTATCTAGGTAAGAAGAACAGGTGACAAGATATTGAATTAGGTCATGGAAGCAAGGTTCTGGCATCCATCATTTAGGGTTTAATAAATAGGTTGGCTCTGTCTCAATTGCTTACAAATCTGTTTAAGGCTATTGAGACATTTTGTGTTTGAAGTCCTCCACCAGCCCTTGCATGTTCCTCAGCTCTCCAGGCAGACAGACAGACAGACAGACAGACAGACTCCTACTTGTGTTTGAAGTCCTCCACCAGACCTTGCATGTTCCTCAGCTCTCCAGACAGACAGACAGACAGACTCCTACTTGTGTTTGAAGTCCCCCACCAGACCTTGCATGTTCCTCAGCTCTCCAGACAGACAGACAGACAGACAGACAGACTCCTACTTGTGTTTGAGGTCCTCCACCAGACCTTGCATGTTCCTCAGCTCTCCAGACAGACAGACAGACAGACAGACAGACTCCTACTTGTGTTTGAAGTCCTCCACCAGCCCTTGCATGTTCCTCAGCTCTCCGTCCAGCTTAGTCTTGTCGTTGTTGACCACGTCCATCTGGCGCCGCAAGTTGGCCATGTAGGCCTCGAACAGCGGCTCGATGTTGGAGCGGCCCGTCTGCTTACAGTGCAGCAGGTCAAACTTTGTCTCCAACACCTTATTCTGCTGCTCCAGGAAACGCACCTAAAGGGAGGAGAGAGAGAAGCCCGTAGCTGATGAAATAGTCGCAACAGTCCAAGCATCGGGAGGAAGTTGTTGAGTGTAGTCTACTAACATATACATTGTTGCAACTTTAATAGAGACCTTGGTACAACACCTTGTCTTGGTTCTACAACCCCTTGGTGTAATGGCTTAATCCTGGACTGACAGTCGCAGGGACCTGGGTCCAAGTCCTGGTTGGACTAGCCACATCAAATTGCTACAATATTTTGTCTTGACGTCATTGAGGCCCTTCCAAACATGTTTTCTGCAGTAATGTATGGGCTTGGAGTGAACTGTTTAATTAATAGACCTTTGAAGCAAGAAGAAGCAATCTGAAGCAATCTCCCTGACAGTCTCCCAGACTTGTTTGATAGCATCTGTGCTGAGTAGATGGATAACACTGTAGACAACAGTGCTCGTATGTTAAATTCATTATTCTGGTTTTAACAGCTACAACTGACTGAGATCACTCTAGGATCTATTTCACGCCCAAGGTCTCAGTATTCTCTTCCCATTGTCTGTCTGCGATCAACACAAAAGCTCCCTCCCTAAACACTTCAGGGAATTTTTCCGGTCTTGGATGATCACACCACGTCTGACCTGTTTTTATCAGGTTACCACCGAGCTGAGAGAAATAGGACATAGTACTTTATATCTATTTTACTTGTTATTTGACGTCTGTAAATGGATTTTACTTGTTATTTGACGTCTTTAAATGGGCTTTGCATACCAAGTGAATCACATCATTAGGGCATGATTTGTGTCAACGTATCTCAGGTTCCGGCTACCTACTGTGAGGAATAGGAGCTTGTTATTGCAGGAAACCCAGCGCTATAGAGCTGGTGATCCGTAGCGTAGAACAGACACAAAGCCTCTATTGTGACTCTGTTACCCACTCCGTGAGAAAGGGGAAATGTAATGTAAGCTGAGCCGTGTATCAGTGACTACGGATGTGAAAGAGCAGGTGACTTTGTTTTCATGGGTTAGCTCAAGTCAAACTGATATCCGCATTTCCACCAATCCAGAGTCCCAATGGCTGAGAGCTTTACACGACAAACACAGTGCTGGTGTTGTTTCCAGAGGCAGTGAGTGTTGCAACCGAGGACAGACAATTTTTTACGTGCTACGCACTTCAGCACTCGGCGGTCCTGTTCTGTGAGCTTGTGTGGCCTACCACTTCGCAGCTGAGCCGTTGTTGCTCCTAGACGTTTCCACTTCACAATAACAGCACTTACAGTTGACCGTGGCAGCTCTAGCAGGGCAGAAATTTGACAAACTGACTTGTTGGAAAAGTGGCATCCTATGACGGTGCCAAGTTGAATGTCACTGAGCTCTTCAGTATGGACCATTCTACTGTAAATGTTTGTCTATGGAGATTGCATGACTGCATGCTCGATTTTACACACCTGTCAGCTACGGGTGTGGCTGAAATAGCCAAATCCACTAATTTGAAGGGGTGTCCACATACTTTTGTATACAGTTGAAGTCGGAAGTTTACAAACACTTAGGTTGGAGTTATTAAAACCTGTTTTTCAACCACTCCACAAATTTCTTGTTAACAAACTATAGTTTTGGCAAGTCGTTTAGGACATCCACTTTATGCATGACATAAGTAATTTTTCCAACAATTGTTTACAGACAGATTATTTCACTTATAATTCACTGTATCACAATTCCAGTGGGTCAGAAGTTTACATACACTAAGTTGACTGTGCCTTTCAACAGCTTGGAAAATTCCAGAAAATGATGGCATGGCTTTAGAAGCTTCTGATAGGCTAATTTACATAATTTGAGTCTATTGGAGGTGTACCTGTGGATTTATTTCAAGGCCTACCTTCAAACTCAGTGCCTCTTTGCTTGACATCATGGGAAAATCATGAGAAATCAGCCAAGACCTCCACAGTCTGGTTCATCCTTGGGAGCAATTTCCAAACGCCTGAAGGTACCACGTTCATCTGTACAAACAATAGTACGCAAGTATAAACACCATGGGACCACGCAGCCGTCATACCGCTCAGGAAGGAGATGCGTTCTGTCTCCTAGAGGTGAACGTACTTTGGTGCGAAATCAATCCCAGAACAACAGCAAAGGACCTTGTGAAGATCCTAGAGGAAACAGGTACAAAATATCTATATCCACAGTAAAACGAGTTCTATATCGACATAACCTGAAAGGCCGCTCAGCAAGGAAGAAGCCACTGCTCCAAAACCGCCATAAAAAAGCCTGACTACGGTTTGCAACTGCACATGGGGACAACGATCACACTTTTTGGAGAAATGTCCTCTGGTCTGATGAAACAAAAATAGAACTGCTTAGCCATGACTATCGTTATGTTTGGAGGAAAAAGGGGGAGGCTTGCAAGCCGAAGAACACCATCCCAACCGTGAAGCACGGGGGTGGCAGCATCATGTTGTGGGGGTGCTTTGCTGCAGGAGGGATTGGTGCACTTCACAAAATGGATGGCATCTTGAGGAGGAACATTATTTGGATAAATTGAAGCAACATCTCAAGACATCAGTTAGGAAGTTAAAGCTTGGTCGCAAATGGGTCTTTCAAATGGACAATGACCCCAAGCATACTTCCAAAGTTGTGGAAAAATGGCTTAATGACAACAAAGTCAAGGTATTAGAGTGGCCATCACAAATCCCTGACCTCAATCCTATAGAACATGTGTGGGCAGAACTGAAAAACGTGTGCGAGCAAGGAGGCCTACAAACCTGACTCAGTTACACCAGCTCTGTCAGGAGGAACGGGCCAAAATTCACCCAACTTATTGTGGGAAACTTGTGGAAGGCTACCTGAAACGTTTGACCCAAGTTAAACAATTTAAAGGCAATGCTACCAAATACTAATTGAGTGTATGTAAACTTCTGACCCACTGGGAATGTGATGAAAGAAATAAAAGCTGAAATAAATAATTATCTTTACTATTATTCTGACATTTTCACATTAAAATAAAGTGGTGATTATAACTGACCTAAAACAGGGAATAATTTTTACTTGGATTAAATTGTGAAAAACTGAGTGTATGTAAACTTCCGACTTCAACTGTATATATATATGTATTAAACAGGTCTACTGCTATGTGGCAGCTCCAATTGTCATAAAAATACTGTAGGTGTACGTTTGCATTTCAGACCCAATTTACTTACCTACAATGTCTGCACCTGTGCTTAGCCAGGTCTAAATGTGCCTAAACTGAACTGTAAGTCAGGTTTACCCCTGAACCTCAGCTCCAGTACTCCTACAAACCAGGACTACCCCTGCACCTCAGCTCCAGTACTCCTACAAACCAGGACTACCCCTGAACCTCAGCTCCAGTACTCCTACAAACCAGGTCTACCCCTGCACCTCAGCTCCAGTACTCCTACAAACCAGGTCTACCCCTGCACCTCAGCTCCAGTACTCCTACAAACCAGGTCTACCCCTGAACCTCAGCTCCAGTACTCCTACAAACCAGGACTACCCTGAACCTCAGCTCCAGTACTCCTACAAACCAGGACTACCCCTGAACCTCAGCTCCAGTACTCCTACAAACCAGGTCTACACATTTGACTGTGTCCCAACACTAATATAAACCAGATCTACGCCTGCATATCTCAGCCTGTACGAACCAGGTCTCCACCTGTGGCTATGTCCCAATACTCTGACAAACCAGGTCTACCCTTGTGCAAGAAATACTAAACAAAAAATGGCTAAAACCAAACTAGCTTTCGCTCCTTTTGTAGCTGCTTCAAAAGACAATAAATCAGTGCCATCTACGATGATGACTAAAACAGGCAGGTAGCCTAGTGGTTTAGAGCGTTGGACTAGTAACTGAAAGGTTGCAAGATTGAATCCCTGAGCTGACAAGGTAAAAATCTGTCGTTCTGAACAAGGCAGTTAACCCACTGTTCCTAGGCCGTCATTGTAAATAAGAATGTGTTCTTAACTGACTTGCCTGGTTAAATAAAGGTTAAATACAAAATTGGGAGTCCCATAGGGCGGTGCACAATTGGCCAGCATCTGGGTTAGGGTTTGGCCGTCATTGTAAATAAGAATTTGTTCTTAACTGACTTGCCTAGTTAAATAAAGATATAAAATACTAATTGAATGAATGTATTGGGCAAGCAATCTAAGCAGTATGCTAGTATAGACATTGGGATGTAACCTAATAATTACATACCTACATACCTTATCGATGAAGGATGCGAATCGGTTGTTGAGGCCCTTGATCTGCTCTTTCTCATGGATGCGTGTCTCCTGCAGGTTGGGGTCGATCTCCAGGTTGAGGGGGGCCAGCAGGCTCCTGTTGACAGAGACTGAGTGGAAAGGACTGCTGTGGTGGCCATTTGATCCCCACGCGTACAGAGAGCTGCTACCCAGGGACATGCCACTGAAGCCCCCACTGTGTCTCCGCACAGAGCCACTGGAGCTGCTGACACGCTTGGACCTCAGGCTCATGGTGGAATGGGAGACGGAGAGGAGATGGAGAGGTGGAGGAAGAGTCACAGACGGAGAGATGGAGAGGAGTGACAATCACAGACGGAGAGATGGAGACGAGTGACAATCACAGACGGAGACGAGTGAGAATCAAAGTGATGCTGCAGAAGAGGACAGGACAGCAGCGGGGCTATCTGACCTTAGTGAGTTTTTCTCAGGTGTTCTGCCCTCCTTATAAACTCCTCTTTCTCAGGGTGGGGTGGTCCTCTGGTTCTGTTATTCTCACTCTGCAGAACCAGTTAGACACCCCATTCAGCTCTCTCCTCTTCCTGGCCCCACACTGCCTGCCTCGGTGCCTCCTCTCTCCCCCACCTCTCTCCCTCTCTCAATTTCAATTCAATTCAAAGGGCTTTATTGGCATAGGAAACATGCATTTACATTGCCAAAGCAAGTTAAATAGATAATAAACAAAAGTGGAATATAAAATGAACAGTAAACATTATAGACATTATAGAGACATGTCAAATGTCATATGTCTAAATACAGTGTTATAATGATATGCAAATAGTTAAAGTATAAAAGGGAAAATAAATAAACATAAAAATGGGTTGTATTTACAATGGTATTCACTGGGACCCCCTCTTTCTCCCACTCTCTCTCTCCTCCCCCTCTCTCCCTCTCCTCCCTCTCTATTTTCTCTCTCTCGCTCTCCTCCCTCCTTCCAGCTACAGAGCACAATAGCACTTTTGTTGTTTTGATTAGCTATGATTCATTGATTACTTCTTAAGTTCACTATTTCTGGCTACAATAATTTCTGTTTTGTCATATAAACTCAGCAAAAAAAAGAAACGTCCTCTCACTGTCAACTGCGTTTATTTTCAGCAAACTTAACATGTGTAAATTGTTGTATGAACATAACAAGATTCAACAACTGAGACATAAACTGAACAAGTTCCACAGACATGTGACTAACAGAAATTGAATAATGTGTCCCTGAACAAAGAGGGGGTCAAAATCAAAAGTAACAGTCAGTATCTGGTGTGGCCACCAGCTGCATTAAGTACTGCTGTGCATCTCCTCCTCATGGACTGCACCAGATTTGCCAGTTCTTGCTGTGAGATGTTATCTCTCATTATTCAAGATATTAGAGCAGTAACCAGTCTGCCACCCAGACTGTCTTTCTGAGCTGAGTGTCTAAACAGGTCCATCATTTGCGGACCGGCCCACAATTCCATGGTAACTCCTGGGAGAAACGGTGTCATCTCTCTCCATCCTGCTGTACAGTGTCTGCCGTAGTACAGTACACTATATGCAGCACTGTCAACCACCAGAAGTGGGGTTAGAATACACGCACAAGCAGTTTTTGTAGCTGCAGCAGTTTCACACCATGTGTTGTTAGCCAGCTGATATATTTTGTGACCTATTTCTATGTTGAAAATATATTTTATAATGAAGATAAACAGACAACTTGGATTGGTTTACTTAGGCAACGTTTATTGTAAAATATAATGCAACTGTATGTTTCCTGCATAGAATATTGAATGCAGGTCTTTATTAAATAAAGTACTTGAAACATTTGAAACAGAAACAGAAACAGATTTACAGAGTTAGAATATAACAATTTATATAAATCACGTTTTGGCATTTCTTTCTAGGCTTGTTCTGACTTCCCTATGAACTTTCTCACCAGTCTTTTCTTCTTCCGTGGTATTGGGTTTATACTGGGAGACTCTACTTCCTCTTTGTCTATCTCTTTTTCCTCTTTCTTCTGTGGTACAGTTCCAGCCGTCGTCAGCTCCACCTCTACAGGGTAGTGGTCACTGATACTCAAAGCCTGCATCATTTGAGGGAGTGAAATATTTATGTAGTAAGGGATTACCTAAAAACACTAAAAAAAACAACTCAATGAAGAATCTCAATTGAAAATGTTTTTAGTCCAAGACTCCAACAGATGGCTGAAAGATTAAATATGACGTACCATAGCTTCAGATAAGTGAAAGGCTTTGTGGTAGTTGAAGGGCTTGGCTGAGTTGGGTACCATCGCCTCCAACATGTCATCCCCGTACATCACTATCCTGATAGGATGCAAAAGATAAACAAAAAATATTCCACAATGGCTAAAGAAAGTACATGATGATACGCGTCTTCAGAGACCTGTTTGCAATATTGAATATGTATATTTTAAAAACTTTGCTTAACAGTTAACCGTTTCCATTAATTCCATAGGGTTCTTTTGGATAAAAGTTTTGAGAAAGTATTATGAGAAATTGAGAAAGGACTATATTGTACTGTATTTGATTGATTTGATCCAATTCATAACCTTTTTGTCGTACGCCATGAGTCTATAGCCTATTTGGAGTAGGTCTACCTGTCGTAGGTGTGGTCGTTGCCTGTGTTGGCTGTGGTGTCCACATCATCTCCAATCACCCAGTGGAACTTCTTGTCACTACGGATACGGATATTTGTCATGCCTCTCTTGGTGACATAACTTCCGTCCGCATTGAAATCGCCCAGGATCATGATGTTCTTTCAGAGACAAAAACAATGATACCATACTGGTATAAATATTAAATATTACAATTTTAAAAAGGAAAATAAATATATATATACAAAGAAATACAAATTGAATATATATATTTTTTAATTACTTCTATATTCTCTTGATTTTAAGCTAAATGCTGTCAACAATGATATAATGTTGTGATTAAAAAGTGGATAACACAACAGGTGCATGGTAGCTATTTATATGCCGTTTATAAGTGTGTAGATAAGTAGCCAATAAGACCTTTATTATGTCTTATTAGTCATACGTTATACCTTAATTAAAGGTTTTCTTATTCAAAAGGCATAAGTCACGTCTTACTTAATAACCTCATTGTTGACCATAATAAAGTCTTTAATAAAGAACAAGTTACACAACAAACAGACTCTTAGTAAGCGATCTCAATGTGGAACTAATAAGGACATAGTACATAAAATATGTGTTCCCTGTTCTAAAGCCTTTATCTTCTGTTACACTTTAGAACAGGGAACACATTATTTATGTACTATGTCCTTATTAGTTCCACATTGAGATCGCTTACTAAGAGTCTTGTTTCTGTTTAACTTGCTCTTTATTAAATACTAATATGTCTTTATTATGGCTAATAAGGAGGTTATTAAGGGTTTTCCAGTAGCACATGATAATGTTTGAATAAGGTATAATATATGACTAATAAGACATAATAAATACCTTACTAGGTACTTATATACACACTTATAAACTACAAATTAGTTGCAACTATTTGCATCTTAAACTAAAGTGTCAGTGAACTTTCAAACTTTCACAAATAAGAAGTGTGTGTACCCAGGTGAGCATTAGTGAGTAAACCTACGTCAGTCTTCCATTTCTTCTTCACCACTTTGACGACGTCGTACAGCTCATCCAGCTCCTTCACAGAGTCTTCAGGCTTGGTGTGCACCGGGATCAACACCAGGTCTTTCAGCACTATGGGATATACAGCAATCATGTCATATCCTGAAAGGAATTGTCTGGGACCCAACCTCCAGGTCTACTGTGAACAGTCTGGAGTAGGTACCATAGTAGGGTTAGGAGTTGTTCCTGGCCACATAACCTGATCAGAAAAAAAAAACTTTCTGCCAGTTACATGTGTTAGGTTCTAATTCTCAGAGTAAAAAACTCACCGGACACTATGAAAGCTTAAACCAAGTTTATTCTTTCCAGAGGACCAATACAGCTGCATTCAGACAAAACATGTTTCCATCAACACAAGTATATACACTCCAGATTAGATGCACTCCTCCTCCAACCTTTACATCTGTTATGGTTCAAGTATATACACTCCAGATTAGATGCTCTCCTCCTCCAACCTTTACATCTGTTATTGGTTCGACAGGAAGACGAAGTGATGGGGTAATAAACTGTTCCTTCTCCCTTATGGTGACCTGACCTGACCTCAGCCCCCTTGATGCCTAATCCAAAGCTCTCCACCCGTATCACCTATAGCAATCATGTGACTGCCTCCCCTCTGCCCAGCACATTCCAAAGCCATCTGGCTCCTACAGATAACCATTAACTTCTGATGTAAAAAAAAACAGTCTCTATCACTCCACAGATATTATAGAATTACCTCTGATGTATCATGTCTCTAGTATAACAATGTTCCAAGTTTAAGAAGTCAGAACCCAGAATCTAACACATGCTACAACTAGGACTCAGAGTTTTCCTTTATCAGGAGACATGGTCAGTAGGTACACAGGGCCCTAATAATAGAAACTAAAGAGGATAGATGGTAAATAAATGATAACGTACGTGAAGACGTTACCATAATACTACCTGTATTGAGACAGGTGAAACAAGGCTCTCTAGTGAAGACGTTACTATAATACTACCTGTATTGAGACAGGTGAAACAGGGCTCTCTAGTGAAGACGTTACTATAATACTACCTGTATTGAGACAGGTGAAACAGGGCTCTCTAGTGAAGACATTACTATAATACTACCTGTATTGAGACAAGTGAAACAGGGCTCTCTAGTGAAGACATTACTATAATACTACCTGTATTGAGACAGGTGAAACAGGGCTCTCTAGTGAAGACATTACTATAATACTACCTGTATTGAGACAGATGAAACAGGGCTCTCTAGTGAAGACATTTCTATAATACTACCTGTATTGAGACAGGTGAAACAGGGCTCTCTAGTGAAGACGTTACTATAATACTACCTGTATTGAGACAGGTGAAGCGGAGGATGTAGGGCTCTCTAGCAAAGGCGTCCTCGTCTCCCACCTGGTTGTCCTTATACTGATAGCTGTCAGTCAGCTTCACGTGGTCCTCTCTGGCACCAACAATACATGAGGCGTTCGTCATCTTACAGCTAATCACGTTCGTCTACAGGGTCCGTGTTCATAAAGTGTCCCTGAGTAGGAATGCTGATCTAGGATCAGGTCCCCCTTTGCTGTTGATGTACACTTGTTCATTATTATCTAAAAGGCTAAACTTTTTCTAGTTCAGTTCATTTCAGATTCTTAGATAAGCCTCAATGTAAGTGAAATTGGATTTTGATGTCTAACAACACATTGTGTCAGTACCTGTAGAGGAAGACAAACTGTTCCTTGTAGGTGTCGCGCCCCAGTCTGCTACTCTTAACCATGGTGTAAGGATGCTTCTTGTTGGCCCTGCCAAAAGGATATAACACATATTATAAACTGGGTGGTTCGAACCCTGAATGCTGATAGGCAGACAGCCGTGATATATCAGACCGTATACCACGGGTATGACAAAGCATTTATTTTTACTGTTTTAATTACGCTGGTAACCAGTTTATAACAACAATAAGGCACCTCGGGGGTTTGTGATATATGGCCAATATACCACGGCTAAGGGCTGTATTCAGGAACTCCGCGTTGCGTGGTGCCTAAGAACAGCCCTTAGCCGTGGTATATTGGCCATATATCACACTCCCCCGTGCCTTATTGCTTAAATGTATTTTTCTTCAGTGGCATGGGTTACAACAGTAAGGCATTAATCATTCTATTATATAGATGTTGATATATGACATGTATACAGGAGAATTGCTAGGGATCCAGGTATTATTGTATGTTTTAGAACAGAGATTAAGAAAATACACCTTGTGTCATTCAGCTCTTTAAGGAACGTTGTCATGGCCTGGCCAGTCCTATCAACCACTTCCAGGATCAAGAAGACACTGTAGCGGGACACAATCTGGCCATGTGGAATAGAATGGAACGAATTAAATAGAATATAATGACAGACTCGATGTTGAATAACAAGTTGAATAGAGAATGTGAATGTATTTCCAGAACAATGAGAGAATAATCACCTTGATGAGATATTTCAGGACATTCTTATCAGCCACTTTGCTTGTGCCCAATCTTCTGACGTTGAAGGACGCCACCTTCATGATTGCTTCGGGTAATAGAGCAGTTATTATACATCTTAGTAGTTGATATAGAGTCTTGTCTATAAACTGTCTGTGTATGTCAGTCAAGATGATTTGTAAAAAAAAAAAAAAGATATTTCACACAAAAATATTTTATTACTGCAGAATACATTTCCATTCTCTTACCATACAAAAAGGAGTATAGACTTACTGATGTTTTTATGGTAGAAATGATCTGGTAGAAATGTTTTGCTATTATAGTGCTCGCAAAGTGTTCATCGGAGTCCGGTTCAGTCCTGGTCATTTAATTCAGCTGTAAATTGTCAACAGATATCAGACCAAAAGGCTTTAAAGACAGAAAGGAGAACACTTAGCCTTGCAGACTGTCTGACCTCAAGAAGAGCGGAAGCCTCAAACCATCTGACATATGCATACAGTTGCTTCCTGTGCAGTCTCACAGCAGTTTTTCACACAAAGAACATCAACATTAAATATTATACAAATCTTTCTCAGTTAACATCTCTTTTGGCTCAGTTTTTTATTTTATTTGTACAAAATAATGATATTGCAAACAATTTTATATGACATTTACTCGAAGAAGATTATTGAATAAGGTTGATTGATAATTGTTCCATATTTAGTCTATTTGAACCGTATGTAACGTTTTCATTATTCAAATTCATTACCGTGTTATGATGATGTAGCCAGGAGCCGAAGGATGCTCTGATGCCTTTAGTAAGTACAGTAGAAATCCGCTTCAGAGAGAACGTTGTACGGCCTGAACTGCGCTATGTAACCCTCTCTCTCTCTCTCTCTCTCTCCCTGTATACCTAGGTTGTGGCGAAAGCTTTATAACATATCACTTCCTGTATCTGAAGAACAGTTTGCGGTACGGAAGTTATCTATGTGTTTGCATATTTTCTTCCCATTTCCAACAGCTTATCACAGTGTCACTTTACACACTGACACTGTGCTGTCTGATTCACTCGGGCAGGCCACTTTCTTCCTAACCGCTTGGTTGTGAAATGTGTAAATACATTACTTAGTTACTTAGAGACTAGGTTCTATATAGTGCACCAGATAGTGATCTTGTTATTATTGGATCTAGAGTTACCTTTTAGTGTTAGGAACCTGTAATCTGGTCCCAGTGTATCCAGGGCCCCTATTTCTATTGTTTATTAGGGAGTGGGGCAGCCCCACCCACTCTTTCCATATTTTGTTCATGTTTATTAGACAGGATAGAGAGACAGAGGAAAGATAGGAGGAGAGAGTTTTCTGAAATAGCAGTGGGCTGGATTTAAACCCATGCTGCAGCGGGCCAGTGGGACTGTAGGCTATACAGTGGGGAAAGAAAGTATTTAGTCAGCCACCAATTGTGCAAGTTCTCCAACTTAAAAAGATGAGAGAGGCCTGTAATTTTCATCATAGGTACACTTCAACTATGACAGACGAAATGAGAAAAAGAAATCCAGAAAATCACATTGTAGGATTTTTAATGAATTTATTTGCAAATTATGGTGGAAAATAAGTATTTGGTCAATAACAAAAGTTTTTCTCAATACTTTGTTATATACCCTTTGTTGGCAATGACAGAGGTCAAACGTTTTCTGTAAGTCTTCACAAGGTTTCCACACACTGTTGCTGGTATTTTGGCCCATTCCTCCATGCAGATCTCCTCTAGAGCAGTGATGTTTTGGGGCTGTCGCTGGGCAACACGGACTTTCAACTCCCTCCAAAGATTTTCTATGGGGTTGAGATCTGGAGACTGGCTAGGCCACTCCAGGACCTTGAAATGCTTCTCCTTCATTGCCCGGGTGGTGTGTTTGGGATCATTGTCATGCTGAAAGACCCAGCCACGTTTCATCTTCAATGCCCTTGCTGATGGAAGGAGGTTTTCTCTCAAAATCTCACGATACATGGCCCCATTCATTCTTTCCTTTACACGGATCAGTCGTCCTGGTCCCTTTGCAGAAAAACAGCCCCAAAGCATGATGTTTCCACCCCCATGCTTCACAGTAGGTATGGTGTTCTTTGGATGCAACTCAGCATTCTTTGTCCTCCAAACACAACGAGTTGAGTTTTTACCAAAAAGTTCTATTTTGGTTTCATCTGACCATATGACATTCTCCCAATCCTCATCTGGATCATCCAAATGCTCTCTAGCAAACTTCAGACGGGCCTGAACATGTACTGGCTTAAGCAGGGGGACACGTCTGGCACTGCAGGATTTGAGTCCCTGACGGCATAGTGTGTTACTGATGGTAGGCTTTGTTACTTTGGTCCCAGCTCTCTGCAGGTCATTCACTAGGTCCCCGTGTGGTTCTGGGATTTTTGCTCACCGTTCTTGTGATCATTTTGACCCCACGGGTGAGATCTTGCGTGGAGCCCCAGATCGAGGAAGATTATCAGTGGTCTTGTATGTCTTCCATTTCCTAATAATTGCTCCCACAGTTGATTTCTTCAAACCAAGCTGCTTACCTATTGCAGATTCAGTCTTCCCAACCTGGTGCAGGTCTACAATTTTGTTTCTGGTGTCCTTTGACAGCTCTTTGGTCTTGGCCATAGTGGAGTTTGGAGTGTGACTGTTTGAGGTTGTGGACAGGTGTCTTTTATACTGATAACAAGTTCAAACAGGTGCCATTAATACAGGTAACGAGTGGAGGACAGAGGAGCCTCTTAAAGAAGAAGTTACAGGTCTGTGAGAGCCAGAAATCTTGCTTGTTTGTATGTGACCAAATACTTATTTTCCACCATAATTTGCAAATAAATTCATATAAAATCCTACAATGTGATTTTCTTGATTTTTTTTCCTCATTTTGTCTGTCATAGTTGAAGTGTACCTATGATGAAAATTACAGGCCTCTCTCATCTTTTTAAGTGAGAGAACTTGCACAATTGGTGGCTGACTAAATACTTTTTTTTCCCACTGTATATCCCTCTCTCTCTCTCTCTCTCTCTCTCTCTCAATTCAATTCAATTCAATTCAATTTGCTTTATTGGCATGACGTAACAATGTACATATTGCCAAAGCTTACATTTGATATTTATAATATGAACATAATTAATAATCAAAATTGTCAACAGGACAACAGTAACAACAATAACCAAGGGTCAAAATAACCACATTGAACAACAACAATAAGCATATAGTAGAAGACATGTGCAGGTTGATTGGTCTGTCAGACACTGTCCCTCATCTTATGTGGATGCCTTCGCCAGGGACACGTTCATTCTCCTCTTTAAATGTCTCAACACTGGTAATGGGCACAGGAGCACTAGAATTTAGCGTGACCAATCCATATGCCATTTGATTTAGCAAATCATATGAAACTGAATGGTAAACAGACAGACCGGTGGAGATTATTAAAGCAGAGAATAAAAGTCCATCAATAAACAGATGTAATATTGACTTCTCATCTCTTCCTGGGTTTCTCAGCGCTAGAGGACTTGGTACTGAACCCAGTAGGGTTTCTCAGTGCTAGAAGATTGGTACTGAACCCAGTAGGGTTTCTCAGCGCTAGAGGACTTGGTACTGAACCCAGTAGGGTTTCTCAGCGCTAGAGGACTTGGTACTGAACCCAGTAGGATTTCTCAGCGCTAGAGGACTTGGTACTGAACCCAGTAGAGGACTTGGTTCTGAACCCAGTGGGTGACTTGGTACTGAACCCAGTAGAGGACTTGGTACTGAACCCAGTAGAGGACTTGGTTCTGAACCCAGTAGAGGACTTGGTACTGAACCCAGTAGAGGACTTGGTTCTGAACCCAGTAGAGGACTTGGTACTGAACCCAGTAGAGGACTTGGTACTGAACCCAGTAGAGGACTTGGTACTGAACCCAGTAGAGGACTTGGTTCTGAACCCAGTGGAGGACAAAGCCTGAGGACTCAAGAGAAGAAGCTGGATGAGCTTTATGATGTCCAAAACCAGCCACATGTTGATTTCAAGATAACTCTAGGTATGAGAATAACATTGATTTATGAACAAACTGCTCTCATAAAAACACTGTCCTCATTCTGGATGACAAGTAAATACATTTGTTGTGTAATGTTTCTCTTGTACCAGAACGTTATGATCCTAGATGACCGATACCACAGCAAACACAGGCAACGAGAACACTTGACAGGTGGCTCACTGATTTATAAACACGACTGAAAATGGACAATCGCCTACGGAGATGACTTGCACATTTTTGTTGGTGTTGTTAAAATGTCATACGGTATGATAAAAACACATTTACTTGTGTAATATGGCTGCTGGCTTGTTCTGATCCACAGATGACATGCTTTACACCATCATGCCAAACTATTCTACTTTCAGAAGGCATATGGGCTTTCTAAACAACATGGAAGTATGTACGTTAGACAATTCAAGCCAAGATTAATCCTGGGAGATGGTTTGATTAACAATTTTTATAAACTATATGAAATTAACACTTTAGTAGCCTACATTGACAACCTGTCGACACTAGAAATACATGTAGAAGGTGAACCCTCTGGGCCTACGTCTCCACGTCTACCATGTTTTATTAGGCCCCTGAAGGTGAGTGACCATTACCCTGTTGAGGTACAGCTGAAAGGACTGACATCAACTCAACTTTCCTCTTAAAGAAAAATCATCAACGGGATAAACAAGCAACATCTTTTACACACATCCCTCCACACACATTCAAACATCTGGTGTCCAAAATCTGCACAATAAAATGTATTGTAGATAAGTAAACTCATTTTCTGGAACTGGGAAACAGAACCCTCTACATGGACAAAATTAGACTGTATGAAGAGAATTTAGGGAACTGAAGAGGGAACCTCAATGAGAGAAGCTGAATTTACAGATACAGGTGCTGAAGATGCAGGTGGCCAAGCTTGGAAGAAGGGAAACCGATTACATTTGACCATAATACTTGCCATTTGTGCTGCACGTCATGTTGGTACGTGTAGTGTAGCTACTGATCTAATGCCGATGTGTTTCCCGACCGAATCTCAAAGATTTACAGAGGAGTGTAAACACAGCAGTAGTTACAAGACTTTATTAGTTCAGAACTATTTCTTTACAAGAACACATTGGAAATTATTTTTTTTTAAAGGGTCATTTCATGTATTTTACTCATTCTACAATGGACCCAAACGAGACAAAAATATATGGAGGTGGGGGGTTGGATTTGCCAGGGGGGCAGATGAGTGCATGATCTTCTAACGCCAAATCACTTCTTTCCAGACTTCTTGATTCCTCCACCAGCTGAAAGAAAATTGAGAAGTTTAGAAAAACATCTGAAATATATATGTAACTTTTTCTAGAAAACTAAAATGTAGTGAGGCACTAATGTATAGACTCAAAGACATCTGTGGCAAGCAGAGTACATTGAATGTCAGGCAAGAATACCCAAAAAGCTAACACTGCCACCTGGTGTTATGAGAATCAATAGGCCTATTCTCCTCAGTGCTTGCAATGCTTTTTCGTTATTCTCTGCAGTATAAAAACAGTTAAACATTGGCACGGGTAAATAATACTCTATATATCTGGAGTCAGCGTATGGATGGTTGGGTAGATTTGGGGCAAGTTGAAAGTCCACCCTTTGAATTATTTTGGGTATTGTTCAGTTTCATCAGAAAAAGCTAGGAATCCTGATTAGATTCTTATTGTCAACAACAACAAATACATTATTCTTACTCAAAGGTCCTTTTCCGGCTGCTTTCGTCTTCAATGCCTCCAAGGCTTTCTGGTCTTCTTTCTGCTTCTGTTTGAAGGCCATTTCATCCTGGATTTGACAAAGCAAATCTGCTCAGGATTACAATGGAAATGCACTAGTCCATATTCTAATGTATTCAAAATTTTCTTAGAGATACTGAGCGTTCCCTCAGAATAGTTTACATGATATAGGCTACATACAACAACATTGTGCCAAACAACACAATGACTTACATCATCCATCTCCTTAGTCGCTTTCTTGGCGGCTTTTAAAGGCTTCTTCTTACCACCTGTAAGACAAGAGCATATCTCATTGTAAGACAAGAACATATCTCACCTGTAAGACAAGAACATATCTCATTGTAAGACAAGAACATATCTCACCTGTAAGACAAGAACATATCTCATTGTAAGACAAGAACATATCTCATTGTAAGACAAGAACATATCTCATTGTAAGACAATAACATATCTCATTGTAAGACAAGAACATATCTCATTGTAAGACAAGAACATATCTCATTGAATTAATATGAATCAATACCGCACATGAGCATCACACAAAGCCCAGAAGGTAGCATGCTACGTAACTAGCTAAACTTGACTGAAGACATGTGGGAGAAATGTTACACATTACACAGCCAGCGTAACCATCTGGCATAACTGTGATGCATGTGTTAGCAAGCAGAGGTTAGTAAGAGCAAGCAACAATATATGAACATATAACGGTACATACGAATGGCCATCTCTGTAAATAGATTGGACTTTCTAGCCTAAGTAGCATGGCCATCTCTTCGCTTTGGCATGGCTTGCCAGGCGCCAGCTATTCCAGCTACAGTAGCCAGCTATTCCAGCTACAGTAGCCAGCTATTCCAGCTACATTACAATGCATTGCACGAGTTGCTAGTTAACTAGTCTGGACAGTCGTAGTCGAAACTAGATTTTGTTTTATCTAGTAGCGGCAATATTAAGTTTCACCTGAAAATAAATATCGAGTTTTATGTCAAACATGTAAATGTGTCTCTCACCTTCTCTTCCGGACATATTTGAGACTTTTCAATAAAATAACTGAGCTAACGTGTTAGGACCTTACTTCCGCTCTAAACCGGATGCAGCATGTTTGCGATGCGCCTGATCATAAAAGCATCTTTCACGTTCCTCAACCAGGTGATAATTTGCCGAACAATCAACACTTGAAGACAACCGGTACTGTGATTATACTTATTAGGTAGAAAGAAAAATCAGAGCGATGAATAGCTAGGAGTAGAACATCATGTTCATTTAGGCTTGGCTTGCCTAAAGCAAGTTTGCAAACTGTCAGCTGCTAGGTAGGTAGCCTGTTCTCCATGGTAATTAAATGGGGGGGTCTCATCCACTGCATCATGGATAACATCCAACATGGCCATAGATTTTCAATGAATTGCATAAACATCAGCATTGTAGAGGTCAAATGAGCAGTGCTACAAAGAATTGATTGAACATTCATTGATACATCAAACCTCAACAGCCCACCCATATGCTGTGGTTTGATACAGGCTTTGACTGTACTGTTTTACAGGTGGCCCGCTCAAATGTCTTCTGCTGTTGCGTCATAGTGATTATAACCAACTGGCTTCTCAATGAGGTACAGAGGGAAACAGCTCATACCATGGTGCCACGGAACCTCGTGTCTCTATCGTTCCCACATCCCTTGGGCGGTCAGAGGGACTGTGTATTCCAGCAGGAGCGTCGGCACACAACAACAGAAACCACCACAGCCAAAAGATGACCGAGTAGACAAACCTGCTGTGCCTATTCGGGAGCATGCCATAGCTACAATACAGACTCTGACTGACTTGGGCAAGCAGTTGGGGCAGAAGTCTATGAGCACTGCCTCAAACACAGTTACCTACTGGTGGGAGAGGTACGAGGAGTTTGTCGGCCTGAATGAAGTCAGATATGCCCAGTCTAAAGTCACAGAGGTAAGACAATATGCAAGCCAGGTGTATTGAACTGGAGGTTTTGGTGCATTTTTCACTGTATCTATCTTACTGTATCTATTCACTGAGTTTTCCATTACTACATGACCTGGCCAGGAGAAAACCCTAGTTTGTCCAGGGACCCAGAGTTTGGTCAGATTATTCATCTCTTTCCTGATCTTGTAAATGTTGTCATGTTTTTCTTTAGGCAGAAAAGGCCTTCATGGTGGCCAGAGGGATGGTGCGTGAGGCCCATGGCAGCCTGGAGGCCCTACAGATCAGGCTGAAGGAGGTGAGAGATCGACTGGATCGGGTCTCACGAGAGGAGGCCCGCTACCTGGAGCTGGCCACGCTGGAGCACAAGTTGCTGCAGGTAACAACTGTCAACACAGAATAAAATGGAACACAAATCTGTAGTGTTGCGCTCTATTTAAAGAAGCAAACATTCTCACAATGTCTTGACCATAGGAGGAACGTCGCATGCGGACAGCCTACGAAAACGCAGAGGGGGCTGAAAGGGAGAAGTTTTCCTTATTCTCGGCGGGTGTACGTGAGAGCCACGAGAAAGAACGGACGCGGACGGAGCGCACCAAGAACTGGTCCGTGATAGGCTCTGTACTCGGTGCCTTCATAGGGGTCATGGGTTCTACCTATGTCAACAGGGTACGCCTACAGGAGCTGAAGACTTTACTACTAGAGGCCCAGAAAGGACCGGTCAGCCTACAGGAGGCTATCCAAGTCCAGGCCGGTATGCATAAGACTCAACAAGAGGAGCTGAGAGGCCTTATAGACACCCTGAGGGCGACACTACAGCATAGAGCAGCTCAGGCTGAGAAGGATGTGAAGAAGCCAGTGGTAGGTCCTGTTCCGGTTCCAGAACCCATCGTGGTTCCACCCCCACCCCAACCCTCTCAGCCAGTTCTAGAAGAGATATTGCTCTATAGCCAGAAGGCACAGGTTCTTCTAGAAGGAGTCAAGCCCCAGCTTGGGCAGCTAGACCAAGGTGTTGGGAAGGTTGAATCGGAACTCAAGGAAGTGAAGAATTTAATTGAGACGTATCATAGAGAAGAGAAGCCACCTGTAGTGATAAGTCAACAAGATTCACAGATGTTTGTTTGTGAAACAGAGAGTGTTATGCAAGGACTTGACCAGACGAAGAAAAGACTTGAGGCTCAGATAAATCAGACTACCATGTACAACACTATTCTGGCTTACTTTGCGCTTGCTGTCACTGTTCCTGCACTGTATATTCTCTTTAGAGGTGTTTGACTAATGGTATCTATTGTGAAAGAGTGATATTAATCTGACCAGGTTCATCTTGATTTACAATGAAATAATTACAAATGAATATTGCGATTGCTGTTCATGTCTTTTGTACAGGGAAAATGAACCATGCACTGATGTGAAATCAATGAGAGTACTATATATATATATATATATATATATATATATATATATGTGTGTGTGTGTGTGTGTGTGTGTGTGTGTGTATGTATGTTTAAGTGTAATACATTATCAAATATTTTGAGTTACAGTACTCAATCTATTAAAAGGTAATATGTTGTCAAATATTTTATGTTTTGAATGTCGATTGTTTTATAAATTAATCCAAAATAATTTGTCACTCCTAGAAAAAAAGAACATAAAACGTGTATTTCACACAAAAATATCGTAAAGTGTGACAGGTTTGTCCAATTTATTTATCAGTTGGTCCTATGACGGCAGTTATACAAGCGGTAACCCCGGCCACCCGGCTTGCTGGGTGAACCAAAACGAGTGCACCTAATTGGTCTCCATAGAGACTGACCAATCACAGAGGCATAAATTAGCGCCGACCAATCATAATACTGAGTTTGGTTTTCATTGTAACATATTCATGAGATTTCGCGCGCTTTCCATACCACGTGAAGATTTCGCGCGAAAAGTCACTTTGGTGGAAGCAGCGGAGACAAGCAAGCAGTGGACAATGGCGGTGAGTGATTATTATAGAAAATAGTTTTATATTTAATATTGCATGCTGTTTTTCTCAGTTCACAGATGGCTGTTTATCTCCTGTGATTGGTTAGCTAGCCTTGCTCGTGTTCTCTCGTTTTGCTCTTTAGTAA
Source organism: Brachymystax lenok tsinlingensis (assembly GCA_030435695.1). Classification (NCBI taxonomy): domain Eukaryota; kingdom Metazoa; phylum Chordata; class Actinopteri; order Salmoniformes; family Salmonidae; genus Brachymystax; species Brachymystax lenok. The sequence continues at coordinate 7,051,483 of CM059797.1, read as the reverse complement.
AGTAAGAGCAGAAGAACATGTGGGGAAGCAGATTAGCTAGTTATGTTACTTACCAAGTTAACCAGGCAAGTCGGTTATTAAGAACAAATTCTTATTTACAATGACGGCTTTATGCGTCGCCCTATGGGGACTCCCGACCACGGCCTGCTGTGATACAGCCCGGGATCTAACCAGGGTCTGTAGTGAGATGGCATTGCCTTAAACCGCTCATAACTAGATGTAAAGTTAACGAACACTTAGTACATTTTAATAGCTTTTACATTTATATTGGCCACGTTTTTAAAGTTGTGCAACTCGTTTTAATCTAGAATTGTAGGTTAGTTAGCTAGTTTGATTGCCAGGTTATCGGCCATCCGTCAACGAACGACCACTCCATTGTCCCCATCGTAGTTTAGCTAGTTAACTTAGAGAGACCCTGGTAGCTAAAAGTTGAAAAGTAAAAAATTTTGTTCGTGTTACAGTACTTTCTGCCTGTTGGAACATATTTAGGGAATTCGCATTTGAACATCTGGTTACAGTAACATTGTTATGCTATGATTCGTCACATAACTAACATTTTAACACGGCTCTGTGTTGTCTCCTCTTTGTCAGGATTCATCCGAGTCATATCACATGGCGACCAGCCCCACCCATGGTTCCAGACGGGGAGACCTGACCTCCAGCCCGGGGAGAGATCTGCCCCCCTTCGAGGACGAGTCAGAGGGGCTCCTGGGTGATGGTCCTCTGCCCGGGGAGGAGGAGGGAGATGGGGAGGAACTGATCGGAGATGCGATGGAGAGGTGAGCAAAGTGATGTTTTTTTCATTGTAGCTAACTCGATGTAACTCTGGTAAAGTAGCTAGGTTACAGTCATACTGTGTGTTCTTCTTCCTTGTGCTGCTGTGTAACATGATTGCAATTAAAAAAAAGTATTCAATACCTGTTAGGGACTCAATCATGGACACTCTTACTGACAGTTGTGGCAGCTTTGCGTGATGTACTGTTGTCTCTACCTTCTTGCCCTTTGTGCTGTTGTCTGTACCCAATCATGTTTGTACCATGTTTTGTGCTGCTACCATGTTGTGTTGTCATGTGTTGCTGCCTTGCTATGTTGTTGTCTTGATTTTTTTTCTTGTTATATATAATATTTAATTTTTTTAAATCCCAGCCCCCAAAAGGCCCGCTTGAGGCCTTTTTGGTAGGCCGTCATTGTAAATAAGAATTTGTTCTTAACTGACTTGCCTAGATAAATGAAATGCATTCATTCAAAGTGGAATTGGTCCTTATCGTTTACCTCATCCTGCCTTAAGACGTAGTTCTTTACATTGTGTTCTGGTCGCTTTTATATTGTCAAAGCATTTTCGTGTTAACCACACTGATGCCATCTCTCCCCTCCCCCAATACAGGGACTACCGAGCCATCCCTGAGCTAGACAGGTATGAGGAGGAGGGTCTGGATCTTGATGAGGAGCTGTCGGAGCTGTCTCCTGGAGCCAGGGCTGCAGCTGAGGACGCCATGAGGAGGAGAGACAGGGAGCAGGGAGGCAGGCTGAGGAGAGGTCTGCTATATGGTGAGGATGATATATATATTCTCTATACATGAGATTCAGGGACAAGGAAATTAGGATATTATACATACATACATACATTATGATTTCTATATATCTCTTGAGGGGGCAAACTCAGGAGAGGACTGTCCTATGGTGTATACATTCCATACTCTCTGGTCATGGTAAAGTCCCAGAAAGCCAAATATACTGTAGGCCATTTAAGACCCTTAAGTTTGGCGCTGTGGCTTTGTCTTTGAAAATACCGCCTATATACTGTATCATCATCTTGCATCGTTGTGGAATTTATGAAGTAACTCCAAACGACTTCCACTAATGGTTCTCCTTTCCTCCCAAAACTTTTCTGTTCATCATAACAGTGCGGATGAGGATTATCCTAAGCTTGCCTCATCATCAATTTCTACTCCATTCTCTTCCTCCTAACAGACAGTGAGGATGAGGATGAGCGCCCGGCCCGTAGGCGTCGCCTGGCTGAGCGGGCTGCAGAGGGGTCCGGGGTGGAGGGAGAGGACGAGGAGATGATTGAGAGCATTGAGAACCTGGAGGACATGAAGGTAATAAAAACAACTTTTTTTTTCTCTCTTCTTCTTATCTGTTTTAGTTTTTCCGATTTTTATTTATTTCCCTGTGATTTGGTTGGTTGGTTGCAGGGTCACTCAGTCAGGGAGTGGGTGGTCATGGCCGCTCCACGTCTGGAGATCTACCACCGCTTCAAGAACTTCCTGCGCACCCACGTGGATGAGAACGGGCACAACGTGTTCAAGGAGAAGATCACTGACATGTGTAAAGGTATTCAATAGATTAGTATAGTACTTTTATCTGGAGAGACTGGTGAGCTATCAGGACCTAGCAGCCGGGCAGCATGTCCTGGCCTATTTCCTGACTCAGGCACCTACTGAGATGCTGAAAAAAAAATACAATATATTTTAAAATTATGTATGTAAATAACTAATGATTAATGTATTTAAAACTTCCAGAGAACAAGGAGAGTCTGGTGGTGAACTACGAGGACCTAGCAGCCAGGGAACATGTCCTGGCCTACTTCCTGCCCGAGGCCCCTACTGAGATGCTGAAGATATTTGACGAGGCAGCCAAAGAGGTAGTCCTGGCCATGTACCCCAAATATGACCGCATCGCCCACGAGATTCACGTCAGGATCTGCAACCTGCCCCTGGTCGAAGAGCTGAGATCCCTCAGGTAAATACTTTAAAAGTAAACTCAGCGATACAAAGTAGGCATTAGTAGGTCATGGTCAACTTTATTTTTTCCAACAAAGACAGAGGCTAATCTCCTTTACAGTTGTTAGAGCTATTATTTGACCCTGCTGGTCATCTATGAAAGCAACCATTAAGGCCAGCGATCTGGCCTTAATGGTCATGTACTGTTATAATCTCCACCCGGGCACAGCCAGAAAAGCACTGGCCACCCCTCACAGCCTGGTCCCTCTCTAGGTTTCTTCCTAGGTTCCTGCCTTTTTCTAGGGAGTTTTTTTCCTAGCCACTGGTGCTTCTACATCTGCATTGCTTGCTCTTTGGGGTTTTAGGCTGGATTTCTGTACAAGCACTTTGTGACAACCGCTGATGTAAAAAAGGGCTTTATAAATGTGATTTTCAGGTAGAACATTAGTGACGTGAACTCCCATGCACATAGGCTGATACTGGGGTCACAAGTTCAGCCTCGTGCATCACTCCTCCTATAGAACTAATAGGATTGATTTGCCTCTTTCCAATACATTATCCTTTTGTTTTTCCCCTCTTGTCCTCTCTAGACAACTCCACTTGAACCAGTTGATCCGTACCAGTGGAGTGGTGACCTGTTGTACAGGTGTTCTGCCCCAGCTGGGCATGGTCAAGTACAACTGTAACAAGTGTAACTTCATCCTGGGGCCCTTCTTCCAGTCCCAGAACCAGGAAGTGAAGCCAGGGTCTTGCCCTGAGTGCCAGTCCTTCGGCCCTTTTGACATCAATATGGAGTTGGTGAGTCAGTCGACCAATAGATATGCTCTAAGGTAGTGAACCAATAGAAATAGAGAATCTAATGAGATTAGAACGAGGAAGTGAAGTGGAGTGATTTCCATAATTTCTTCCCTTCTGATTTAATAAATACAGAAAGGAAAAGTGGAGTAATATTTTTTTCTTTTCTTTCCGCAGACTGTGTACCAGAACTACCAGCGAATCACCATTCAGGAGAGCCCTGGGAAGATCGCCGCTGGCCGCCTCCCACGCTCCAAAGATGCCATCCTATTGGCTGACCTGGTGGATCAATGCAAACCTGGAGACGAAATAGTGAGTCTGACTACTAACAGAACCACCTTTTGTATCCAGCGTAGGGTACAGTGACATTGTCTGCTAGTGTGACGTACAGGGACCTGAGGACTCCGTTGTAAAGTATGGTTTCATAGGTAGATGTACAATGTTGTTTGACCCCATTTATGAACATTCATGTGCTTGTTCATACTAGGAAAAATACCAAAGCACTCTTCATATTTGGGGCCAAAGTTTTAAAAAGCATTTAACTTGTCCATCTTTTGATAATATTTTTCCAAAAGGTAACATTCTAACTCTTTTCCTCCAGGAGTTGACGGGCATCTACAACAACAACTACGACGGCTCTTTGAACATGGCCAACGGCTTCCCAGTGTTCGCTACGGTCATCATGGCCAATCATATCGCACGGAGAGACAACAAAGTGGCCGTGGCCGAGCTCACTGACGAGGACATCAAGGCCATCGTGGCGCTGTCCAAGGACGAGCGCATCGGGGAGAGGGTGAGTTAGGAGGACCCCGCTGAGAGAGATACTTTTGTGTGTATGTGGACACCCCTTCAAATTTGTGGATTCGGCTATTTCAACCTCATCCTGCTGGTGTGATGTGGTGAAGCGTGATTCATCACTCCAGAGAATGCGTTTCCAGAGTCCAATGGCGGCGAGCTTTACACCACTCCAGCCGACGCTTGGCATTACGCATGGTAATCTTAGGCTGCTCGACCGTGGAAACCCATTTCATGAAGCTCCCGACGAACAGTTGTTGTGCTGACGTTGCTTCCAGAGGCGGTTTGGAAGTCGGTAGTGAGCGTTGCGACCCGAGGGCAGACTCTTCGGCACTCGCCAGTCCTGTTCCGTGAGCTTGTTGCTTACCACTTCGTGGCTGAGCAGTTGTTACTCCTGGATGTTTCCACAGCTCTAGCGGGACAGAAATTCTGACGAACTGACTTGTTGGAAAAGTGGCATCCGATGACGGTGCCACGTTGAAAGTCACTGAGCTCTTCAGTAAGGTCATTCTACTACCAGTGTTTGTCTGTGGAGATTGCATGGCTGTGTGCTCGATTTTATACACCTGTCAGCAACGGGTGTGGCTGAAATGGGCAACTCTACTCATTTGAAGGGGTGTCCACATACTTTAGTGCATATATATATCTAGAGATATGTGACGGTGTACGCAATTTTCGTCGACGAATAGTACTTTCAGAACTATTGGCTAGAAGGTAAACTAAAGTACCGGAGAAGCTCTTTGTCTTGCCGCTCAGTGTGTAAAGTAAGTGTAGGTTGTCAGTACCAGTAGCTATAAGGGCTTTTAGGAACCTCCTTTCTAGTCGTGTTGTCGTTCCTCCTATCATTTAATATACCCTATTCAATCCCCTGGTCTGTCTCCTGTCTCTCTGCAGATCTTTGCCAGTATCGGCCCCTCCATTTTCGGCCATGAGGACATCAAGAGAGGCCTGGCTCTGGCTCTGTTTGGCGGAGAGCCCAAGAACCCAGGTTGGTGGACAATAGAGAAGGCTATTCCCACGTCCCAATTCTATACCCTTTTTCCTGAAGTGTGCACCACTCCTATGCTTTAAAAAAAAAAAGTGTACACACAAGTGTACACTTCAGGGGGGAAGGAATGGAGGATTGGGAGCAGAGTTTTAAATACACAACCTGACTTAAGAAATACAACACAGCACTTATTTAAAACCAATCCACGGACTGGTCCATGCTCTTACCGTGCTCTTTTCTAGGTGGGAAGCACAAGGTACGTGGTGACCTCAACGTGCTCCTGTGCGGTGACCCCGGTACGGCCAAGTCCCAGTTCTTGAAGTACGTGGAGAAGGTGGCCAGCAGGGCGGTGTTCACCACAGGCCAGGGAGCCTCCGCTGTGGGCCTGACTGCCTACGTACAGAGACACCCGGTCACCAGGGAGTGGACCCTGGAGGCTGGAGCCCTGGTGTTAGCGGACAGGGGAGTCTGTCTTATCGACGAGTTTGATAAGGTGAGAGGGATTCTTTTTATACCCATCTGCTGATGCCTTAGTAACTGTTTTTTTGTGTGTGTGTGTGTGTGTGTGTGTGTGTGTGTGTGTGTGTGTGTGTGGGGGGGCTTGTGATATTCACGTTTCTCATGAGTAGGACCTGGAGTCTCTTCTGGTCGGGCGGGGGAGTCTCTTCTGGTCGGGCGGGGGAGTCTCTTCTGGTCGGGCGGGGGTGTCTCTTCTGGTCTGTAATCTTAATTGGGGCCATGAGATTTCCCTGAACATGTGACCTGACCAGGTAAAACTCTTGGCCCCACTCAAGATGTGGGTAACAGTATGGGGCTTAAAAAAAATCTCTCCTGTCCAGATGAACGACGCAGACAGGACCAGTATCCATGAGGCCATGGAACAGCAGAGCATCTCCATCTCGAAGGCTGGCATCGTCACCTCGCTCCAGGCTCGCTGCACTATCATCGCTGCTGCCAACCCTATCGGTGGTCGCTACGACCCGTCTCTGACCTTCTCTGAGAACGTGGATCTGACCGAGCCCATCGTGTCTCGTTTTGACGTCCTTTGTGTGGTCAGAGATACTGTGGACCCAGTGCAGGTAAAGCTAACTAACTTCATACATTTTTTTTCATATTTTGTAATATTGGTACAAACTGGATTGTAAAATATAACTACTGTTGCTTAATTGATACTCTACAAAACCCTGAAAACTCGACATCTCTCATCAGACCTTAACTTCTTTCTCTTCACTACAACAGGATGAGATGCTGGCTCGTTTCGTGGTGGGCAGCCACATCAAGCATCACCCCAGCAACAAGGAAGCTGGCATGGCTGGCTTGGAGGAGGTGGTTCTGCCCAACACCACAGACGTGCCTCCTATCCCCCAGGAGCTGCTGAGGAAATACATCATGTACTCCAAGGAAAGGGTCCGGCCCAAACTCAACCAGATGGACCAGGATAAAGTGGCTCGCATCTATAGCGACCTGCGCAAAGAGTCCATGGTAAGTCTGTGACTAGTCTAGTATTGCCACAATTACAGAAGTCTTGTTAACTTCTTAGGGAGTGGTGGGGCGCTAGCCTTCACGGTTCACACAAAACACATTTCACAGTGAAAACAAATCAATTACCTGTTGAAGAACTTCTGCTGATGGCTTCCCAAGTGTCCAACGAAGACAATCCATGGTTCTTTTGTTAGAAAAAGTAATGTATTATATCCATAAATCTCCGTTTGGTTCGCGTGTTATAATCAGAAACTACAGCCTCCACTTCTCCATTGAAACGTGAAGAGAACTCGTTCAACTTATACCTATAAACTTGTCCAAGAACAATCAAACATCCTTTTTTATGTATCCTTAGGAACACTTTTATGTATATTTACTATAATAATTCAACCAGAATATAAACTGAGCTATAAGAACGGAAAAAAACACAGAGCGTGCCTTGTCGGGAGCACGCGTCCTCTCCTATTGACATCCAAGGGGACTCTTCCTGTTTTCTCTTCTCTGCTCTAATGCATCCAAAAAATATCTGAACACTGTCTCGAGACTGTTGACATCCAGAGGAAGCGAAAAGTACTGCATTCATATGCACTTAAATGGGCATTTTCATAAGGGAGGGGTTCCCAATGAGGCACTCTGTGAAAACCACTTTTTCCAGGACAGAAATTCCTCGGGGTTTTGCCTGCCATATCCGTTCTGTTTTACTCACAGACAAATGGTTAACACTTTTAGAAAATTCAGTGTTTCCTATCCAATGGTACTAAATATGTGCATATCCTATTTTCTGGGCCTGAATGGGAGGCATTTTACTTTGGGCACGCCAGGGTCTCAAACGGTCAGCTCATGCACTGCTCCCTAAGAAGTTAACTTGTTGGCTATTCAGAACAACCTTTTGATTTCCAGCTTTTTCCGCATTTATCTGTGTGAATCAGGGTTTGAATCCTGCCTACCACAAGCCTGTTAGCCAGGTGAGTTTAGATCCCAGAGCCTAGGGGACAGGTTTAATGCGACTCATGCGGCAGTCCTGAACAGCCTTAATGCAAATCAGAATGTCTTGACTTTAACCTCTCTAGGAGCGGCAGCTGGGGTGACTGTTTTGGAGCGTCTGGCGTGCCCAAAGTAAAATGCTTGCCGCTCAGAAAATAGGATATGCACATAATTAGTACTATTGGATAGGAAACACTGAGGTTTCTAAAAGTGTTAACATAATGTCTGTGAGTGTAACAGAACTCATTTGGCAGGCAAAAACCAGAGAAAATTCCATCCAGAAATGTCATTCTGGTGGCTTATGGCCCACTTTGAGACAGTGCCTATTGAAAACCCTTTATATCAGGACACTGAATGTAGTACCTATTGCTTCCACTGGATGCCAGCAGTGTGTGTGTATATATAAAGTATCATAGCAATCGGAACTAATGTGTTCAATAGGTAGGGGTTTTGGTGAGAGGAGCTCTTTTTCGGTTGCAAGTTTTTGGGCCCATTTTTGGCTCCACTTTATGACCATCCAAGTGAAAGATTATCACTTTTATTCATAAAAGGATAGCTAAGGATGCATTTTAATTGTTTTTTGTTTTGTTGAGGAAAAGTTTATAGGTTTAGTTAAACGCGTTCTCTTCAGGTTGGATTTTCTGAACACAAGGTGCCAACCAAACTGAGATTTATGGATATAATAAATGACTTTTTCTAACCAAATACCCATGGATTGTCTTCGTTGGACCCTTAGGAAGCCCTCAGCAGAAGTTCTACAAAAGGTAAGGCACAGGTTTTCCCTGTGAAATGCATTTTCTATGGACCGCACTGGCTAATGATTTCATGGTAATGGCAAATATTGAAAGTGCTACCCTCAAACAATCAAATGTAGTGCTTTCGCCGTAAAGCCTTTTTTGAAATCTGACAACGCTGTGATATTGCCAAGAAGCAGAGCTTTTGATGAGTATGAAACACTTGTATATTGATGCATGTTTAATAATTCAACTTTTGGATTTTGAATTTGGCGCCTTGCATTTCACCTGGTAGTGTTGGGAGTGCCCCACCACTCCCTAAGAAGTTAAATGACTTTTTAAGAATAGATCTTAACCCTGGAATCAATAATAATGGTCAATATCTTTCTTCTCCCTGTCTGCTGTAAGAGGACCGGCAGCATCCTAGCTCTGCATATTGCAGTGCTGTAGTATCAATAGTGAGTCATAGCTGAATATCTTCTGTAGGCGGCTGAGTTTATTTTGTTCTGATCACATCCCTGTTAGTGTAACGTGTGTGTGTGTGTGTTATTAAATGCATATTATTACTGAGTAGGAGACGGGCAGGCTCTCCATCACGGTGCGTCACATTGAGTGTATCCTCATGGTTTATTATTAGTAATAGATATGTGTATTACTCTCTAGGCGACGGGCAGTATCCCCATCACGGTGCGTCACATCGAGTCTATGATCCGCATGGCGGAGGCCCACGCCAGGATGCACCTCCGAGACTACGTAGTGGAGGATGACGTCAACATGGCCATCAGAGTCATGCTGGAGAGCTTCATCGACACGCAGAAGTTCAGCGTCATGAGGAGCATGAGGAAGGTAAGCACAGGAACGGACTCCTCGACCTTAGGAGCCTGGTCCTCGACCTTAGGAGCCTGGTCCTCGACCTTAGGAGCCTGGTCCTCGACCTTAGGAGCCTGGTCCTCGACCTTAGGAGCCTGGTCCTCGACCTTAGGAGCCTGGTCCTCGACTAAAGTTCACTTTCAATGGATATGAATTGGTGTCCGGGAAACCAGTCCAAGTGTAGGCTTGCTAGGGCGGCTTCCTCTAGTGACATCCTGAAACCAACCCAGTCTTCTTCCTCCCCTGTTGTTCAGACGGGTCAAATGGCTGCTGTTTTATCCTGAAACCAACTTCTCCCTCTTCCCCCTCCTCTCTAGACGTTTGCCCGTTACCTGGCGTTCAGACGAGACAACAATGAGTTGCTGCTGTTCATCCTGAAGCAGCTGGTGTCGGAGCAGGTGGCGTATCAGAGGAACCGGTACGGAGCACAGCAGGACACCATCGAGATCCCAGAGAAAGACCTGGTGGACAAGGTAATGAGCTGCAGGTCATGGTCTACATGAATGGTGTGAAATGTCCTTCTCGGTAATGTACTAATACCAAGCTGCTAATCATGGTGCCATCTCAATTAGTCTGATGGTTTCGTATCCTCTCCCTCGTCTGTTGTCGAGCGACATGCTAACCATTGGCATAATGTCAACTTGATTCATCTCTGTATCTATTTCTATTCTTCCCCTTGGGGGAAATATCTTGTTACATTTTTGTTGTCAACACTGCTATGGTTTCTGAATTGTTCTGTTGGTGCTCTCTCCTTCCCCAGGCCAGACAGATCAGCATCCACAACCTGTCAGTGTTCTATGACAGCGAGGCGTTCCGATCCAACAAGTTTTCTCACAACACGAAGAAGAAGCTGATCCTGCAGCATTTCTAGATCTAAGCCTTTTGTCTGTGTTCTAAATTCACCCTATGTAGTGCACTTCTTTTGACCAGGGCCCATAAGGGTGTGATTTTCAGGACACGAGCCTGTCTGGATGTGTAAATAGTTGTAAATGTTTGTCACCCTGTTGTTGGCTAAAAGAAGAATCCAAATATGAACTAAATGGCCCAAATTTTTTTTTTTTTTTTTTTTTTTTTATAAATGCTATCAATGTTACAATCTGTATCTGTTTAATGTACAAGTTCTGTGAACGTAGCCTATACCTTCATTTCAAACGTTTCTACTTTTACATCTTGGAACACAGCTTGTGTGTTTTTGTAAAGGACTTTTTGACTTTTAACTGTAAACTGTATTTTAATGTTTTGAAAGTAAAAAAAAAACAAAAAAAAACGGGATATTCTAATCTGAAATCAGGTCTTCCTGACACTGAAATATGGTGTAATATTATTTTCTTCTGGACCAATGACTTTCTGATGACCTTCATGATGTTCTGGTCTGTGACTAGAATTCTGGGATAATGTTTTGATAATAAATGACATTTGTAGAAGCATGTCATCACCCTGAATGTACTGAAGACATGGTTCCCAAAGTGGCGCAGTGGTCTAAGGCACTGCATCTTCGTGCTAAGAGGCGTCACTATCATTGGCTGTATCACAACCGGCCGTGATCGGGAGTCCCATAGGGCGGCGCACAATTGGCCCAGCGTCAACCGGGGGGTAGGCCATCATTGTAAATAATAATTTGTTCTTAACTGACTTGCCTAGTTAAATTAAACAAGTAAATGTAGGTCCTTTAAAGCTTAAAGGACCTAAATTGACCTTGGCGGACGGTGTCACCTGCCGCCACTGCGAGGCATCGACATCAGTAGGTGTAGTGATGCGTGATCTCTAATGTTAAGGAAATCTCCAATTTTCGAATACGTCATGCTAAACCGCAGAGCATACTATTTACCAAGGGCCCTTTTCCGATTTAGGAAATTACAGCTTTCCTACACACTTGTCAGTAGTTGGTATTCTGGCTTTACCGTATGAATGTGCGTCATGGGCTTTGCAGGCGTGGTTCCCTTGGACTCACTGAATAAATGTAATTCAACCACTGAAAACTCCCCATTTTGCTGCCCGACAGATTTTCTCTTGAGCGTTTTCAACAGGGGTTTCAGTACATTTATCTTACTAATGCAACTTCTGTTGACCAGACTGGGGTTACACTGAGAGAACGGGTTCAGAAAATAGTGTTCAATTTAAAGAAATCCATCTAAATATATGCCTATTCATGTTTCAACACCAATTTTGGTAGGTTTAAAAAAAAAAAAATACTCGTCTATTATTTTGGCAAAATTTGGGGGTTAGGTAAGTATGAATTATAACTGGTTTCGAGAGTGTTTACGAACGAAATATATTGAATAAAAAAATAGTGGTTTGATACATTGAGAATTGCCACATTCAGTGCTTATAACCCATCTTTTAACAGAAAAACCTATTTGTGGGTTTTTCTGGGTACAATTGGTAGAATACATAAAGGCCTGTTCTTCTAGTTAAAATTAATCACTGCACCCGTGCTCTCATTTACACGAAAGAATATGTGACTCAACATTTAATTACCTCAAGTGTCATTGTTTACATTTATGTGACATACTCTAACGGGTGCTTATTCCCGCACAGACAGGCGTTGTCATATGCCGCGTTAACGACAACTCGGAAATTTCCGACTTGCACACTCTTTGAAGAACATGGTGCCGGAGCTTCCCACTTGGAAAATATCAGAATACACCAATAACGTACATACATTTTTAACTCGGAGATACCGAGTTTCCTAGTTGCCTTGAAAGCACCATAGTAGCAGCATCTGTCACAGAGAGCCTGTCTCCACACACACAGCGCTGAGAGATATGCAGATAATCGTGAACCGGAGCATCCCAAGTTCAGACGCTTATCACGCTTAGCGTTTTTCTTAACCAGCCAGTATGCGATGAGGTGCGTTCTCTCTGCCCGCGACAGCTGAAAACCAACGAGTAATAACAGTTGTAAGTAGTCTAGAAGTGTTTTCGCTGCAGTCATGGCAGGCCAGCTTCGTCCGCTTTTATTCGGTAAGTCTTGTTTTTATTATGGCAGGTCTGCGCCGCTACTGTAGTCTAGTTACTGTTATTGTTATTGGTGTCGCATGATAGCCCAATCAATGTAAACTACGCGCTCGATCTCTTTATATTTAATATTGCTTGGTTGTTGAAACATTGATACAAAAATTGTAATTATTTCAATGATGGCTATTCGTATTTTCTAACAGGATCCTTTCTACTATGAATTCTCAACAAAAGCTCAATATGTCTCACTGTGTGTTTCTGCAGTGATCATAAATCACAGGCGGTGTTTTCTAATGCAATATCTACAGACGCATGAAACTGTCAACATCATTCTGGTGCCCAACAAGGGGCCTGGATGTATCCAAAGAAAATCCATGTAGTATGCTCTGTCATATCTCCTACTTGAATAGGAGAGAATGTTGAATGTGACTCACTGTGAGGCTTATTATAAAAGTGATTGGTGCACTAAGTGAATTCAATTAGACCTGTGTTTAAACATGAAACCCGTGTGTTTTAAATATATGATTTGTTTTCCTTTTTTGTTAATCCGGCATAATGAGACGATTCAGATGAAAAATAGATGTCAAAACAATAAGTATTATAGCTTATAGTAACAGTACCACTGTTTGCCTGTTCCTGTGTAGTACACAGCCCTATGTAAAGAAGTCTATCCTCAGACAGTTGAGAAGCAACACCAAACTCACGAGGATCTGGATTGTATAGATCTAGAGAATTGATTATCTAAGGAAGACCAGTTATTCGTATGCTGTAATGAAGTTAGGGCGGGTACACTCCTACAGCCTAGTCATTATACTGGACACGACGAGCACAGCACAGTCAAACCTGGTTGGCGATTATCCCATTACTAGAGAGCGTGCACATTATCTTGACAGTACACACATTATCTTGACAGTCAGTGGAACAGTTGTTTTCCTTCTGAGTTAAGTGGCTTTACCCCTCAACCCATAGTTTAATTGTAGTGACACTGTACTTGACAGATATTGATTGCATGGAACACTGTTAACCGTCAGAACAGAGGCCACTAATTAGTGTTGCCACTGTTGCCACCCAGTGCTATAGCCAACTCCTTGTATTGTATGGTTCAATGAAAACAGTAGTCAGAGGAGTTGGCGTACTGGCATGGAACCAGGCTACATAATTTCTCTATATAATTTCACCACATCCAGACTCAGGTCAATCATTTGCCAACTTCATCGTTTTTTTGAGAGGGGATTGTATTATTTTCTGTCCTATTTTCATAACGGCCAACGAGAACATTACCTTGTTGCTCTATTGGTCCAGTGGTGACATTTACAGTAGTGCTGACATTTACAGTAGTGCTGACATCTGTTCTAGGCACTATGCAGGCACAGAAGAACAAGGACAGCACTTCGGTACAGTAGCCTATAGGATTTTCTGAAACTCCCTCCTCCACTGGCTCGGTGAAATGTGTTTACTTCAACACAATGCTTTCCACTGCGCTGGCTGGCTGGCTGTCTCACGACATCAGGAAGGATTCAATATCCAAAACCGTGATTGTTTCTCAGTGACTATATCCTCAATGATTATTATACTATTATATTACAGTGCATTCAGGAAGTATTCAGACCCCTTGACTTTTCCCACATTTTGTTAAGTTACAGCCCTATTCTAAAATGGATTCAATAGTTTTTTTCCTCATCAATCTGCACACAATACCACATAATGACATCACAATACCCCATGATGACATCACAATACCACATAATGACATCACAATACCCCATGATGACATCACAATACCACATAATGACATCACAATACCCCATGATGACTAAGCAAAAACAGGTTTGAAATTTTAGCAAATGTATAATAAAGAAAAAATATATATATAAAGAAATTCACATTTATATAAGTATTCAGACCCTTTACTCAGTACTTTGTTGAAGCACCTTTGGCAGCGATTACAGCCTTGAGTCTTCTTGGGTATGACGCTACAAGCTTGGCACACCTATATTTGGAGAGTTTCTCCCATTCTTCTCTGCAGATCCTCTCAAGCTCTCTCAGATTGGATGGGGAGCGTCGCTGCTCAGCTATTTTCAGGTCTCTCCATTGATGTTAGATCGGTTTCAAGTCCGGGTTCAAGTCCGGGGTCTGGCTGGGCCACTGAAGGTCATTCCGAGACTTGTCCAGAAGCCACTACTGCGTTCTTGGCTGTGTTCTTAGGGTCGCTCTCCTGTTGGAAGGTGAACCTTTGCCTCAGTCTGAAGTCCTGAGCGCTCTGGAGCAGGTTTTCATCAAGGATCTCTCTGTACTTTGATCTGTTCATCTTTCCCTCGATCCTGACTAGCCTCCCAGTCCCTGCCGCTGAAAAACATCCCCACAGCATGATGCTACCATCACCAAGCTTCACCGTAGGGTGGTGCCAGGTTTCCTCCAGATGTGGTGCTTCGGCTTTCAGGCCAAAGAGTTCAATCTTGGTTTCATCAGACCAGAGAATCTTGTTTCTCATGGTCTGAGAGTCTTTAGGTGCTTTTGGCAAACTCCAAGCGGGCTGTCATGTGTCTTTTACTGAGGAATGGCTTCTGTCTGGCCACTCTACCATAAAGGCCTGATTGGTGGAGTGCTGCAGAGATGGTTGTCCTTCTGGAAGGTTCTCCCATCTCCACAGAGGATCTCTGGAGCTCTGTCAGAGTGACCATCGGGTTCTTGGTCACCTCCCTGACCAAGGTCCTTCTCCCCCGATTGCTCAGTTTGGCCCGGGCAGCCAGCTCTAGAACGAGTCTTGGTGGTTCCAAACTTCTTCCATTTAAGAATGATGGAGGCCACTAAGTTCTTGGGGACTTTTAATGCTGCAGAAATGTTTTGGTACCCTTCCCCAGATCTGTACCTCGACTCAATCCTGTCTTGGAGCTCACACGGACAATTCCTTTGACTTCCTGGCTTGGTTTTTGCTTTGACATGCTCTATCAACTGTGGTACATTACATAGACAGGTGTGTCCCTTTCCAAATCATGTCCAATCTATTTACCACAGGTGGACTCCAAACAAGTTATAGAAACATCTCAAGGATGATAAATGGAAACAGGATGCACCTGAGCTAAATTGCAAGTCTTTTTGTTAAAAAAAACAACAACTGTTTTCTCTTTGCCATTATGGGGTATTGTGTGTAGATTGATGAGGAAAAAGGTAACAAAATGTGGAAAAAGTAAAGGAGTCTGAATACTTTCCGAATGCACCGTATACATTTATAAACCTGCTAATCTGAGCATGTACACTTTCCACAGTTTTCTGCTGTGAGAAATGTACACTGCAGCCAGCCAGAGAACAGGCACTATACATCTCACTACTACCCACATCTAAAGTTACCTGGCTGCCTACGCAGTGCTGCAAAGTCAGCCTCACTCTGTCTGTAGCCCTGCCATCCTCCTACAGGACACCGCAGCATCCTGGAACCCATGCAGAGCAGGTAGAATAGTCATTAATCATACTATTGACCCTCATGAATGTACTTAGCAGGACAGGTTAGTGATTGATTATTGATGTGGAAGGATATGGATATAAGGAGATAGAGAGAAGTAGCCGAAGCACTTGAAGTAGCCGAAGCACTTGTGTGAGTCACACACACAGAGTATATACTACCGGTCAAAAGTTTTAGGACACCAACTCTTTCAATAATAGTGAAGACATCAAAACTATGAAATAACACATATGGAATCATGTAGTAACCAAAAAAAGCATTAAACAAATCAAAATATATTTTATATTTGAGATTCTTCAAAGTTGCCACCCTTTGCCTTGATGACAGCTTTAAACACTCTTGGCATTCTCTCAACCAGCTTCATGAGGTAGTCACCTGGAATGCATTTCAATTAACAGGTGTGCCTTCTTAACAGTTAATTTGTGGAATTTCTTTCCTTCTTAATGCATTTGAGCCAATCAGTTGTGTTGTGACAAGGTAGGGGTGCTATACAGAAGATAGCCCTATTTGGTAAAAGACCAAGTCCATATTATGGCAAGAACAGCTCAAATAAGCAAAGAGAAACGACAGTCCGTCACTACTTTCAGATATGATGGTCAGTCAAATGTAAAGAACTTTGAAAGTTTCTTCAAGTGCAGTTGCAAAAACCATCAAGTGCTATGATGAAACTGGCTCTCATGAGGACCGCTACAGGAATGGAAGACCCAGAGTTACCATAAGTTAATTAGAGTTACCAGCCTCAGAAATTGCAGCCCAAATATATTCTTCACAGAGTTTAAGTAACAGACACATTTCAACATCAACTGTTCAATGGAGACTGTGTGAATCAGGCCTTCATGGTTGAATTGCTGCAAGAAACCACTACCAAAGGACACCAATAATAAGAAGAGACTTGCTTGTGCCAAGAAACACGAGCAATGGACATTAGCCTGTTGGATATTTGCCCTTTAGTCCGCAGTCCAAATTGGAGATGTTCGGTTCCAACCGCCGTGTCTTTGTTAGACGCGGTGTGGGTTATTGGATGATCTCTGCATGTTTATTTCCCACTGTAAAGCATGGAGGAGGAGGTGTCATGATGTGGGGGTGCTTTGCTGGTGACACTGTCTGTGATTTATTTAGAATTCACAGCACTTAACCAGCATGGCTACTACAGCATTCTGCAGTGATACAACATCCCATCTGGTTTGGGCTTAGTGGGACTATAATTAGTTTTTCAACAGGACAATGACCCAACACACCTCCAGGCTTTGTAAGGGCTATTTAACCAAGAAGGAGAGTGATGGAGTGCTGCATCAGATGACCTGGCCTCCACAATCACCCGACCTCAATCAAATTGAGATGGTTTGGGATGAGTCGGAACGTAGAGTGAAGGAAAAGCAGCCAACAAGTGCTCAGCATATGTGGGAACTCCTTCAAGACTGTTGGAAAAGCATTCCAGGTGAAGCTGGTTGAGAGAATGCCAAGAGTGTGCAAAGCTGTTATCAAGGCAAAGGGTGGCTATTTGAAGAATCTCAAATATAACATATATTTTGATTTGTTTAACACATATTGGGTTACTACATGATTCCATATGTGTTATTGTATAGTTTTGATGTCTTCACTATTATTCTACAATGTAGAAAATAGTAAAACATTTAAAAAAAAACTTGAATGAGTAGGTGTTCTAAAACCTTTGACCGGTAGTGTACGTACCTGCGCTTTGGCTAAAGATAATTATGAAGAGTCATGCAGTCAATGTCCAGTGGAGTGTGTTGCAGTGATTGAGTGCCCATGTGAAGGGTTAGGGTCATCATACTATCTACCATTAAAGCTCCCTAACTGCCTATGCAGTGCTGCAAAGTCCACTAGCCTCTGTCTGTTGCCCATCCTCCTATCATCACAGCAGCATTCTGGACAGTGTTCTCGGCTGGTTGAATAGCCATTCATCATGGTACTGACCCCCATCAGATGTACATCGCCCTTCTGATTGGGTAGGAGAAGGAGATAGAACAATCAGCTGAAGTGCGTGTGTGTGTACATTATCATTGTGCACAAATACCATTGGCTAAAGATGCATATGACTTGGGTTAAAGATGAAGAATCACACAATCAATGTCAAGTCCAATGCAATACAGTGATTGTGAAGGATGTGAATGATGTCCAATGTGATACAGTGATTGTGAGTGAGTGCACTTACAGCAGCATCCTGGAAACTACTGAGAGCAGAGAATAGTCATTAATCATTCTATTGACCCCCCCCATGAAGAAGACAACGTTGGAAATCCTGAGATAGAGATAACAAAGTAGCTGACGCATACACACACACACACACACACACACACTAGAATCGCACAGTCAATGCCCAGTGTGGTGCAATGCCTGTGAGTGCAGGATGTGGTTCCTTAGGTCCAGACCAGATGGTTAACACAATTGCTCCTTCCAGCGCTCAGCAGGAGAGCATAGAACCAGATGATCTCCCTGCAAAAGGCTGCTATATAACACAAGGAGTAACAATGGCTACACAGGAAGTTGGCCTGCAACAGAGAGATGTCAGGGAAGGAAATCATTGGATTTACTGTGGAATCATTATTTATCACAATCAGGGATCCTCCATAGATCCTGTTCCAAGTAAAGGAAACAATTATCTGGTATCTGTTTGGTATGACTTATTAGTGTCATGTTGTTGTTCTTGTTGTTGCTCTTGTTGTTGTTGTTGTTGTTGCTCTTGTTGTTGTTGTTGTTGCTCTTGTTGTTGTTGGTGTTGTTGTTGGCATGTTGTTGTTGCTCTTGTTGTTGTTGTTGTTGTTGGCATGTTGTTGTTGTTGGCGTGTTGTTGTTGTTGCTCTTGTTGTTGTGGTTGTTGGCATGTTGTTGTTGTTGTTGTTGTTGCTCTTGTTGTTGCTTTTCTTGTTGTTGTTGTTGGTGTTGTTGTTGGCATGTTGTTGTTGTTGCTCTTGTTGTTGTGGTTGTTGGCATGTTGTTGTTGTTGTTGTTGTTGCTTTTCTTGTTGTTGGTGTTGTTGTTGGCATGTTGTTGTTGTTGTTGTTGGCATGTTGTTGTTGGCATGTTCTTGGCTTGTTGTTGTTGGTGTTGTTGTTGCTCTTGTTGTTGCTTTTGTTGTTGTGCGGTTATGAATGACTATGGTCAGTAGTACTTAGCCTTTTTTTTTTTTTTACCTTTTATTTAACCAGGTAGTTCTATATGATGTCATAATACACCTTTATTTAACCAGGTAGTTCTATATGATGTCATAATACAGGTAGGCCAGTTGAGAACAAGTTCTCATTTACAACTGCGACCTGGCCAAGATAAAGCAAAGCAGTGCTACAAAAAACAACAACACAGAGTTACACAAACATACAGTCAATAACACAATATAAATATCTATATACAGTGTGTGCAAATGGAGTAAGGAGGTAAGGCAATAAATAGGCCATAGTAGCGAAGTAATTACAATTTAGCAAATGAACACTGGAGTGATAGACGTGCAGATGATGATGTGCAAGTAGAAGTACTGGTGTGCAAAAGAGCAGAAAAGTAAATAAAAACAATATGGGGATGAGGTAGGTAGTTGGATGGGTTATTTACAGATGGGCTATGTACAGCAGCAGCGATCGGTTAGCTGCTCAGATAGCTGATGCTTAAAGTTAGTGAGGGAGACATAAGTCTCTAGTGAGGGAGACATAAGTCTCTAACTTCAGCGATTTTTGCAATTCGTTCCAGTCATTGGCAGCAGAGAACTGGAAGGAAAGGTGGCCAAAGGAGGTGTTGGCTTTGGGGATGACCAGTGAGATATACCTGCTGGAGCGCGTGCTACGGATGGGTGTTGTTATGGTTACCAGCGAGCTGAGATAAGGCGGAGCTTTACCTAGCAGGGACTTGCAGATGACCTGGAGCCAGTGGGTCTGGCGACGAATATGTAGCGAGGGCCAGCCTACGAGAGCATACAGATCGCAGTGGTGGGTAGTATATGGGGCTTTGGTGACAAAACGGATGGCACTGTGATAGACTGCATCCAGTTTGCTGAGTAGAGTGTTGGAGGCTATTTTGTAAATGACATTGCCGAAGTCGAGGATCGGTAGGATAGTCAGTTTTACGAGGGTATATTTGGCAGCGTGAGTGAAGGAGGCTTTGTTACGAAATAGGAAGCTGATTCTAGATTTAATTTGGGATTGGAGATGCTTAATTTGAGTCTGGAAGGAGAGTTTACAGTCTAACCAGACACCTAGGTATTTGTAGTTGTCCACATATTCTAAGTCAGAACCGTCCAGAGTAGTGATGCTAGTCGGGCGGGCGGGTGCTGGCAGCGATCGGTTGAAGAGCATGCATTTAGTTTTACTAGCGTTTAAGAGCAGCTGGAGGCCACGGAAGGAGTGTTGTATGGCATTAAAGCTCGTTTGGAGGTTTGTTAACACAGTGTCCAAAGAAGGGCCAGATGTATACAGAATGGAGAATGAAGTGAAGTGACATTCAAAGTAAAGTTTTGTCTCAGTCCTGGGGGATCTCCAAGTCTTGTCCTTGAAGCTAGATAGAATACATATGTCCAAGTCTTGTCCTTGAAGCTAGATAGAATACATATGTCCAAATCTTGACCTTGAAGCTAGATGTAGAATACATATGTCCAAGTCTTGTCCTTGAAGCTAGATAGAATACATATGTCCAACTCTTGTCCTTGAAGCTAGATAGAATACATATGTCCAAGTCTTGTCCTTGAAGCTAGATAGAATACATATGTCCAAGTCTTGACCTTGAAGCTAGATGTAGAATACAATACTGCGTCAGCCCCTTTTCCAAAGGGCCGCTTTTCCAAATGGCAATCTATTCCCTATGGGCCCTGCTCAAAAGTAGTGCACTGTATAGGTAATTGGGGTGTCATTGGGACGTACCCAAGGTTAGACGCAGACAGCCATGTGGAAACTCAGAGAGTACACAACCAGACCAGTACTATAATAGTTGATCAGTATGTGGTTCAGTGAAACACGTTCCCACGATGCCTGAGACCTGCCAGAAGACTTGTGTTAGCTCCCTGAGCTCCAGCCTTTAGCTTGGCGCGCTAACACAGCCTCATGGTTGAGACACAGGTTCAAGCCCAGTCACACCAGAAATTCTGGGGACTCAGAGGAATGGGCTACAGGTGTAGGATCTTAATATGATCAGCCTGTTGCAGGAGAACTTTCCGGGAATGCAGAAAATGTAAAACGGACAACGCTGGGCCAATTGTGCGCCTCCTCATGGGTCTCCCGGTCACGCACGGCTGTGACACAGCCTTGGATCGAACCCGGGTCTGTAGTGACGCCTCAAGCACTGCAATGGAATGCCTTAGACCGCTGCACCACTCGGGAAGCCTATGACTGACTGCTCTACGAAAAGATAAGACTCTCAATAACACGATGGTGTTCTCCGTTCTGCTCTACGAGTTTGTAAGTTAACCCATACGAATGAACGGAAGTCTGGAGGTAGTTTCGTGATAACAAACATAAAGGGTTAAATATGTGTCACAAAAAATATTTTGTGAGCTTTCTTAAATCTCCTAGATATAGGACAGACACATATTACAAAACCCTCATTCCTTATGATACATTTTTGGACTGTCTTTTTTGCCTTTTATGAAGGTGTTATTCAATGTGTTTCTATGGGCTATAGCAGCAAAGGCCAAACTCAATATTTTATAAAATAATTGTTTTATATATATATTTTTTTTATAGCTAAAGGGGGCCTAAAATTCTAAAACAAATTCCTAATGATTAATGGTCCATCTTAAAACAATTCCATATGTCAGCTGTTAGAGGTTAAAAGGCTTCTGAAGTTTATAATTTCCACTTTGAAGAGGCCAGAGGCCCCAAACGACCGGGATGTGTTTGAAGAGCCAGCAAACAGACTGAGCCACGGCAGGAAGAGAACAGGGATGTGTTTGAAGAGCCAGCAGACAGACTGAGCCACGGCAGGAAGAGAACAGGGATGTGTTTGAAGAGCCAGCAGACAGACTGAGCCACGGCAGGAAGAGAACAGGGATGTGTTTGAAGAGCCAGCAGACAGACTGAGCCACGGCAGGAAGAGAACAGGGATGTGTTTGAAGAGCCAGCAGACAGACTGAGCCACGGCAGGAAGAGAACAGGGATGTGTTTGAAGAGCCAGCAGACAGCCAGAGCCACGGCAGGAAGAGAACAGGGATGTGTTTGAAGAGCCAGCAGACAGACTGAGCCACGGCAGGAAGAGAACAGGGATGTGTTTGAGTTTGAATCAGTTACAGAAGCCCTGCCAGCTGTAAAGGCTTGTCCTTATCTAACTACAAGCCTCTGTGACTCTGCATAAAGAAAGCCACAGGCTGGAAAGTGTGTTTTGGGAATAAGGAATAGCCTAAACCTCTGTCTTGGTGATGCTTTCTTTCTGCCATGTAGCCGTGACCTCACTGTCCTGGTCAATGAGGAGCCAGCCTTACTTATCCACAGTACCTGCAAGGCTCCGTGACTCAGCATTTAGAAAGCAATGGGTAGGATGGGAAATGTATTTTGAGAATAAGGAATAAATCTCAGTCTTCTTGTCGTGTGGCTGGTGACAGAGCCACAGGGTAGCTTAGCCCAGTGTGACCTCGTAGTTCAGCATATTCAAACAGTGTGGAATTAAACTGGTTGGACTCTAGGCGGTGTGAAAGCGATTTGTGATTAAGACTAGGGCTGGGGGAAAGGACCAGATTCCTTAACAGGTTAAAAGGCTGACAGATGTCACTCAAGTGCTTAGTAATTTAATGTCCGTCTGTCACATACAGTAACTTCATTTAGGTCATTTTTAGTCATTTAGCAGAGACTCTTATCCAGAGCGACATACAGTAGTGCCTGCATACATTTTCACGGACTGGTCCCCCGTGGGAATCAAACCCACAAACATTGATGTTGCTAGTGCAACACACGAGACCACACATTAAGGCAGCTCAATTTAACAATATGGAAAAACACAGAGAAAAAGACTATACATTTAGAGTATTAACTTCTATTTGTAAGAAAATCTTATTTGAGTAAATCTTATTTGAGTAAATCTTATTTTAGTAAATCTTATGTTAGTAAATCTTATTTTAGTAAATCTTATTTTAGTAAATCTTATGTTAGTAATGCTTTATTTCACAGCTCGATGTAAGCTTCTCTCCTCTCTTCCCTCTCTTTCCTTCTCTCTCTCATTTTCTCTCTCTCCTCTCTCTCTCTCCCCTCCTCTCTTTCCTTCTCTCTCTCTCATTCTCTCTCTCTCCTCTCTCTCTCTTTCCCTCTCGCTCTTTCCCTCTCTCTCTGTCCAGGCTCCACACTGTTGTTCCTACTGTCATGTGACGCCCTGCTGAGTGATGGGCCACCCACCATGCTGTCCACCTCCCAGCCCTCTCTTCTGTCCCTCATGGACCTTGACCAGGATGTGGAGGAGCAGCCTCAGATGATGACAGGTATGTTAGAGAAGTGGACTGGCAACCAAAAGGTCGCTGGTTGAAATCCTATGCCCGACAGGGAAATCTGGTGAAGCATAGTCTAGCATCATTATCCTAGAGCAAGGCATTTAATCCCCAGACTGCTCCAGGGAGTGTCTGTGGACAATAGAGTAAATAAGCATTCTTCTTCTCTGTAGTTCCAGGCAGACCCACCACCGTACCAGGCCTAAACTCCCAGGGACAGGAGACGTCCCAGGAGTCATCAGGGTTATTCAGTGACGACAACAAGCCTCTCCAGTCCTCTGTTCATCTCTGGGACGATGTCAGAGACCAAGTCAACATCACTGGTCTAGACAGGAACTCCCTCAGAGGTACGTAGACTATCTATATGACGGCGGTATGTCCTTTCTGTCTGACATCAGAGTTCCCCTGCTATATCTTGTCCACTCTTTCGTGAGAAGGACAGGAGGACAGGGAAGACCTTTGATAGAGTGAATACGTGGCAGCAGGTAATATGTCCCAAACAGCAGCACTAGATGCTCACCACCACACACACTGTATAAATGAATATGATGTTGCTGAGATGGGTGTATTTAATCTCAGTACTGTTTATTGTGGTGGGCTGGGTACAGGCAGAGCACGGTAGAATTATGTTACATTATGTCTGCACTGAGAGAAAGTATCAGTATGATTCCGTGCATTAGAGGACAGTACAGTAGAGGACAGTACAGTAGAGGACAGTACAGTAGAGTACAGTAGAGGACAGTAGAGTACAGTACAGTAGAGGACAGTACAGTAGAGTACAGTAGAGGACAGTACAGTAGAGGACAGTAGAGGACAGTAGAGTACAGTACAGTAGAGTACAGTAGAGGACAGTACAGTAGAGGACAGTAGAGGACAGTACAGTAGAGTAGAGGACAGTACAGTAGAGGACAGTACAGTAGAGTACAGTAGAGGACAGTACAGTAGAGTACAGTAGAGGACAGTACAGTAGAGGACAGTAGAGGACAGGACAGTAGAGTAGAGGACAGTGCAGTAGAGGACAGTAGAGGACAGTACAGTAGAGTACAGTAGAGGACAGTACAGTAGAGGACAGTAGAAGACAGTACAGTAGAGGACAGTACAGTAGAGGACAGTAGAGGACAGTACAGTAGAGTACTGTAGAGGACAGTAGAGGACAGTACAGTACAGTAGAGGACAGTAGAGGACAGTACAGTAGAGTACAGTAGAGGACAGTAGAGGACAGTACAGTAGAATACAGTAGCGTACAGTACAGCAGAGGACAGTAGAGGACAGTACAGTAGAGTAGAGTACAGTAGAGGACAGTAGAGTACAGTAGAGGACAGTACAGTAGAGGACAGTAGAGGACAGTACAGTAGAGTACAGTAGAGGACAGTACAGTACAGTAGAGTAGAGGACAGTAGAGGACAGTACAGTAGAGGACAGTACAGTAGAGTACAGGACAGTAGAGGACAGTAGAGGACAGTACAGTAGAGGACAGTACAGTAGAGGACAGTAGAGTACAGTAGAGTACAGTAGAGGACAGTACAATAGAGTAGACTAGAGTAGAGTGCAGTAGAGTACAGTACAGTAGAGTACAGTTGAGGACAGTACAGTAGACAACAGTATAGTAGATTACAGTAGAGGACAGTACAGTACAGTACAGTAGAGTACAGTAGGGGGACAGTACAGTAGGGGGACAGTACAGTAGAGTACAGTAGAGGACAGTAGAGGACAGTACAGTAGAGTACATTAGAGTACAGTACAGCAGAGGACAGTAGAGTAGTGGACAGTAGAGTAGAGGACAGTACAGTAGAGGACAGTAGAGGACAGTACAGTAGAGGACAGTACAGTAGAGGACAGTAGAGTAGAGGACAGTACAGTAGAGGACAGTAGAGGACAGTACAGTAGAGGACAGTACAGTAGAGGACAGTTGAGGACAGTAGAGGGCAGTAGACAGTAGAGGACAGTACAGTAGAAAAGAGTACAGTAGAGTACAGTAGAGTACAGTACAGTAGAGTACAGTTGAGGACAGTACAGTAGAGGACAGTACAGTAGAGGACAGTAGAGGACAGTACAGTAGAGGACAGTACAGTACAGTAGAGGACAGTAGAGGACAGTACAGTAGAGGACAGTAGAGGACAGTACAGTACAGTAGAAAAGAGTAGAGTAGAAAAGAGTAGAGTACAGTAGAGGACAGTACAGTAGAGGACAGTAGAGTACAGTAGAGTACAGTAGAGGACAGTACAATAGAGTAGACTAGAGTAGAGTGCAGTAGAGTACAGTACAGTAGAGTACAGTTGAGGACAGTACAGTAGACAACAGTATAGTAGATTACAGTAGAGGACAGTACAGTACAGTAGAGTAGAGTACAGTAGGGGGACAGTACAGTAGGGGGACAGTACAGTAGAGTACAGTAGAGGACAGTAGAGGACAGTACAGTAGAGTACATTAGAGTACAGTACAGCAGAGGACAGTAGAGTAGTGGACAGTAGAGTAGAGGACAGTACAGTAGAGTACAGTAGAGGACAGTACAGTAGAGGACAGTACAGTAGAGGACAGTAGAGGACAGTACAGTAGAGGACAGTACAGTAGAGGACAGTTGAGGACAGTAGAGGGCAGTAGACAGTAGAGGACAGTACAGTAGAAAAGAGTACAGTAGAGTACAGTAGAGTACAGTACAGTAGAGTACAGTTGAGGACAGTACAGTAGAGTACAGTACAGTACAGTACAGTAGAGTACAGTAGAGAACAGTATAGTAGATTACAGTAGAGGACAGTACAGTACAGTAGAGTACAGTAGGGGGACAGTACAGTAGGGGGACAGTACAGTAAAGGACAGTACAGTAGAGGACAGTACAGGAGAGGACAGTACATGAGAGTAGAGGACAGTACAGTAGAGGACAGTAGAGGACAGTAGAGTAGAGGACAGTAGAGTAGAGGACAGTACAGTAGAGGACAGTAGAGGACAGTACAGTAGAGGACAGTACAGTAGAGGACAGTTGAGGACAGTAGAGGGCAGTAGAGGACAGTACAGTAGAGGACAGTACAGTAGAAAAGAGTACAGTAGAGTACAGTAGAGTACAGTACAGTAGAGTACAGTTCAGTAGAGTACAGTACAATAGAGTACAGTTGAGGACAGTACAGTAGAGGACAGTACAGTAGAGGACAGTAGAGGACAGTACAGTAGAGGACAGTACAGTAGAGGACAGTAGAGGACAGTACAGTACAGTAGAGGACAGTAGAGGACAGTACAGTAGAGGACAGTAGAGGACAGTACAGTACAGTAGAAAAGAGTAGAGTAGAAAAGAGTAGAAAAGAGTAGAGTACAGTAGAGTACAGTACAGTAGAGTACAGTAGAGAACAGTATAGTAGATTACAGTAGAGGACAGTACAGTACAGTACAGTAGAGTACAGTACAGGACAGTAGAGTAGAGTACAGTAGAGGACAGTACAGTACAGTAGAGTACAGTACAGGACAGTAGAGTAGAGTACAGTAGGGGGACAGTACAGTAGGGGGACAGTACAGTAAAGGACAGTACAGTAGAGGACAGTAAAGGAGAGGACAGTACAGGAGAGTACTGTACAGTAGAGGACAGTACAAAAGGGAGGGGGTCAAAGTAAATTGTCCGGTCATGGATGGCAGGAAGCTTGGCCCCAGTGATGTACTGGACCATTCGCACTACCCTCTGTAGCGCCCATACCAGGCGGTGATGCAACCGGTCAAGATGCTCTCGATGGTGCAGCTGTAGAACCTTTTGACGATCTGTGGACCCATGCCAAAACTTTTCAGTATCCTGAGGGGGAAAAGGTTTTGTCGTGCCCTCTTCACGACCGTGGTATGTTTGGACCATGATAGTTCGTTGGTGATGTGGACACCAAGGAACTCTCGACCCGCTCCACTACAGCCCCGTCGATGTTAATGGAGGCCTGTTCGGCCATCCTTTTCCTGTAGTCCACGATCAGCTCCTTTGTCTTTCTCACATTGAGGGAGAGGTTGTTGTCCTGGCACCACACTGCCAGGTCTCTGACCTCCTCCCTATAGGCCGTCTCATTGTTGTCGGTGATCAGGCCTACCACTGTTGTGTCGTCAGCAAACTTAATGATGGTGTTGGAGTCGTGTTTGGCCACGCAGTCGTGGGTGAACACGGAATAAAGGAGGGGACTAAGTACCCACCCCTGAGGGGCCCCAGTGTTGAGGATCAGCGTGGCAGACGTGTTGTTGCCTACTCTTACCACCTGGGGGCGGCCCGTCAGGAAGTCCAGGATCCAGTTGCCGAGGGAGGTGTTTAGTCCTGAGCTTAGTGATGAGCTTTGTGGGCAATATGGTGTTGAATGCTGAGCTGTAGTCAATGAACAGCATTCTCACATAGGTGTTCCTTTTGTCCAGGTGAGAAAGGGTTGTGTGGAGTGCGATTGAGATTGCGCCATCTGTGGATCTGTTGGGGCGGTATGCGAATTGGAGTGGATTCTAGGGTGTCCGGGAGGATGCTGTTGATGTGAGCCATGACCAGCCTTTCAAAGCACTTCATGGCTACTGACGTGAGTGCCACGGGGGGTTATCATTTAGGCAGGTTACCTTCGCTTCCTTGGGCACAGGGACTATGGTGGTCTGCTTGAAACATGTAGGTATTACAGACTCGGTCAGGGAGAGGTTGAAAATGTCAGTGAAGACACTTGACAGTTGGTCTGCGCATGCTTTGAGTACACGTCCTGGTAATCCGTCTGGCCCAGCGGCTTTGTGAATGTTGACTTGTTTAAAGGTTTTGTTCACATCGGTTACCGAGAGCGTTATCACACAGTCATCCAGAACAGCTGGTGCTCTCGTGCATGCTTCAGTGTTGCTTGCCTCGAATCACGCATTCAAAGGCATTTAGCTCGTATGGTAGGCTCGCGTCACTGGACAGCTCGCGTCTGGGTTTCCCTTTGTAGTCCGTAATAGTTTTCAAGCCCTGCCACATCCGATGAGCGTCAGAGCCGGTGTAGCAGGATTCAATCTTAATCCTGTATTGACGCTTTGCTTGTTTGATGGTTCGTCTGAGGGCATAGCGCGATTTCTTATAAGAGTCCGGATTAGTCTCCCGCTCCTTGAAAGCGGCAGCTCTAGCCTTTAGCTCGATGCGGATGTTGCCTGTAATCCATGGCTTCTGGTTGCGATATGTATGTACACTCACTATGGAGACGACGTCATCGATGCACTTATTGATGAAGCCGATGACTGAGTAATAGTCCTATCAGTGAATAACAGGAGACAATGGCCGTCACTAGCACCTTAGAGGCTGCTGCCCTATATACATAGACTTGAAACCACTGGCCACTTTAATAAATGGAACACTAGTCACTTTAATCATGTTTACATATCTTGCATTACTCATCTCATATGTATATACTGTATTTTATACTATTCTACTGTATCTTAGTCTATGCCGCTTTGACATCGCTCGTCCATATATTTATATATTCTTAATTCCATTCCTTTCCTTTAGAGTTGTGTGTATTGGGTATATGTTGTGAAATTGTTAGATATTACTGTACTGTCGGCGCTAGAAACACAAGCACTTCGTTACACCCGTAATAATATCTGCAAAACATGTGTATGTGACCAATAAAAATGGATTTGATTTGTGTCCGGGAAAGCGTTTATATGTGTACATCATATTTCAGTGTGACTGTAATGGGGGGAGGGGAGGGAGGGTGCCTCCCAGTCTATTGTAAATCAAGCAACCCTAGGGATTGACAGTCTGTCTGTGTTGTGGATAACACATCTGTCCCAGTCACACTGACACACATGTCACAACACAGAGTTAAGGAGCGTTCCTGACTTCATTATAATAAATCATTGGTTATGACTGTACTAGTAAATACCTGGTCATCTCTGTACTGTAAAGTCAAGTACTAGCATTTTTTCTTGTTCGTCTCAGGTTACAGTCAGACCCTCTCCCAGTCCTCCACCTCTCCTACGGAGGAATCCAGACAGGGAAATCACACCTCTCCCTTCATGGACGCAGTGGAGAAGCAAGAGCGGGAGCAATGGGAGATGGAGAGAGAGTCCAGCGGCGTCCCCCTGGAGGCTGGCTACGCACAGAGCCTGCCTACCACCACCTCCAACACCACCACCAAAACCCCCACCACCAACACCCCTGCTGCTGACCCTCTGGTTCCAACCACCTTAGACCCCCAATATGTCCCAGTGCTCGGGGGTTCAGAATCAACTCCTGAAGACACAGTGGAGGTAGAGGTAGCAGATGAGGAGGAGGAGGAGGATGAGGAGGAGAGGGAGAGTTCCACCCCTGAGCCTGATGCCTCCACCTCCAGACCAACCCTCCCCAGCCTTGGGCCTCTCCAATCGGACAACACCCATACAGAAGACCAGGAGGAGGTGGTGGAGAATGTGGTGGAGGAAGAGGAAGAGGAGGCAGTGGTCCTTGGAGGACCTAGGAGTGACTCGGGAAGAGCAGGGAGGGGAGAGGAGATCTCTCCCCTGACCACAGTCCCCTTGGTGTCTCTGGCGCCCACGGTCGACTTCACGGAGGACTCCTGGGACCATCTTGAGGACGAGGAGATGTTTGCTGGGAAGGAGATGCAGGACGAGGAGCAGAGGCAGCAACAGGAGAGGAGGCAGGAAGAGGAAAGGAGGCAGGAAGAGGAGGAGCAGGAGGTCAGGCACGGAGGAACAGAGATGTTAACAGAGGCAGAGCTCCTCCATGGTGCACACTTCTTACAAGAAGGACAGCAGGTTCAGTAGTATGTCTAATCTCTAATGTAGTGGAGCTGGATCAGTAGTATGTCTAATCTCTAATGTAGTGGAGGTGGTTCAGTAGTATGTCTAATCTCTAATGTAGTGGTGGTGGTTCAGTAGTATGTCTAATCTGTAATGTAGTGGAGGTGGTTCAGTAGTATGTCTAATCTCTAATGTAGTGGAGGTGGTTCGGTAGTATGTCTAATCTGTAATGTAGTGGAGGTGGTTCAGTAGTATGTCTAATCTCTAATGTAGTGGAGGTGGTTCAGTAGTATGTCTAATCTGTAATGTAGTGGAGGTGGTTCAGTAGTATGTCTAATCTGTAATGTAGTGGAGGTGGTTCAGTAGTATGTCTAATCTGTAATGTAGTGGAGGTGGTTCAGTAGTATGTCTAATGTAGTGGAGGTGGTTCAGTAGTATCTCTAATCTCTAATGTAGTGGAGGTGGTTCAGTAGTATGTCTAATCTCTAATGTAGTGGAGGTGGTTCAGTAGTATGTCTAATCTCTAATGTAGTGGAGGTGGTTCAGTAGTATGTCTAATCTGTAATGTAGTGGAGGTGGTTCAGTAGTATGTCTAATGTAGTGGAGGTGGTTCAGTAGTATGTCTAATCTGTAATGTAGTGGAGGTGGTTCAGTAGTATGTCTAATCTGTAATGTAGTGGAGGTGGTTCAGTAGTATGTCTAATCTGTAATGTAGTGGAGGTGGTTCAGTAGTATGTCTAATCTCTAATGTAGTGGAGGTGGTTCAGTAGTATGTCTAATCTGTAATGTAGTGGAGGTGGTTCAGTAGTATGTCTAATCTCTAATGTAGTGGAGGTGGTTCAGTAGTATGTCTAATCTGTAATGTAGTGGAGGTGGTTCAGTAGTATGTCTAATCTGTAATGTAGTGGAGGTGGTTCAGTAGTATGTCTAATCTGTAATGTAGTTGAGGTGGTTCAGTAGTATGTCTAATCTGTAATGTAGTGGAGGTGTTTCAGTAGTATCTCTAATCTCTAATGTAGTGGAGGTGGTTCAGTACTATGTCTAATCTCTAATGTAGTGGAGGTGGTTCAGTACTATGTCTAATCTGTAATGTAGTTGAGGTGGTTCAGTAGTATGTCTAATCTGTAATGTAGTGGAGGTGGTTCAGTAGTATCTCTAATCTCTAATGTAGTGGAGGTGGTTCAGTAGTATGTCTAATCTCTAATGTAGTGGAGGTGGTTCAGTAGTATGTCTAATCTCTAATGTAGTGGAGGTGGTTCAGTAGTATGTCTAATCTCTAATGTAGTGGAGGTGGCTCAGTAAACTATGATCACATGAGGAGTAGCCTTGCCTGAAGACTTGTTAGCCCCCTGAGGTAATGCCCAAACTTTAGTTCAGCGTTCTTGTGGCACACAGGAAACTGGTTTGAACCCAATTGGTCACACTATGGAACTGTGTATCACTCAGCTCCATATATTTAGAAGTTTGTGATTTGGTTTGACAGCCTCTTACTAACTCCCTATTACCTCCTCTCTTAATATAACCACCAGGTGATCTGTGTGGACTGGAGCGATCTGGCTGGGAAGGGCTACGTCATCCTCAACATGTCAGACAACGTTGACTGTGTGAGTACCACAACGTACAGTGAGGGAAAAAAGTATTTGATCCCCTGCTGATTTTGTACATTTGCCCACTGACAAAGAAATGATCAGTCTATAATTTTAATGGTAGGTTTATTTGAACAGTGAGAGACAGAATAACAACAAAATAATCCAGAAAAACGCATGTGAAAAATGTTATAAATTGATTTGCATTTTAATGAGGGAAATAAGTATTTGACCCCTCTGCAAAACATGACTTAGTACTTGGTGGCAAAACCCTTTCTTGTAGTTGGCCACCAGGTTTGCACACATCTCAGGAGGGATTTTGTCCCACTCCTCTTTGCAGATATTCTCCAAGTCATTAAGGTTTCGAGGCTGACGTTTGGCAACTCGAACCTTCAGCTCCCTCCACAGATTTTCTATGGGATTAAGGTCTGGAGACTGGCTAGGCCACTCCAGGACCTTAATGTGCTTCTTCTTGAGCCACTCCTTTGTTGCCTTTGCCGTGTGTTTTGGGACATTGTCATGCTGGAATACCCATCCACGACCCATTTTCAATGCCCTGGCTGAGGGAAGGAGGTTCTCACCCAAGATTTGACGGTACATCGTCCCTTTGATGCGGTGAAATTGTCCTGTCCCCTTAGCAGAAAAACACCCCCAAAGCATAATGTTTCCACCTCCATGTTTGACGGTGGGGATGGTGTTCTTGGGGTCATAGGCAGCATTCCTCCTCCTCCAAACACGGCGAGTTGAGTTGATGCCAAAGAGCTCCATTTTGGTCTCATCTGACCACAACACGTTCACCCTTGCGGGCGCTGCAGGATTTCAGTCCTTCACGGCGTAGTGTGTTACCAATTGTTTTCTTGGTGACTATGGTTCCAGCTGCCTTGAGATCATTGACAAGATCCTCCCGTGTAGTTCTGGGCTGATTCCTCACCGTTCTCATGATCATTGCAACTCCACGGGGTGAGATCTTGCATGGAGCCCCAGGCCGAGGGAGACAGTTCTTTTGTGTTTCTTCCATTTGCAAATAATCACACCAATTTATCACCTTCTCACCAAGCTGCTTGGCGATGGTCTTGTAGCCCATTCCAGCCTTGTGTAGGTCTACAATCTTGTCCCTGACATCCTTGGAGAGCTCTTTGGTCTTGGCCATGGTGGAGAGTTTGGAATCTGATTGATTGATTGCTTCTGTGGACAGGTGTCTTTTATACAGGTAACAAGCTAAGATTAGGAGCACTCCCTTTAAGAGTGTGCTCCTAATCTCAGCTCGTTACCTGTATAAAAGACATCTGGGAGCCAGAAAT
The DNA here is from genome assembly GCA_030435695.1 of Brachymystax lenok tsinlingensis. Classification (NCBI taxonomy): domain Eukaryota; kingdom Metazoa; phylum Chordata; class Actinopteri; order Salmoniformes; family Salmonidae; genus Brachymystax; species Brachymystax lenok. Next base: position 7,018,701 of record CM059797.1, on the reverse strand, counting down.
CTTTCTGATTGAGAGGGGGTCAAATAATTATTTCCCTCATTAAAATGCAATTCCATTTATAACATTTTTCACATGCGTTTTTCTGATTTTTTTTGTTGTTATTCTGTCTCTCACTATTAAAATTATAGACTGATCATTTCTTTGTCAGTGGGCAAACGTACAAAATCAGCAATACTTTTTTCCCTCACTGTATCTAACCACCAGGTGACATCATAAAGATATTTTAGGACCATAATATTGCAGCACTGTATTGCTGATGTTTCTTAGAATCATTCGTTGGGGAATAGTTCTGATTTCATGAATCTATAATTGAATCAGTAGGGCATGATGGGATGCCATTAGATGGTAGTCTTTTTAAACCAGCCTGAACACTAGTGAAACTATAATGACTGTAGTGTACAGTCTGGTTTAACCAGGCTATAGATCCAGACAGTTCCATTGTTGTCCTTCACTGTGAGGCAACCTAGGAGCTCTTTCGCTGTGAGGCAACCTAGGAGCTCTTTCACTGTGAGGCAACCCAGGAGCCCTTCACTGTGAGGCAACCCAGGAGCCCTTCACTGTGAGGCAACCCAGGAGCCCTTCACTGTGAGGCAACCCAGGAGCCCTTTCACTGTGAGACAACCCAGGAGCCCTTTCACTGTGAGGCAACCCAGGAGCCCTTCACTGTGAGGCAACCCAGGAGCCCTTCACTGTGAGGCAACCAGGAGCCCTTTCACTGTGAGGCAACCCAGGAGCCCTTCACTGTGAGGCAACCAGGAGCCCTTTCACTGTGAGGCAACCCAGGAGCCCTTCACTGTGAGGCAACCCAGGAGCCCTTCACTGTGAGGCAACCCAGGAGCCCTTCACTGTGAGGCAACCCAGGAGCCCTTTCTGTCCTCTGACAGTCGGTTCACAACATTCTCCTGACCCCCTCCTCTCCACCCTCCCACCCTCATCCCCTCATCACCCCCTCCTCCTCTCCTCTCCCTCCCCACCCTCATCCCCTCATCACCCCCTCCTCTCTCCTCTCCACCCTCCCACCCTCATCCCCTCATCACCCCCTCCTCTCCATCCTCTTTTGTCTGTAATGTCTTTTTCGTTGTGTCGAACCCCAGTAAGACTAGCTGTTGCCATCGGCGTCGGCTAATGGGGATCCTAATAAATCTAAATCAAATCCTCTCCATCCTCCCCCCACCATCATCCCCCTCCATTACACCCCCTCCATCACCCAAGAGTCCTCCGTCACCATGGAAACAACACAAAGCCGTGCAATTATAATCAATGTGACCTTTTTTTTTTGGGTTGTCACGCCAACCGCTGCAGAGTAATCACAAGTACCCAGCAGGGAGGAAGACAGAAACTCTCCGATCCACAAAACAACAGCAGCTCCTCAAAGGAGCGTGATTAGTTCAACAGCATAGTTGGCAGGCAGATAGAACATGGATTTATTCCATACAGCAGTCATCACCACCCAATCTTCTGTTTTTTTTCCCACAGAATACCATTTTGTATGTTGAACAGTTGCATATTTTGTCTGTCTGTTTGTTTCTACCTTATCCTCCTGTCCTTGTTTCAGTTAGCTCCTCTGTGTCATACAACTAACTACAGCATAAACCAAAACGATCTGACAACAACCAGGCTACCTGGTGCCTCTTTTCTTTTCACTGTGAACTCTGACCTCTCCTGTTGTGTTATGTTCAGGATGAGTTCCGTGTGGAGAGTGGAGACCGGCTCTTGGAGCTGCTAGAGACAGCCTTCTCTAGGAAGATGAACAGTCCTCAGGGCTCCTGGCTCATCTCTCTCTCTAAACCCACCAGACAGGACCACCAGCTGCTCATCACGCTGGCCAGCGAACACGGTACCAGATTCATCAGAGAGCTGGCGCCCACTTTCTCATTGCAGTCAAGCTCTCAAACCTGGGTTTCATAGAAATACTGTGGAATGTGTGATCCTGAGCCTAACTTGGTCAAATGATATGAAGATATACACGTAGATGTCCCCAACATTGTATTCTCAAGGTGTTGCTCACTTGTGCGCTATTTAGTAAAAAAATGTTGTGTGATTTCTGACTGTCTTTTAGGAGTTATTGCCACCAAGGACATGTTGTCAATGTTAGAAGAAATCAGGAGAGGTTTACACGAGGTAAGATCCTTCTGATCCTTTCTGTTGCTATGTAAGGTTGTAATTGGTCAGTCTGGTCTCCGTCGGTCATATAAATTGACCTAAAAAACACATTGCAGCACATCTGGAACCAGGCTAGTAATTAATCTGTCTGAATGAAACTGAACTGTTCCTTGTGTCTGGTTCCAGATCGGTATCCAGAACTACAGCAGTGCTAACACCTGTCACTCAAGACCCAGTCAGACGCGTAGTGACTACGGGAAGCTGTTCGTGGTCCTGGTGATCATAGGTTCTGTCTGTGTGGTCATCATCGCATCTGGTCTCATCTATATCTTCTGGCAGAGACGCCTGCCTAAGATCAAGACTATGGTAGGGTGTAGGTTTACTACAGGGCTGTAAAGCACTTTGTGACAATGTTGTTGTAAAAAGGGCTAAATGAATAACATTGAATTGATTGGTCTGTTGATTGTATTATTTGATAAATGGTATTGATTGATTCATTGAATTGATTGATCCGTTGATTGTATTATTTGATAAATGGTATTGATTGATTCATTGAATTGATTGGTCCGTTGATTGTATTATTTGATAAATGGTATTGATTGATTCATTGAATTGATTGGTCTGTTGATTGTATTATTTGATAAATGGTATTGATTGATTCATTGAATTGATTGGTCCGTTGATTGTATTATTTGATAAATGGTATTGATTGATTCATTGAATTGATTGGTCTGTTGATTGTATTATTTGATAAATGGTATTGATTGATTCATTGAATTGATTGATCCGTTGATTGTATTATTTGATAAATGGTATTGATTGATTCATTGAATTGATTGGTCCGTTGATTGTATTATTTGATAAATGGTATTGATTGATTCATTGAATTGATTGGTCCGTTGATTGTATTATTTGATAAATGGTATTGATTGATTCATTGAATTGATTGGTCTGTTGATTGTATTATTTGATAAATGGTATTGATTGATTCATTGAATTGATTGGTCCGTTGATTGTATTATTTGATAAATGGTATTGATTGATTCATTGAATTGATTGGTCTGTTGATTGTATTATTTGATAAATGGTATTGATTGATTCATTGAATTGATTGGTCCGTTGATTGTATTATTTGATAAATGGTATTGATTGATTCATTGAATTGATTGGTCCGTTGATTGTATTATTTGATAAATGGTATTGATTGATTCATTGAATTGATTGGTCTGTTGATTGTATTATTTGATAAATGGTATTGATTGATTCATTGAATTGATTGGTCCGTTGATTGTATTATTTGATAAATGGTATTGATTGATTCATTGAATTGATTGATCCGTTGATTGTATTATTTGATAAATGGTATTGATTGATTCATTGAATTGATTGGTCTGTTGATTGTATTATTTGATAAATGGTATTGATTGATTCATTGAATTGATTGATCCGTTGATTGTATTATTTGATAAATGGTATTGATTGATTCATTGAATTGATTGGTCTGTTGATTGTATTATTTGATAAATGGTATTGATTGATTCATTGAATTGATTGGTCTGTTGATTGTATTATTTGATAAATGGTATTGATTGATTCATTGAATTGATTGGTCTGTTGATTGTATTATTTGATAAATGGTATTGATTGATTCATTGAATTGATTGATCCGTTGATTGTATTATTTGATAAATGGTATTGATTGATTCATTGATTGATTGATCAATAGCTTTACGACTGTAAGGATGAATTATGATGGTGTGGTTGTTACTCTTTCCACGCTCAATTATTTCATTTTTTTGTCAATTTATTATTATTGTTTTTCTTTTTAGCCCCTTTTCATGGTATCCAATTGGTAGTTACAGTCTTGTCCCATCGCTGCAACTCCCCTACGGACTCGGGAGAGGCGAAGTTCGAGAGCCATGCGTCCTCCGAAACACAACCCAGCCAAGCCGCACTGCTTCTTGACACAATGCCAACTTAACCCGGAAGCCAGCCGCACCAATGTGTCGGAGGAAACACCGGTAGTGCGCGATAGGACAAGAACGTCCTTGCCGGCCAAACCGTCCCCTACCCGGGAGACGCTGGGCCAATTGTGTGCCGCCCAATGGGTCTCCCGGTCGCGGCCGGCTGCGACAGACCCTGGACTTGAACCCAGGATCTCTAGTGGCACAGCTAGCACCTTAGACCAATTATTTCAAACGTTATGTTTTGATTATGTAAAAACGTATTCTCTTTCTTCTCCTGTCCCTCCCAAGACTCGAGGCGAGGAATTCCATTTTGTGGAGAACGGCTGCCATGACAACCCTACCCTGGATGTGACGAGTGACGGGGGGGGGCAGCCAGAGATGCAGGAGAAGAAACACGGCCACGCCAACGGACTGACGGCTGGATCTGGGGGAGGGAGGGAGTAGCGGCTGGCAGGTCCTGGTCAACAAACCTGGAGGGAAGGAAGAGGATAATATGGAAGAGGATACACACCTTTAGTAGAGAGAAGAAGAGTGGAAGCGGAGGAGAAGGAGGGTGGAAGAGGTAGCCTGGATCCAGATCTGTTTGTGCTGTCTTGCCAAATGTCACTGTCACATTTGGCGTGGCAAGACAGCACAAACAGACCTGGGAGTCGGACTAGGCTCGAAAGAGAACTCATGATGAAGGCACAAAACATCAGTGTTGTGAAATTTGTGAATGCATCGGCTGTCAAATTATACTGAGCAAAAATATAAACGCAAACATGAGCTGAAATAAAAGATCCCAGAAATGTTCCATATGCACAAAAAGCTTATTTCTCTCAAATTTTGTGCACAAATTTGTTTATAGTCCTGTTAGTCAGCATTTCTCCTTTGCCAAAATAATCCATCCACCTGACAGGTGTGGCATATCAAAAAGCTGACTAAACCGCATGATCATTACACAGGTGCAGCTTGTGCTTGGGACAATAAAAGGCCACTCTTAACCAGAGCTGTTGCCAGAGAATTGAATGTTCATTTCTCTACCATAAATATAACGTCGTTTTGGAGAATTTGGCAGAATGTCCAACTGGCCTCACAACCGCAGACAATGCGTAACCACGCCAGCCCAGGACCTCCACATCCGGCTTCTTTCACCTGTGAGATCGTCTGAGACCAGCCACCCGGACAGCTGATGAAACTGAGGAGTATTTCTGTCTGTAATAAAGCTCTTTTGTGAGGACAAACTCAATCTTATTGGTTGGGCCTGGCTCCCAAGTGGGTGGGCCTATGCTCTTCTACGCCCACCAATGACTGCGCTCCTGCCCAGTCCTGTGAAATCCATAGATTAGGGTCTAATGAATTTATTTTAATTGACCGATTTCCTTATATGAACTGTAAACTCAGTAAAACCGTTGAAATTGTTGTATGTTGCGTTTATATTTTTTTGTTCAGTACAGAAAGACAAAGTATAGTAATCAGAAGTCACTTTAAACAACTTATTTAAGCTACTTAGACGTTTTATCAATTGACTATGATTATATGATATCATCTACTCTGCTTTCTTTCTTTTTTTTTGGCAACTAAGCATGATTCACATCTACTACTAAACACTGTACATCTACAGGGACTTTTCAGAATAGTGAAACATTGATATTGAAGCGAATAGAGGTGGTATCTCTCTGTGACGTGTATGAATGTTGGTAGTTGAACTACTGAAGTTAGAATTTATTTTAAAAACACGTCACATGCAGAGTTAAACGCTTTGTGCTCTAGCTATTCTTTATTATGTAAAGTTGGAATGGCTTCTCAGTATCTGGTCTGTTCGCACTGATCTCAGTTCAAAGTCACACAATCATTTGGGAGCATCCGTTATTAACCCAACCACCTTACAATCAAGACTGAGTTAGTAAAATAACTAGTTTGGATGCCTGATCGGATTGCTTTGTCAAGCCGATCTCTGGCTGCTGTGGCATGGTACCAAACAAGGGATTGGCTAAAGCGCAATCACATCTGGTAACCAGGCTGCAAAACAACAGAGGTCATTTATCATAAGCACAGCGAATAATGTTTTGGGCTATTTACTGTAGAAGGCCTGTAAATATGAATGTAAAGTCATGCTGCTAGTATTTCTGCTGAGGCACTGAAACTAATGACATACTGTAATTTAAATATATCTTCTAATGACATACTGTAATTTAAATATGTATTCTACTGTAATTTAAATATATATTCTAATGACATACTGTAATTTAAATATATCTTCTCTGCCTGACAGTAGTGTCACTGCTTCAAAATGGTGGGATATATTTTTAGTCCAGTCAGCTAGAGCTCAGATCTTTTTGAAAGAGAATCTCTCATAGCCTCACCAATCTCTCATAGCCTCACCAATCTCTCATTGCCTCACCAATCTCTCATAGCCTCACCAATCTCTCATAGCCTCACCAATCTCTCATAGCCTCACCAATCTCTCATAGCCTCACCAATCTCTCATAGCCTACACTGTGCTTGTCCTAGAAGTATTTGAAACACTTAAATCCGTAATACAAGCTAAAACTGTGTTATTGTGTGTGTGTGGGGGAATCATCCAAAGAATAGTCAAATCTTATATGGTAGGGATAAGCTACTAAACACAGGTGGTTGGTGGCACCTTCATTTGGGAGGACGGGCTCATAGTAATGGCCTGAACGGAAGAAATGGAACATCAAACACCTGGTTTCCATGTGTTTGATACCCATTCCATTTACTCCATTCCAGACATTATTATGGTTTCCATGTGTTTGATACCCATTCCATTTACTCCATTCCAGACATTATTATGGTTTCCATGTGTTTGATACCCATTCCATTTACTCCATTCCAGACATTATTATGGTTTCCATGTGTTTGATACCCATTCCATTTACTCCATTCCAGACATTATTATGGTTTCCATGTGTTTGATACCCATTCCATTTACTCCATTCCAGACATTATGGTTTCCATGTATTTGATACCCATTCCATTTACTCCATTCCAGACATTATGGTTTCCATGTGTTTGATACCCATTCCATTTACTCCATTCCAGACATTATTATGGTTTCCATGTGTTTGATACCCATTCCATTTACTCCATTCCAGACATTATTATGGTTTCCATGTATTTGATACCCATTCCATTTACTCCATTCCAGACATTATTATGGTTTCCATGTGTTTGATACCCATTCCATTTACTCCATTCCAGACATTATTATGGTTTCCATGTGTTTGATACCCATTCCATTTACTCCATTCCAGACATTATGGTTTCCATGTGTTTGATACTCATTCCATTTACTCCATTCCAGACATTATGTCTTCCCCTCTGCAACCTCCTGTGGTACTAAACTAAGGCTGTCCCCTCATGTTTGTTTAATTGTTGCACTAGACAAGCAGATTGTGGCTACGTGCTCTTTAAAATCTGTATTGGATGGTTGACCTCTACAGGGTTGTGTTCATTTGGCACCAAACGGAAGAAAACGGACAATCAGGGAAGGACTACCTGTACTTGTTCAATAACGAATGTTTGTAAAAACATTTTAAATTGCGTTCCCTAATGAACACGACCCAGGAAAGTTCAGAAAGTAGGTCCTGATGTTCAGGATTGGCGGGTCTGAAACTCTGTCTCTTTGTCATTATTAATGGAAAATCTCAATTGAAAGTGTTTCAGTCCAGGACTAAGCTTATTGGAAACCAGCCGTAGGTCGGTGTATGGGCAGTTCCTTGTGTTGCTCCTGCACTGTCGTCTCTAACATATGAGCTGCTCAGTGTCGTTAAAAATGTCAAGTTTCTCGTATGTCATTTGTATAGGAATTATCCCCAGGTTCCATTACTACCACCGGCTGAGAGCCGGCCGAGATAAGTTTAGAAGTACACTGTATCTTTATTTTGATTTATAAATTAACATTATTTTGTGTGAAACGTAATATATATTTTTTAAATTCATGTTATTTTTCACTGTTTTGTTATCTATGTATCATATAATGTATGGAAAAATAAAACATTTGTGAAATGCTGCTTTGGTAGGACTTCTATACAGTCAGAAGGTAGGACTGCTTGTAGCCTATGTGATATTGAAATATTATCCAATTGCACCATCTAGTGTAAACTATAGAAATAACCTCATTCTTGAGGTACTCGTATACGTGCATGAATCTGAATATTCACGTACATATTGATGATGAATCTGAATATTCAAGCACATATTGATGATGGCTTGATGCCAGTTAACTGGCCCAATATATAAGAAACAATGTCAACAAGGATTTGTTTGCAGACTTTATTGTCCATTAGTTTGACACATGGGTGAATAAACAAAACAAAAAAAAAAACACTATTGCGATGGCACTAAAATGTACTGTACCAACAGTAGATTAACTCAGATTACTTTTTGCATTCGTGTGCAGGCAGTTTCGTTCTGTTTTCAGACGTTACAGTCATGTTGTCATAATGGCAGTAAGAATGTACATATTGTCCCATTAATAAAACAATATCTTTACATCCAATATATATTTCAACATTTTTAAAAAAACATTTTAAGACTCCAAAAAAAAAGTAAAAAAAAAAAAAAAAGAAGTCACATATTGAGAATCATCCAACAGCAACAACTGCAATAAAACACAGATCCAAACAGTTAAATCAGAGCTCAAACAGCTAATCAGAGCTCAAATACAAATGCTGTTTATTTTACAGTTAAGTGACTATAATCAATTGTTTATCTAATCAAAGTAATAATTTTGGACAAATATACCATCTAGACCTGTGAATACAGGAGAATAGTTGTAGATGAGAGCCCTCTCCTCCTCACTGGCTGAAGAGAACTTGTGACGACTCTTCATGGCTGTGAACAAGAGGATGAGCAGGACAACAGAAGATATTAGCCAACTGTGTTTAATACTAGCATACTTCCCAGATCAAGAGGCCTACTACACTGAACAAACATATAAATGCAACATGCAACAATTTCAAAGATTTCACAGTTTATATAAAACTAAGTTACAGTTTAAATAAGGAAATCAGCCAATTGAAATAAATACATTTGTCCCTAATCTATGGATTTCACATGACTGGGAATACAGATATGCATCTGTTGGATCACAGATACCTTAAAAATTGGTTGGTCACAGATAGTGTACCTAATAGAAAAAAACAAAACAAAAAACGTAAGGGTGTGGACCAGAAAACCAGTCAGTATCTGGTGTGACCACCATTTGATTCATGCAGCGCGACACATCTCCTTCGCATAGAGTTGACCAGGCTGTCGATTGTGGCCCGTGGAATGTTGTCCCACTCCTCTTCAATGGCTGTGCGAAGTTGCTGGATATTGGCATGAAATGGAACACGCTGTCGTACACGTTGATCCAGAGCATCCCAAACATGCTCAATGGGTGACATGTCTGGTGAGTTGCAGGCCATGGAAGACCTGGGACATTGTCAGCTTCCAGGAATTGTGTACAGATCCTTGCGACATGGGGCTGTACATTATAAACGCCATAACATGAAGTGATGGCAGCGGATGAATGGCACGACAATGGCACTCAGGATCTCGTCACGATATCTCTGTGTCTTCAAATTGCCATCGATAAAATACAAATTATGTTCGTTGTCCGTAGCGTATGCCTGCCCATACCATAACCCCACCGCCACCATGGGGCACTCTGTTCACAATGTTGTCATCAGCAAACCACTCAGCCACACAAAAGCCATCCATGTTGTAACCAACCACTGTTGCATTACAATAATACAGAGTTGGCTAAACTAAAACCCATGTAGGACCAGGCTAGTGTCCTATGCAGTACATTCAGAAAGCATTCAGACTCCTTGACTTCTCCACATTTTGTTATGTTACAGCCATATTCTAAAATTGATTACATTCCTTCCCCCCCCTACACACAATACCCCATAATGACAAAGTGAAAACAGGTTTAGAAATGTTTACAAATTTATTAAAAACAAAAAAAAACAAATACCTTATTTACATAAGTATTCTGATATTTTTGCTATGAGACTCGAAAATGAGCTCAGGTGCATCCATTGATCATCATTGATGTTTCTACAACTTGATTGGAGTCCACCGGTGGTAAATTCAATTTATTGGACATGATTTGGAAATGCACACAGCTGTCTATAGAAGGTCCCACAGTTGACAGTGCATGTCAGAGTAAAAAGCAAGCCATGAGGCCAAAGGAATTGTGCGTAGTACTCCAAGACAGGATTGTGTCGAGGCACAGATCTGGGGAAGGGTACCAAAAAATTTCTGCAGCATTGAAAGTTCCCAGGAACATAGTGGCCTCCATCATTCTTAAATGGAACAAGTTTGGAATCACCAAGGCTATTCCTAGAGCTGGCTGCCCGGGCCAAACTGAGCAATCAAGGGAGAAGGGCCTTGGTCAGGGAGGTGACCAAGAACCCGATGGTCACTGACTGAGCTCCAGTGTTCCTCTGTGGAGATGGGAGAACCTTCCAGAAAGACAACCATCTCTGCAGCACTCCACCAATCAGGCCTTTATGGTAGTGGCCAGACAGAAGCCCCTCCTCAGTATAAGGCACATGACAGCCCGCTTGGAGTTTGCCAAATGGCACCTAAACGACTCAGACCACGAGAAACAAGATTCTCTAGTCTGATGAACCCAAGATTGAACTCTTTGGCCTGAATACCAAGTGTCACGTCTGGAGGAATGTGGGGATGTTTTTCAGCAGCAGGGACTGGGAGACGGGAAAGAACTGAGAAAAGTACAGAGAACCTGCTCCAGAGCGCTCAGGACCTCAGACTGGGGTGAAGGTTCACCTTCCAACAGGACAACAACCCTAAGCACACAGCCAAGACAATGTAGGAGTCTCTGAATGTCCTTGAGTGGCCAAGCCAGAGCCTGGACTTGAACCCGATCGAACATCTCTGGAGAGACCTGAAAATAGCTGTGCACCGACGCTCCCCATCCAACCTGACAGAGCTTGAGAGGATCTGCAGAGAAGAATGGGAGAAACTCCCCAATACAGGATTGCAAAGCTTGTAGTGTCATACCCAAGAAGACTTGAGGTTGTAATTACTGTCAAAGGTGCTTCAACAAAGTACTGAGTAAAGGGTCTGAATACTTATCTAAAATGTGATATTTCCTTTTTTTGTAATATATACATTTGCAAAAATTTCTAAAAACCTGTTCTTTCTTTGTCATTTTTGGGGCATTGTGAGATTGAGGGGGAAAAAACTATTTAATACATTTTTTAAATAAGGCTGTAACGTAACAAAATGTGGAACAAGTCAAGGGATCTGAGTACATTCAGAATGCACTGTATAATGAAAGGCTAGTGTAATGTGGGGTTAACATACCATTTTGATTATCTGACACAATGTATGACTGTAGGATGACAGGTCATCTACAGGTTAATGGTCCAATAACTGTACAGTCCCTCACCAGGCCAGCGTCTTACAGTCCAATAACTAATCTACAGTCCCTCACCAGGCCAGCGTCTTACAGTCCAATAACTAATCTACAGTCCCTCACCAGGCCAGCGTCTTACAGTCCAATAACTCATCTACAGTCCCTCACCAGGCCAGCGTCTTACAGTCCAATAACTAATCTACAGTCACTCACCAGGCCAGAGCTGTTCATTAACTGATTTGCCTGCTTAAAGAAAAGTGGACTAAAATAAACTCACCCTCGGAGACAAAGAAGTGTGCTGTGTAGAAGGATGCTCTGACAGAGGCAGCAGAGTGGACCATGCCTGGCTTATCTACCCACTCAAAGGGACTCTTCTCAGGGTGCCACTGGACAGCATAGAATGGATAGTGGTTTGCTAGTACAGGAAAACAGACATGAAAACATATATACTAGAACAACTCTAGGCCCCAGTTACAGCATAGCCATTAGACAGCAAAAAAAAACAGATAGGGATTCGCTACAAGAGAAAACATAACTCTAGTCTCCAGGTACAGTGTAGCTGACTAGGACCTGGGGTCTTGTGCACATGACCGATTGATAAGTCAACACATTGAAGTCAATGCATTTTAAAAACATCACCCATGAGTTGAATACGTGTGAATCAACATATCCTGCTTGTGAAGGATTACACACACACACACACACCCACCCCATGGTTACATCATGTTTACCTACAATAAACAGTATTCAAACACAGAAAAAGGTTTGTCCCAAGACCAGCTGAACAGATATCAGCTGAAAGTTATAAGTCCTACCAGTAACGCCGACAACATTTGACTGCCAAATTAACCTTGTGACTAAAGTCACTCTAGCCATGCTCAAGACACTGTACAGTACCTTCCATGGTAGAAATGAACTCTCTCCTGCCGTCTGTGTTGGTGGTCAGAATCTTGTAGAAACGTTTCAGTTTGGCATTCCGGCTGTAGTTCTGGTGACATGAATCATTACATTTAGTTATTTTGGAATGTTCCGGAATAAAAAAAAAAAGGTTACATTGTTGCTGAGAAATACATTTATATTTTTTTGCTCTAGTCTAGGAAACAGGAGAACTGAAGAAGTGTCAAAAAGGAATAGAACATGATATATTCTAATCAAACTTTATTTGCCACATGCGTCGAATACAACAAGTGTAGACTTTACCATGAAATGCTGAATACAAGCCCTTAACCAACAGTGCAGTTCAAGAAGAAGGAAAATATTTACCAAGTAGACTAAAATAAAAAGTTATAATAAAAATTAACACAATAAGAATAAAAAGGCTATATACAGGGGGCACCGGTACCGAGTCAATGTGCAGGGGTACGGGCTAGTCGAGGTAATCTGTACATGTAGGTGGGGGTGAAGTGACTTGACGCACAAGCTAGATTAGGTAAACAGTACATGGTGACTCTGACGCACAGACATTCAAACAAGTCCTCAGATATTCTCGGAACGAGACTGCTTGAGGAGGTATTACACTTACAGCTCAGTGGTTTGACAAGTTGGAGAATTCACATACAGAATAACGCTTGTAGAAAAGAGAAGGAAGAAACCGCTGCTGGTAGGGCTCTGTAGACAGCTGCTCTTTGGTAAAAAGTGTTCATTGGTCATCCAAGAAAACAAGGAGGACCAAGGCACTCGGCATACAAATAAAGGCATTTATATTACATGACATGTTCAATGGAACAAACACTTTAAAACAGATGTGTTTCGGCAGCATGGCCTTCGCATACCCTGACGATTACCATGCTGCCAAAAACGCGGCGGTCCTTAAATCCCTAAAAAAAAATAAAGTCATTTAAAAAAAAATCTATAGAATATTGTTTGTTCAAACACTTTGTGGTCACTTCTGTACTCTTTCCTTCCCTAAAAAAACAAGTCTATCAGTCATAAAACAAGTCAGCCAGCAGTCAAGACAATACCAGAGACATATTCATGTGTGTTTATTGACATCATCAGACAGTACCTGTAGCGACAGACTCCAGCTGTGGAAGTTGGAGGTGATGTTGTCTTCTGCCAGAGACTGTAGCAGGCTACCGGGGAAGGCCTTGAACAGACGGCTGTTCTGTGAAGCTGTGGTAAAACAAAGAGAACAAAACGTATTAAAAAAGCTTGAATCCTTAGTTGCTACATACATTTTTTTTGGACTTGTAAATTAATTATATATACACACCCATTGATTCTTGAAGAATATAACTTATAAAAATGCCTGTCGTACCCAATCTGAACCAAAAATATACTGCTTTTTTGTTCTAACGTTTATAAAACAATGTGAATGTAAACAAACACTGTATAGCCTCAACACATGGTAAATCTATAATATATCATGGATGGTCAGTCCTTGCATCCATAGCTCGGTCTATGAATTTGAAAGTGGTTACATTTCTCCAGGCCCATCCCTCAACTTTTTACCAAAACAGGGGTGGCCCTCAGAGGTGCCTGCTTTGTTATTAATTCAACTGCAGATTCTAGTTTTAAAGGCCAAAAATTGATTGTCAAGATCAATGTTCAATTTCTTTTGGTCGAGAGGACGATTTTTTTTTCTTCGATCATTTAGGCAAGCAATGGAAAACGTAATGTTTTTCTTTCTATTTGCTGTCCAATGAACACGGCCCCGTACTCCTATGAGGGGAAACTTGGGTCTGTGCAGTGTACAGGCCCAATATCAATATTCATAGACAAACATAGGCCTTTACTCATAAAGTCTGCAGAAACACGGTGTTGTCTCTGACCTGGGGTGAATGTGAGAGGTAGAGCCACAGCCTTGGTGTCTGTTAGAGTCAGAAGATTCTTGTTGCTGGTCAGTACCGTCATCTGCTGGAGGCCTTGGCACGTACCCCAAATAGGGAAGTAATCAGACGCATCGTTGGCCTGCATGGACAGAGGAAGACAACGACAAAAAACACACAGGACCACGAATCAACCGGAGTTCTGCCCAACCAGGTGTTGCTCAACAGGTGGAAGCAGTATAGTGGACGCTCCACCTCTACACTGTTTATAGAAAGGTTAGGGACAAGGGGAAAGGGAGCAGTCTTAAACTGTGGGTACCAAACAGTAATATTCAACTTTTAAACACGATAGAGTCATTCTTTGAAACCGTTATATAGTTACTGAAAACAATTCAATGCATCCATCGTGAACGGAGGGATATATAAAAAAAACGAATTGCATTTTGGTGGGTATAGAATTGATACATTGATTATATTATGTACCTTGATAGACAGATCATAGAAGATCTTTGACAGTCGACTGAACTGGGACGTCTCCAGATCTACATCCCCTCCTGGTAGCAGTAACCTAAAACAACCAATTAAATCAAATCAACCAATCAGAATCAAGCAATCAAAATTATTCATAAATTGCCTATAGTCCCTCGCATTTTAATTATTCGATGAAGCCCATCTCTTTACGGTAACATAATAAGTGAGCGATAATTTCCCTCACCCGTTTATGGAGTTAAATAACTTCTCATATTCTTCATCTGTTTGGTGTATTGTTATGGGAACAACTCTGGCTCCAGCACTCTCCAGGTACTTTACATAGGAAGCAGCGATGTAGGAGGATCCTCGAGCGTGAGGGTCTCCAACTATGTTCTCTTGAGCCAGGACCCCTGAAATAACAACAACAACACACTTTCCATGACACTACAGCCAGACTGGTGTCATGTCTAGGTGGGTGTAGTTGTACATCAAGATGCCTCACGCCACAGAAACAGGAGATAGGCTCCTGGCCAGTTCTGCCTTGGACATGACTTACAACAAAACATTACATTACATTACATTACAAGGCCCTATTCCTTTGACCGACAACAAAAACGGGCAACAAACCCTCCACTTGGTTTGTTTTAAAGCTGATGGATAGGGTTAAAAGGTTATTGTGAAGACAGGTGTGGTTAATAGATACAGCCATCATCATCATCGTCCTCATAATCATCCTCACCTCACAGATTCCTTGGTTCTTAACTGACCTCTCAGTCTACACTTGATTAACAACGTCTATGGGCGATTTCAAGAGACTAGTTTGCTGCTTAGCCTATATACCTGAGGCATTTCTAAATAACCTGCTTCTTATAAGGACACATATTGAGTAGCCTGTCTATAACTCTGCAATGGTTACATGAGGATTGATCAATGAAAAATATAAAATTATATTTTTGTAATTTATCAAATCTATACAATCAAGATGACATTCTGAAGTGAGAGTTTCTCTTGATTCACTTCCTAGAAAATTGACCATTTCATGCGAGAATTGGTAGGCTCCAATAATGGTCCCAGAACATTCTAGAATAACACAATACCAGCAGCAGCAGCAGCATATAAGGAACATTCCAGATACACTCATACATACAAATTCACCCTATAGATTGATTCGGAAGGGCTTACCGATGATGGGTCTGTAATTTAGATGGTCACTACACGCCACCGGGAGAAGCACACCGCAAAGGCAAGCGGCCAGCATCGCAGGAACCGCAAACGGAGAACTCATTCCCCTCGGGTAGCCTACCACACCAACATAAAATAAAAATGCCAAAATTCGCAGACACTTGTTCTCCTGCTTAAATGATCAGCAGCTCGGTATGTGCTGATGGTAGCAGTGAGAATGAGGAGGCTGTAACCTACTGCAGTTATGTGACGCGTAATCCCTGAATTCTACAGTAGAAGCCTAACGATTCTCTGGCGCGTGGCGGGGGACGCGTCAAAAAGCATATATCGGTTTCAGTCACGTGTGCAATTATGAAAACTCACCGAATGACAAATCATATGGACATGCGACATAGTTCAACCGGGCTATAACACAAAAGGCCAAATGCTGCTATTTCAGTTGCGTGTATTCATGGATGCCAAGAGAAGCCAGGCTTCCCCAAAACATTGACCAAGAAAAAAACATACAATATTTACTAGAGGCTGAATGTATCACACCAGAGAAAGCACCGAGCGAGCGAAACAGCGCCCCTTCTGTCTCTGTTTTTGTATGTGTAGGCCATCTATCTGATTGCTGTCTGGTCAAAAAGACTATGATATTGTTGCCGCCCATTGCATTGAATGCAAGCATTTTGGCCTTCCATGATGAAAACAAATATACAATAATAGCCAATCAGCGTTGAGCTATACTGAGCAAGCTGAACTGAAAATGATCTTGGTGCACCCCCAAAAAATGTCAAAGGAAGCCAGTTTTAATTTGGCTTCAATCCAATCACATCACATCAAACCAAACATCATTGACAGAAGAACATTTGAATTGTTGCATCTCGGACTCGTGGTTTTACTTAATTATCCGTACTGGTCTATGATTACATTGGTGAATCAGATCCAACCATATATTCATACATTGTGCCTCTGGCCTAAGTGGATAGAACATCACAATTATCACAACACATTGGTTGTAATATGTTTTTAATTTTTACCCACGCACCACTACTGCCATTAACATCACAGGAAGGGGAAATTGCACGTTCAATAAACTTGCGACCTCCCAAATCTGATACAATCTGGAACGCACCCATTGTGACTGTGCGTTTTTTAAATCGGGGGTCGACCTGATTTAGGAACTATAACAATTTATTAAATCGGCATTCATGAATTCAACTTGATTGACATTTGTAGGTGTCACACTTATGGTGGGAAAATGACAAACTCTGTTATACACATACGCAGTACGTATAAGCCTTAAACCTGTAAATGTCCACTGTCTGTTTCTGTCATGTACGAAGAAGCAAGTGTTTTTTCACTCGTCTTTGTGTAACTTAGTCACGCGACCAAAGAAATGACTAAAACCGTGTTTTTGCGTTGTCGTTATGAGGTATTGTGATGTCATTATGGGGTATTGTGATGTCATTATGAGGTATTGTGATGTCGTTATGAGGTATTGTGATGTCGTTATGAGGTATTGTGTGTAGAATGATGAGGAAAAAAATATATTTAATCAATTTTACAATAAGGCATAACAAAATGTGGAAAAAGTCAAAGGGTCTGAATACTTTCACGAATGTACTGTAGGCCTAAGGCCGAGACAATAAGAAGACACAGTGGCAGAATAAATTCAATCACACCTTTGTTTCATCACAAAACCGGAGAGCATCTGTCCAGTGTCCACAAAGCATTTGCATGTAAGAAACAGTTACATGTGTTTATTTTTTTATTTTTATTTAACCTTTATTTAACTAGTCAAGTCAGTTAAGAACAAATTCTTATTTACAATGACGACCTACCAAAAGACAAAAGGCCTACTGCTGGGTGTCACGTCCAGGCCTGAGTTAGCAGGCTGGCGTGTTTAGTTTGTTTTGTTTAGGAGGGTTTTTTGTTCTAGTTTATATATTTCTATGTTGGGTTAATGGTTCCCAATTAGAGGCAGCTGATTGTCGTTACCTCTATTTGGGAACCATATATATGTTTGTGTTTTTCACTGGGGTTTTGTGGGTCATTATTTGTAGTAGTATGTTTAGTGGTGTGTGCACTTTTAGCCACACCGGAGTGACGATCTTTATTTGTTTATTGTTTTGCCAGTTACGTTAAATAAAGAATGTATACTGGATACCTCGCTGCGCCTTGGTCCGTCTCTAAAGAAGATCGTGACACTGGGACGGGGGCTGGGATTAAAAAAATGATATATATATAAATATAGGACAAAACACACAGAAAGAGACAACACTACATAAAGAGAGACCTAAGACAACAACATAGCAAGGCAGCAACACATGACAACACAGCATGGTAGCGACACAACATGACAACAACATGGTAGCAACACAACATGGCAGCAGCACAACATTGTAGCAGCACAAAACATGGTACAAACATTATTGGGCACAGACAACAGCACAAAGGGCAAGAGGTAGAGACAACAGTACATCACGCAAAGCAGCCACAACTGTCAGTAAGAGTGTCCATGAATGAGTCTTTGAATGAAGCGATTGAGATAAAACTGTCAAGTTTGAGTGTTTGTTGCAGCTCGTTCCAGTCTCTAGCTGCAGCGAACTGAAAAGAGGAGCGACCCAGGAATGGGTGCGCTTTGGGGACCTTTAGCAGAATGTGACTGGCAGAACGAGTGTTGTATGTGGAGGATGAGGGCTGCAGTAGATATCTCAGATAGGGGGGAGTGAGGCCTAAGAGGGTTTATAAATAAGCATCAACCAGTGGGTCTTGCGACAGGTATACAGAGATGACCAGTTTACAGAGGAGTATAGAGTGCAGTGATGTGTCCTATAAGGAGCATTGGTGGCAAATCTGATGGTCTAATGGTAAAGAACATCTAGCTGCTTGAGAGCACCCTTATCTGCCGATCTATAAATTATGTCTCCGTAATCTAGCATGGGTAGGATGGTCATCTGAATCAGCGTTAGTTTCGCAGCTGGGGTGAAAGAACGATAGAGGAAACCAAGTCTAGATTTAACCTTAGCCTGCAACTTTGATATGTGCTGAGAGAGGGACAGTGTACCATCTAGCCATACTCCCAAGTACTTGTATGAGTTGACTACCTCAAGCTATAAACCCTCAGAGGTAGTAATCACACTGGTGGGGAGAGGGGCATTCTTCTTACCAAACCACATTACCTTTGTTTTGGAGGTGTTCAGAACAAGGTTAAGGGTAGTGAAAGCTTGTTGGACACTAAGAAAGCTTTGTTGTAGAGCATGTAACACAAAATCTGGGGAGGGGCCAGCTGAGTATAAGACTGTATCATCTGCCTATAAATGGATGAGAGAGATTCCTACTGCCTGAGCTATGTTATTGATATAAATTGAGAAGAGCGTGGGGCCTAGGATTGAGCCTTGGGGTACTCCCTTGGTGACAGGCAGTGGCTGAGACAGCAGATTTTCTGACTTTATACCCCGCACTCTTTGAGAGAGGTAGTTAGCAAACCAGGCCAAAGACCCCTCAGAGACACCAATACTCGTTAGCCGGCCCATAAGAATGGAATGGTCTACAGTATCAAAAGCTTTGGCCAAATCAATAAAAATAGCAGCACAACATTGAGTAGAATCAAGGGCAATGGTGACATCATTGAGGACCTTTAAGGTTGCAGTGGCACATCCATAACCTGAGCATAAACCAGATTGCATACCAGAGAGAATACTATAGACATCAAGAAAGCCAGTCAGTGTATTATTGACAAGTTTTTCCAACACTTTTGAAGTATAAGGAGCTCCTTTAGCACCTCGTACTCAGTGACTGCCTGCAGGAAGAGATTTTGTAGCGGGCAGGGGAAAAAGAGAGTCAGTTCATCAGAGAGTCTCTGGTTACTTCCCCAGAAGTCACAATGTCTTTCGTGGTTGTCGCTTTCTCAGCGGCTCTGGATAGTGTCTGTTGTAATGTATACGTCAGGCGTACAGATGGTCGTTGCATAGAATATATGCTTCCGCGGTTGTCGGTATTCTCGTACTAGACTTACGTAATTTCCAGCTGCAGACTAGTAATTCTACGTCTAGAATTTGCTCTTATTCTGTAGTGATCGATAGTCACAGATTTGAACCATTTCCAGCCATGTAGCCAACACTACACACTGTCTGGTCTCCTGGGCCTATAGAGTTGTAGTTCTTAACCATTTCAACATGTAGCGTCAGCTCCATATTTTCTGGTCTAATGTAAATTTCATCAGGAGTGGGTTTTATATACTTCTGAGAAAAGGGTGGTCCATGATGCCGACGTAATGTCTATGCTCACGTGGGCGTGGCCACTGATTTGGTTAACTTTATATGAAAACCAAATTTTCTCATTTAGAAGGCTAACATCACATCTTTTCACAAATAGTTTAATGTTTAATCACATGCGTTTCAGAATATTTAGACGTAAACCCCATAACTAAGAAGTGTACAAAACCAAAGACACAGTAATGAGTGTTTCCTGTCCTTCATGAGATCACCAAATGAAACACACTCGTCATGACTGTCCCTTAAAACGTCTTTGGGATCGGTGTCCCTTCCACGGGACTGTTGGTCTAACGTAGGCTAATGCGATTAGCATGAGGTTGTAAGTAACAAGAACATTTCCCAGGACATAGACATATCTGAATGGGCAGAAAGCATAAATTCTTGTTAATCTAACTGCACTGTCCAATTTACAGTAGCTATTACAGTGAAATAATACCATGCCGTTGTTTGAGGAGAGTGCACAATTTTAAATATTAAAAGTTATTAATAAACAGATGAGGCACATTTAGGCAGTCTTGATACAACATTTTGAACAGAAATGCAATGGTTCATTGGACCAGTCTAAAACTTTCCACATACACTGATGCCATCTAGAGCCCAAAAGCTAAATTGCACCTGGGCTGGAATAATAAAATGGTAAAACAAATACAAAATAATGTTTTTTTTTTGTACCAGATCTATTGTGTTATATTCTACTACATTCCTTTCACATTTCCATAAACTTCAAAGTGTTTACTTTCAAATGGTACCCAGAATATGCACATCGTTGCTTCAGGGCCTGAGCTACAGGCAGTTAGATTTGGGTATGTCATTTTAGACGAAAATTGAAAAAAGGGGCTAATCCTAAGAGGTTTTAAGCATTTAAAAAAAATGTATTCAGAATACTCTTTCTTAACCATGTTTTTATGAGAGCTGAAATCAGTATTGGGGCTAACAACAGGAGATAGGCCAGAGTGTACATACACAATTCCATATATATTTTTTTTTACATTTATTTAACCAGGCAAGTCAGTTAAGAATAAATTCTTATTTACAATGACGGCCTAGGAACAGTGGGTTAACTACCTTGTTCAAGGGCAGAACGACAAATATTTACCTTATCAGCTCGTTGATTCGATCTAGAAACCTTTTGGTTACTGGTCCAACGCTCAACCACTAGGCTTCCTGCCGCCCCATATCATATATCATCAGCAGTAATACAATCAGGGCACGGCAGAGGACAGCGAGAGCTCTGCAGTGTTGATTTTCTATGACAATTGAATGTGCATCAGATGGTTAAAAGATCATATTGTACAGCAATTTCATCAGGTAACATGAATACAAAGTGGGCGAGAGCTGGTTAGAATAGGATGGGAGGCTAAGAGACTGTGTAACTGATAGAGAGTCAGAGTCGTGAATGTGGAAACAAACATTGTCTATGCCATGGTTGGGTAAACAAGCAAGTTCATAGTCAACAAAGCACGCAAGAGTCATGGGGCAAAGAGCACAAATAACAAGAAAAAAAAGAAAACGACTTGGGGCTAGCCATTGTAAATTCAAAGAGTAACTCGCCCAAACAAGATAACTTGAAAGAGTAGCTCTCTATGAGTCCAGTAAGCTATAAAAGTCTGAGATTAAATAATACTAGTTAATTGAAGTGTTTCTGAGTAAGCTGACACAATAAGCAAGTTAATTAGCCTACATAAAACTCTGATCAGTCCAAAGTCTTCGGTGTGTATGTGCGTGTGTGCTGGAGGCGAGAAAAAGCTTGGGAGAGAGGGGGGTGTTTGGCAGGTATACCTGTACCAGATAGGGGGAGACAGGGCAGACGGGGAACAGATCGCCGGGTGGGATCCAAGCAGCAGTGGAGCAGGCAATGGGATACTTTGGGATTTTGGCAATGAGGCCCTTTATCTACTTCCCCAGAGTCAGATGAACTTGTGGAAAATAGTATTATGTCTCTGCATGCTTTTTGAAGGAAATTGCTAACTAGCGCTAGTGCAATTGCTAATTGCCAAAATCCCGAAGTATCCCTTTAATATAGACCACATGGAGAATTCATTAAATTCAGCATTTTGGCATGTTCCTCCGGGCACTATAAAATACTAAACAGGCTTTCAAAATGCAATATTGGTGCACAAAGTGTCCATGGACAACTACCACAGTCTCAAAAATATAATGTTGTTTAATTATTCAAACTTTTGATGTCCAAGGGTCTCAAACACACAGAGCATAGAGGCAGCGTATTTTATGACTGCATTAAAAACAAGAGAGAGAGTAGAGCAGACCCACTGTAACCTGGTCCTTCAGATCTTCACAGGAGAGTCATGACAGTGTGTAAGTAGAAAAAAACATGTTGACTCATCCTACTTCCATCCTCCTCTTTTTCATGTTGCCGAAACAGTCCATGACTGACAAAAACTAAACGCTGGATAAAATGCTTGCTCGCAAGGTTAACTTACTTTCATGTGCAACGATTAGCCAGCTAGTTAACATTAGCCTACTACATCTAGCTACATATTGAACTTCCATCCTCTCAGGCCAGGGGCACAACAATGGATGAATTAATGGTTGGATCAGAATCACTGTTATAATCATTGGTCAGTGAGGAGAATTTATTGAACGTCCAAATCCCTATCTCTGTCCACGGCTAATTTAGGAAAGAGCCAATTTTAGCTAGCTAGTCACCAGAGGATAACAACACAATGAGATGCAACAATTCAAGTTTTGTCAATGAAGTTTGGCTTGATGTGATTGGTGTGACACTTTTCTTTCGGTGCGCCAGGGCCATTCACAGATGAGCTTGCTCAGTTTAGCTCAACGCTGATTGGCAAAGCAAGGGAGGCCAGATGCTCACTGGCTTCCCTTGCCTTCAATGCTACGGGCGACAACAATGTCATGCTCATTTGGACCAGACAGCATCAGATAGACGGCATATACGTAGAGAGACAGAGGTGCGCTGTTTCGTGAGCCTCTTGTGAGCCTCTCCTGTGAGCCTCTTGCGAATTGAATTAAAATTATGAAACAGAGAGATGAAAGATAAAATCATTTATGTTGTGTTTTTTTCTTGGTGCATTTTTTGGGGGGAAGCCTGGCTTCCCTTGGCATTCATGAATACACTCCACTGGTCTTTACCTGACAAAGTTATGTTAGGTCAGTTATCCAATGAGAGCTTATGTGCCAAGCTCTACAGTTTTCAGATGCCAAGCGTATGGTCATGTTGCAGCAGTGTTGTAGGAGGGAGATTCCGAGATGTGAGAAGTGTGCAGAAGGGCATGAGACAAAGGAATGTGTGGTATCAGTGGAAAAAAACTGTGTGGCAATTGTGGAGGTGCCCATGTTGCTGGGGACCAGAAGTGTCCGGTGCTAGAGATACAGGTTGATTTTTCCCAGGGTCAGAGTAGAACAGTAGGTGTTGTATGCTGAGGCAGTGCAGAGAACAGAGGATTATGGGTCAAGGGTGAGTAGTACGCCTAGGGCCAATACAGAGTGATATGAATTTGTGCTTCAGTAAGGGTGACTTCTTAGCGTTCATTAACATGGTTATCAACTGTACTACAGAAATGGATCATAAATCACAGAAAGTAGATTTTGTGGTGGCACCTGCAGAGAAGTACTTGGGTTAAAATGCCCAGGTATGCTTATTGGTGTAGTGCAGAGTTTCCCAAACTCGGTCCTGGGGACCGCAAGGGGTGCACATTTAGTTTTTTACCCTGACACTACACAGCTGATTCAAATGATCAACTGATCATCAAGCTTTGATCATTTGAATCAGCTGTGTAGTGTTACGGCAAAAACCCCAAACCTGCACCCCTTGGGGTCCCGAGGACCGAGTTTCAGAAACACTGGAGTAGTGGTTACAATCTGGTACATAGCACAGAACCACCCTGGGAAACACTGGAGTAGTGGTTACAGTCTGGTACATAGCACAGAACCACCCTGGGAAACACTGGAGTAGTGGTTACAGTCTGGTACATAGCACAGAACCACCCTGGGAAACACTGGAGTAGTGGTTACAATTCAGTAAATAGCATAGAACCACACTTGCTTCTGATCGACGGAGACAACTAAGGTTAGCTACAAAGGCCAGGGTAATTTAAAAAAAAATCTCTTAATAAAAAAATTATAAGGTAGCCATCTAGGTAATTAAAAAATATATATCAAGTTTTTAAATGTCTGTTTTTTTGAACCCATTTTTCATGGTCTTGTCTCATCGCTGCAAGGTCGAGAGCCATGCGTCCTCGGAAACACGACCAAGCCGCCACTGCTTCTTGACAGAATGCCCGCTTAACCCGGAAGCCAGCCACACAAATGTGTCAGAGGAAACAGAGCGCGATGGGACAAGTACATCCCTGCCGGCCAAACCCGATGGGACAAGTACGTCCCTGCCGGCCAAACCCGATGGGACAAGTACGTCCCTGCCGGCCAAACCCGATGGGACAAGTACGTCCCTGCCGGCCAAACCCGATGGGACAAGTACGTCCCTGCCGGCCAAACCCGATGGGACAAGTACGTCCCTGCCGGCCAAACCCGATGGGACAAGTACGTCCCTGCCGGCCATCCCTGCCGATAACCGTTTGATACATAAATTTGATACATAAACTCACTGTCAACTGCATTTATTTTCAGCAAACTTAACATGTGTAACTATTTGTATAAACATATCAAGATTCAAAAACTGAGACATAAACTGAACAAGTTCCACAGACATGTGACTAACAGAAATGAAATAATGTGTCCCTGAACAAAGGGCGGGTCAAAATCAAAAGTAACAGTCAGTATCTGGTGTGGCCACCAGCTGCATTAAGTACTGCAGTGCATCTCCTCCTCATGGACTGCACCAGATTTGCCAATTCTTGCTGTGAGATGTTACCCCACTCTTCCACCAAGGCACCTGCAAGTTCCCAGACATTTCTGTGGGGAATGGCCCTAGCCCTCACCCTCCGATCCAACAGGTCCCAGACGTGCTCAATGGGATTGAGATCCGGGCTCTTCGCTGGCCATGGCAGAACACTGACATTCCTGTCTTTTGTGATTTCCTGCAAGAACGAGCAGTATGGCTGGTGGCATTGTCATGCTGGCGGGTCATGTCAGGATAAGCCTGCAGGAAGGGTACCACGTGAGGGAGGAGGATGTCTTCCCTGTAACGCACAGTGTTGAGATTGCCTGCAATGACAACAAGCTCAGTCCGAGGATGCTGAGACACATCGCCCCAGACCATGACTGATCCTCCACCTCCAAATCGCTCCCGCTCCAGAGTGCAGGCCTCGATGTAGGAAGCTCTGAATTATGTGATGTATGATGTCGGGGCGGCAGGTAGCCTAGTGGTTACAGCGTTGGACCAGTAACTGAAAGGTTGTAGATCAAATCCCTGAGCTGACAAGGTAGAAATCTGTCGTTCTGCCCCTGAACAAGGCAGTTAACCCACTGTTCCTAGGCCGTCATTGAAAATAAGAATTTGTTCTTAACTGACTTGCCCAGTTAAATGAGTAAATAGGGGCACCACTTTGTTTCATTTATTTAACTAGGCAAGTCAGCTAAGAACAAATTCTAATTTACGATGACGGCCTACTGCAGGAGGCAAAAGGCCTCCTGCAGGGACAAAATATAGGACAAAACACACATCACGAC
Source organism: Brachymystax lenok tsinlingensis (assembly GCA_030435695.1). Lineage (NCBI taxonomy): Eukaryota > Metazoa > Chordata > Actinopteri > Salmoniformes > Salmonidae > Brachymystax > Brachymystax lenok. Next base: position 6,992,960 of record CM059797.1, on the reverse strand, counting down.
AAGAGAGACACCACAACACTACATAAAGAGAGACCTAAGACAACAACATAGCATGGCAGCAACACAGCATGGTAGCAACACAACATGGTTTGTCCCAGAATTAAAAAAAATATATATGGGAAAGACGTCCATATCTGGGGCTTTTCTCCATGGGAAGGTTTTAACAGAGTATAATATTTATATCATCCCCCCCGTCCTTTTTATTTGTATTTTATCACAAAATAGAATGACCACACGCTCCTGCCCAGTAGGTGGCGGCATGAACAAACAAAATGTGTGAACGCAATGAAACCAAAGCAGAAGAATTGTGGGAAATTTTGGTTGGCATTAGCTAAACGTTTTGATGAATGGTCAATCTTTCTGTGCAAAACATTTACTTGGATACGAGTAGAGAAATAGACTTTTACACCGGTTTGAGTCAGTACAGTCGTGGCCAAAAGTTTTGAGAATGACACAAATATACATTTTTTTGCTGCTTCAGTATCTTTAGATATGTGTCATTAGACAGTAATAGGATGCCACCTTCCCTGTCTTTCAAAGATAATCCAAATAACTTCACAGATCTTCATTGTAAAGGGTTTAAACACCTCTTAGGGGTAACCGGGGCGCTAGCGCCCCATTCCCGACACTACCCGGGGAAATGTAAGGCGCCAAATTCAAAATACAAAAGTTTAATTATTAAACATTCATCAATATACAAGTGTTGCATAGTCATCAAAAGCTCAGAGTCTTGGCAATATCACAGCGTTGTCAGATTTCAAAAAGGCTTTACGGCGAAAGCACAACATTTGATTGTTTGAGGATAGCACCTCTCATATTTATGCATTAGCATAAATCCATAACCAGTGCAGGTCTCACAAAACACATATAAGAGCTAAAATAACCTTACCTTTGATGATCTTCTGCTGAGGGCAATCCGAAGTGTCCAAGCAAGTCATCTAATGTTTCTTTTGTTAGAAAAAGTAATTTATTATATCCATAAATCTCAGGTTTGGTTGGCGCGTTATGTTCAGAAAATCCACCGTCGAGTCGCCCGTTGTACAGTGAAGAGAAAGCGTTCAAATTATACCTATCAACTTTGCCCAAACAAATCATACATCATTTATAATGTATCCTTAGGTATCCTTTTATGTATATTAATGATTATATTTCACATAGATAGCATCCTAAACGATATAAAAGGAAAATACAGAGGAGCACGCTCACAGTTTCGCGCACAAAACTCAGAATCCACTTCGTCACTCCTCTTACCAAATCTTCTTCTATAAGGCTCTGTTCCATGATAAAGCCATGAAACACTGTCTAAAGACTGTTGACATCTAGTGGAAGCCATAGGTACTGCAACCTGGGAGCTATTACACTGGAAATTCCATAGGCATCCATTGTAAGTGAGAGAAGGTCAAAAAAATAAATAATTTCAGACATTATTTTCACAGTTTTAGAAACTTCAGAGTGTTTCCGATCCAATAGTACTAATTATGTGCATATCCTAGATTCTGGGGCTGAGTGGCAGGCATTTTACTTTGGGCACGCCAGACTCTCCAAAACCGACAACTCTGCTGTTAAACACTGTTTCCCATGCTTGTTCAATGAACCAAAAACAATGAATGAACATGCACCTGTGGAACGGTCGTTAAGACACTAACAGCTTACAGACAGTAGGCAATTAAGGTCACAGTTATGAAAACTTAGGACACTAAAGAGGCCTTTCTACTGACTCTGAAAAACACCAAAAGAAAGATGCTCATCTGCGTGAACGTGCCTTAGGCATGCCGCAAGGAGGCATGAGGACTGCAGATGTGGCCAGGGCAATAAATTGCAATGTCCGTACTGTGAGACACCTAAGACAGCGCTACAGGGAGACAAGACGGACAGCTGATCGTCCTCGCAGTGGCAGACCACGTGTAACAACACCTACACAGGATCGTTACATCCGAACATCACATCTGCGGGACAGGTAGAGGATGGCAATACACCAGGAAAGTACAATCCCTCCATCAGTGCTCAGACTGTCCGCAATAGGCTGAGAGAGGCTGGACTGAGGGCTTGTAGGCCTGTTGTAAGGCAGGTCCTCACCAGACATCACCGGCAACAATGTCGCCTATGGGCACAAACCCACCATCGCTGGACCAGACAGGACTGGCAAAAAGTGCTCTTCACTGACGAGTTGCGGTTCTCACCAGGGGTGATGGTCGGATTCGCGTTTATCGTCGAAAGAATGAGCGTTACACCGAGGCCTGTACTCTGGAGTGGGATCGATTTTGGTGGTGGAGGGTCCTTCATGGTCTGGGACAGTGTGCCACAGCATCATCGGACTGAGCTTGTTGTCATTGCAGGCAATCTCAACACTGTGCGTTACAGGGAAGACATCCTCCTCCCTCATGTGGTACCCTTTCTGCAGGCTCATCCTGACATGACCCTCCAGCATGACAATGCCACCAGCCATACTGCTCGTTCTGTGCGTGATTTTCTGCAAGACAGGAATGTCAGTGTTCTGCCATGCCAGCGAAGAGTCCGGATCTCAATCCCATTGAGCACGTCTGGGACCTGTTGGATCAGAGGGTGAGGGCTAGGGCCATTCCCCACAGAAATGTCCGGGAACTTGCAGGTGCCTTGGTAGAAGAGTGGGGTAACATCTCACAGCAAGAACTGGCAAATCTGGTGCAGTCCACGAGGAGGAGATGCACTGCAGTACTTAATGCAGCTGGTGGCCACAACAGATACTGACTGTTACTTTTGATTTTGACCCCCCCTTTGTTCAGTGACACATTATTCAATTTCTGTTAGTCACATGTCTGTGGAACTTGTTCAGTTTATGTCTCAGCGGTTGAATCTTGTTATGTTCCTACAACTATTTACACATGTTAAGTTTGCTGAAAATAAATGCAGTTGACAGTGAGAGGACGTTTCTTTTTTTGCTGAGTTTATATGAAAAGGCAATTTCAGTCACACCCTGTGGCATCATCAAGCAAACTACTTTAGGAAGGAGCATGCTGCTTAAGTGGGGAATGAGGAGGGGGTAGAGGAGAGGTGATTAAGGGAGTGGGACAGGTTTGGAGGGAAGGTGCGCGACCTCGGGTAATTGGAAACAATTGGAGTCCTGTAGGGGTGCCGTGACAAGGCTACAATCTAAATATTTGTAAAATGTTTACACATTCATAGACCCTAGAAAAGGAATTGCTGTTGTAGTGTACTGGTACTCCTCTAACCAAGATTTGTGGACCCCTGAAGAGGTGCTCAGACAGCCCTGGGAATGTAACACTGAAATGCTGAAAGAAGTTTCAGGACTGCAACTTAATTCCTTCATGTGTTTTTCTGTTTTCCAGTCGACGAAGAGGAACATCCCCATGTTGTTTATGTCGTCCTGGTAGCTTCGCCCCTCAGGGTGGGCTAGCAGCTCATGTTATGTTCATGGATCGTGAAGGAGAGGAAAGGACTTGTTCTCAATGGTGTTGTTGTTGTCAAATTGCAGATGCAGAGACTTTTATGTAGTTGTTCAATTTTGCTTGTTTTGAGTGACCAATGGCTTTAAAAAGTATTATTTGGCCTTGGTATTTTAGTTGGATCGCTGTGGGAATTGTTTAAGTCATTGATATTCTCCAATACAGTAAAGGAAATGAACCACAGGAGGTTGGTGGCTTCTTAATTAAGAGAGAACGGGCTCGTGGTAATGATGGTATCAAACAACGTGGTCTCCAGCTGTTTCAAGCAATTCCATTGACTCCATTCCGGCCATTATGAGCCGTTCTCCCCTCGGCAGCCTCCTGTGAAATCAACCCAGGTGATGATTTCATTGAGGATTTAAAATTGTTCCAAATAACACAAACCAGGATAATTTCACAAGCTCCTCTGTACTATGTACTTCCACCTGTATTGTACAATAACTCAGCCTGCATTTCTGTCTCAAAGTTGTTAGTCTTTTATATTTTTGTAATGAACATGTGAACTATGCTAAGACAAGTACCATGTCCTCAGCTGTAAGTAACAATACCTCAGTACTCATTTTTGTTCACTCTTGTTTGATGCTCACTTGAATAACAAAACAAAAAAAATGTGATTAAAAAAATGAAGTCAGTTCTGCAAGACATTTTTTTTTAAATAAATAAAATAAGCAGCATCTAATTTTTAAATGTGCGTATACTTTCCTTCTCCCCGATGAAAGGTGGCTATCGAGGAGGGGAGGACACTCTTCATACTAACAGATTGACATCTCCTCGACCATTTATCGGGTTTCCGGGTCACGGAGGAGAGAGGGTGGGGCACGGACTTTTTTTACCAAAGTGAGAAGGTCAAGGAGAGAATCTGAACCCTTTGTGTCCTGTAGTATTTCCACCAGTAGATGGCAGTGTTTAACACATAATCTATACTTCTACTGTCTCACACCAGCCACTAAAACCTCTGGAATTTTCCATTGCCATGACGGAGGAGATGGCGAGACTGGGATGGATGCACAGACTGTGTTTTTGACTTTAATTTTCGAAGTTCTAAGCATTTATCGTAGGTTAATCATGGCTTATTTTCTTTTGTTTCCAAGATGGAGGACTACTAGCCGACAGGCCTGATCAATCAATTAATTTGATTTGACACTGTTCATTAAAATGATTTGAAGTGTGTCTGTATGGATACAAACAAACTGCAGTGATGGTGTATGTGGTGGGCCGGGGTCAAGACCATGGGCTGTATGTATCAAGCCTCTCTGAGTAGGAAAGCTGATCTAGGATCAGCCTCCCCCCCACCCACCCCTGTTCATGTATATTCATATATATTATATTATACTCATATATATTATATTATATTCATATATATTATATTCTATTCATATATATTATATTATACTCATTGTGATCTAAAATGTTAAACTGATCTAGGATCAGCCTCCCCCCACCCTGAAACTGATCCTACTCTGAGTCTCCTAACTCTCCTACCTCTCCTACCTTAAGGATTCCCAGAATTCCCTACAGCAGGCCCGGGCTACCACTGATTAGTGGCGTAGAGGAGTGATGTGTCAGTAAATAAATGCTGTAAGATATTAGTGTTTCCTCCCTCACAGGAAGTTTGTTCTTGAGAGAATAAGAAAATTCACTTATTCTCCAGCCAGGAGGACCAATGCTGTGTCCTAAATGGCTCCCTATCCCCTATTAAAGTGCACTAACTTATTATCCAGCCAAGAGGACCAATGCTGTGTCCTAAATGGCTCCCTATCCCCTATTAAAGTGCACTAACTTATTCTCCAGCCAGGAGGACCAATGCTGTGTCCTAAATGGCTCCCTATGCCCTATTAAAGTGCACTAACTTATTCTCCAGCCAGGAGGACCAATGCTGTGTCCTAAATGGCTCCCTATCCCCTATTAAAGTGCACTAACTTATTCTCCAGCCAGGAGGACCAATGCTGTGTCCTAAATGGCTCCCTATGCCCTATTAAAGTGCACTAACTTATTCTACAGCCAAGAGGACCAAGGCTGCGTCCCTATTAAAGGGCACTACATTTGACCTGAGCCCTGTGAATGGCATTTGGAATGCAGGCCAAGTCTTCTTCTTCTTCCCACAGACTAATAATACCTATTTGACAGCAGTTTATCACCAAATATAGCTGAGATCGGGCCGGGGTCAGGGTTGATACAATGGCGAGGCATGTGAACCTCGCTGGGTGAAACCTCAAGAAAGCATGTTTTGTTTTTCATCACGCTGCCAGTTTGGAAAAAGCGTTGTGTCTCAGTACCACCATCCACGACACTCCACTGTCTTCTTGTGTAAAGACAACATTAGCTTTGTTTGTGTCTCAGTACCACCAGCCGCCACACTACACTCAGTCCACTGTCTTCTTATGTAAAGACAACATTAGCTTTGTTTGTGTCCCAAATGCCACCCCATTCTCTACATAGTACACTACTGTTGACCAGGGCTTATATAGTGCACTACTGTTGACAATTTGGAATGCAGACTTCAGCTGCATTAGTCTGCTATAATTACCTATAATGACCTTAGAATTCACTGGTACTATGTGAATGCTTTCGTTATTATGCATAAACTCTCTTTGTGTCTCTCTCTATCTCTGTCTCTCTGTCTCTTTCTCTCTGTTTCTCTCTCTCTTTCCCTCTCTCTCTCTTTCTATCTCTCTCTGTTTCTCTCTTTCTCTCCCTCTCTCTCTCTCTCTCTCTCTCTCTCTCTCTCTCTCCTTCTCTCTCTCTTTCCCTCGCTCTCTTTCACTCTCTATCTCTTTCTTTCCCTCTCTCTCTCCTTCTCTCTCTGTGTTTTTCTGTCTGTATTCTAGTTCTATTGAGAAAGTAGTGGTAGCTATCCTGTCAGTACACCCTTCCCTATTCTTTTCAACCAGTAGAACAGTGGCACGTGTTGCCTTTGCACGATCCTCCCCCTCTGTGGGTGTGTCACTTCATATTGCAAATATGTTGTTATGCCTGGCAGATTATATAACCACAGAGAGTGAGATGGCAGCTGCCGGAGAAAGGGCCATGTGAGCAGTGATTGTAATGGGTCTCGGTGATGCAGGTACAGCAGAGTCAGGACAACAAAGATGAGTATTCATCAACTTTACCCCCAAAAAAAGGAATAACAATACACGTAGTGATATATTCACACGAAACAACGGACCACGATGCAACGAACAATCACGCACAATAACATGGGGGGAACAGAGGGTTAAATGGGGAACATGTAACCACACACCAGGTGTGTAAAAAATGAAAACAAAACCAACGGAAAATGAAAGATGGATCGGTGGCGGCTAGAAGACCGGTGACGTCGACCGCCGAACGCCGCCCGAACAAGGAGAGGGACCGACTTCGGCGGAAGTCGTGACAGTACCCCCCTTGACACCGGCCTCGGGGACGACCCGGAGGACGAGGTGCAGGGCGATCCAGGTGGAAACGGTGATACTCCCGTAGCATCGAAGGGTCCAGTATGTCCTCCACCGGCACCCAGCATCTCTCCTCTGGACCATACCCCTTCCACTCCACGAGGTACTGAAGGCCCCTCCCAACGTCTCGAGTCCATTATGGCTCGAATAGCATACGCCGGGGCCCCCTTGATTTCCAGAGGGGGGCGGAGGAACCTCCCGCACATCAGACTCCTGGAGTGGACCAGCCACCACCGGCCTGAGGAGAGACTGTAACTTAGTTACAGCTTCCTGAGGAAGCTGTAACTTATAACAAACCTTGTTCAATCTCCTCAGGACTTTAAAGGGCCCCACAAACCGCGGACACAGCTTCTGGCAGGGCAGACGGAGGGGCAGGTTTCGGGTCGAGAGCCAGACCCTGTCCCCCGGTGCGAACACCGGGACCTCACTGCGGTGGCGCTCGGCGCTCGCCTTCTGCCGCCTCACGGCCCGTTGCAGGTGTACATGGGCGGCCTCCCAGGTCTCCTCCGAGCGCCTAAACCATTCATCCACCACAGGAGCCTCAATCTGGCTCTGATGCAACGGTGCCAGAGCCCACTCCCCCGGCCGGCCCTGGCAATATGACTGCAGAAACCTACCCACATCCTGGTTAACTCTCTCCACCTACCCGTTAATCTCGGGGTGAAAACCTGAGGTGAGTCTGACCGAGACCCCCAGATGTTCCATGAGCGCCTTCCAGACCCTGGACGTGAACTGTGTTTCCCTGTGATGGAGGAAGTTCCGTCAAGAAGTCCACCGACAGGTGCGACCATGGCCGATGTGGAACGGGTCGAGGTTGTAATTTCCCTCTGGGCAGGTGCCTAGGAGCCTTGCATTGAGCGCACACGGAGCAGGAGGAAACATAAACCCTCACGTCCTTGGCCAAGGTGGACCACCAGTACTTCACACTTCCCAAGACAGCTCGCTGTCCGACCGATGCCAGGATGGCCAGAGGAGTGTGACGTGTGTGCCCAATAGATCAAACGGTCGGGGACAGCAGATGGAACGTACAGACGCCCAGCTGGACACTGAGGTGGAGTGGGCTCTGTACGTAACGCTCGCTCGATGTCCACTTCCAGTTCCCACACCACCGGTGCCAACAGACAAGAGGCCGGAAGTTTGGGAGTGGGATCCATGGACCGCTCCTCTGTGTCAAACATCCGGGACAGTGCGTCGGCCTTAGTGTTTTGGGAACCTGGTCGGAAGGATAGGGTGAAAACAAAACGGGTGAAAAACATGGCCCACCTTGCCTGGCGAGGGTTCAGTCTCCTCGCCGCCTGGATGTACTCCAGATTGCGGTGGTCGGTCCAGATGAGAAAAGAGTGTTTAGCCCCCTCAAGCCAATGTCTCCACGCCTTCAGAGCCTTGACGACAGCCAACAGCTCCCGGTCCCCCACATCATAGTTATGCTCCGCCGAGCTGAGCTTCTTCAAAAAGAAGGCACAGGGGCGGAGTTTAAGTGGCGTACCCGAGCGCTGAGACATCACAGCTCCAATCCTAGCCTCGGACGCGTCTACCTCCACTATAAATGCCAAAGAGGGATCCGGATGAGCCAGCACGGGAGCCGAGGTAAACAGAGCCTTCAGGTGACCAAAAGCCCTGTCCGCCTCAGCTGACCACTGCAGTCGCACCGGTCCCCCCTTCAGCAGTGAGGTAATGGGAGCCGCTACCTGACCAAAGCCCCGGATAAACCTTCGGTAGTAGTTGGCAAACCCTAGGAATCGCTGCACTTCCTTTACTGTGGTGGGAGTCGGCCAACTACGCACGGCTGAAATGCGGTCACTCTCCATCTCCACCCCTCACGTGGAAATGCGGTACCCTAGGAAGGAGACAGACTGTTGGAAGAACAGACATTTCTTAGCCTTGACGTACAGGTCATGGTCCAGCAGTTGACCAAGCACCTTGCGCACCAGGGACACATGCTCGGCGCGTGTAGTAGAGTAAATCAGAATGTCGGCGATATACACCACTACACCATGCCCCAGCAAGTCCCGGAAAATCTTGTCTACAAATGCCTGGAAAACTGATGGAGCATTCATCAACCCGTATTGCATGACGAGGTACTCATAGTGCCCTCAGGTGGTACTAAATGCCGTCTTCCACTCGTCCCCCTCCTGGATACGCACCAGATAGTAAGCGCTCCTGAGATCCAATTTTGTGAAGAAGTGCATTGACTCGATCGCACTGGCTATGAGAGGCATCGGGTAGCTGTACCTCACAGTGATCTGATTGATACCTCGATAGTCAATACACAGGCACAGACCTCCATCCTTCTTCTTCACAAAAAAGAAACTCGAGGAGACAGGTGAAGTGGAGGGCCGAATGTATCCCTGTCCCAGGGATTCAGAGACATATGTTTCCATAGCCGCCGTCTCCTCCGGTGACAGAGGATACACGTGACTCCTCTGAAGTGCTGCGTCTACCAGGAGATTTATCGTACAATCCCCCCGTCGATGGGGTGGTAATTGAGTCGCCTTCTTCTTACAGAAGGCAAGAGCCAAATCGGCATATTCTGAGGGGATGTGCACGGTGGAGACCTGGTATGGACGTTCCACCGTAGTTGCACCGATGGAAACACCTACACACCTCCCTGAGCACTTCCTTGACCATCCCTTAAGAGCCTTCTGTTGCCACAAAATATTGGGGTCATGATAGGCCAACCAGGGTAGGCCCAGCACCACGGGAAACGCAGGAGAATCAATAAGGTAGAGACTGATTCTCTCCTCACGACCCTCCTGCGTAACCATGCTTTGTGGAGTGGTGGCCTCCCTAATCAGCCCCGACCCTAATGGTTGACTATCTAAGGCATGCACAGGGAAGGGGATATCAACAGGAGCAATGGGGATCCCTAAACTATTGGCAGCATAAGGCGCTCGTTGATTCAGGCGCAGCTGGGAATGCGGGGAAAACTCAGGATTCTATCAACACAAACATGTGAGCAACAAGGGGCTCTGGGTGAGTCTGGTGCCTACTCACCTGGGATGACACGACAGTGCCCTGCCTGCTGCCTCTACTCCCTGAGAAACCCCCCCAGCACCGACCAGCAGTGTGCCCTCTGTGGCCACAGATGGTGCAGGGAATGGCCCCTGCTCTGGTCCCCTTAAGCGCAGCACCTACCAGCTCCATAGACGTCGGATCAGAGGTGCTTGTAGATGGGAATGACAGGCCCCGATCCAAACGTCCTCGGGTGGCCAGCAGGTTATCCAACCGGATGGACATGTCCACCAGCTGGTCGAAGGTAAGAGTGGTGTCCCTGCATGCCAGCTCCCGCCGGATGTCCTCGCGCAGACTGCACCGGTATTGGTCGATCAGGGCCCTGTCACTCCATCCCGCGCCGGCGGCCAGGGTTCGGAACTCCAGCGCAAAGTCCTGTGCGCTCCTTGTCCCCTGTCTGAGGTGAAACAGGCGTTCACCCGCGCTCTACCCTCAGGTGGATAGTCAAACACTGCCCGGAAGCGGCGGGTGAACTCCTCGTAGTGGTCCAACGCCGCTCCGTCCTCTCCCCATATGGCGTTGGCCCACTCCAGGGCTTTCTCGGATAGACAGGAGACAAGGGCGGACACGCTCTCGTGCCCCGAAGGAGCCGGGTGAACGGTCGCCAGGTAGAGCTCCAGCTGGAGTAGAAACCCCTGGCACCTGGCAGCCGTCCCATCATACTCCCTCGGGAGCGCAAGACGAATCCCACTGGGACCAGGTGAAGGAGGGGTGGACAGCGGTGTGGGTTGTAGAGTGGGAGGTTGTGATGATGGTAGAGGCGCTGGAAAACCTCCTCTCTCCCATCGCTCCAGATTTTGCAGCACGCGATCCATGGCTGTCCCGAGACATTGCAACATGGTCGCGTGCTGCTGGATGCGCTCCTCGACTGGCAGAAGAGGGCTGTGTGCTCCTGCTGACTCCATTCTTGGGTGCGTGATTCTGTAATGGGTCTCGGTGATGCAGGTACAGCGGAGTCAGGCGCAGGACAACAAAGATGAGTATTCATCAACTTTACCCCCAAAAAAGGAATAACAATACACGTAGTGATATATTCACACGAAACAACGGACCACGATGCAACGAACAATCACGCACAATAACATGGGGGGAACAGAGGGTTGAATGGGGAACATGTAATCATGGGAATGGAAACCAGGTGTGTAAAAAATGAAAACAAAACCAACGGAAAATGAAAGATGGATCGGTGGCGGTTAGAAGACCGGTGACGTCGACCGCCGAACGCCGCCCGAACAAGGAGAGGGACCGACTTCGGTAGAAGTCGTGACAGTGATGCCAATTCAGCCGGAAAAATGTAAATTGTTCAACAACAACGGTAATGGCCTGTCATCAAGGCAAAGGGGAGCTATTTGAAGAATCTGAAATATAAAATATACACCTTTTTGATTCCATATGTGTTATTTCATAGTTTTTATGTGTTCACTATTATTCTACAATGTAGAAAACTAATAAAAATAAAGAAAAACCCAGGAATGAGTAGGTGTTCTAGAACATTTTGACCTGTAGTGTAGTTAAAATGTCTAATTTATAGCTGTGTTACATCCTTGTCTGCGTTCCAAATGGCACTCTGTTCTCTATGTTGCACTACTGTTGACCAGGTCCCATAGGGTCCTGTATACCAGATCTGGTCAATAGTAGTGGCTGCTCAGTGAAATGACCTGTCCTGATTTGTCATAGACGCTTGCTAAAAAACTTTAATGAGCAAACTTTCCTTCATGACCTGGCCTCTGTAAATTAGAATAGAATCCGCTTGGAGCTTATTTTTTACAAATATTTTCAGTGGTATTGTTAACAAACACGCCCCATGAAGAAAATGAGAATTAAAAAGAGGTTCCGCCCCTGGTTCGACCATGATCTGGCAGAGTTACTCTGCCCATGTCCCTTAATGTTGATAATATGGTTGTTACCGACAAGAAGCACATGGCTGAGCTCTTTAATCACCACTTCATTAAGTCAGGATTCCTTTTTGACTCAGCCATGCCTCCTTCCCCATCCAACATTTCCTCATCTCCCACTCCTTCTAATGCGACTATCCCCGATGCTTCTCCCTCTTTTTCCCTCTGCCCCGCTACAAAGTTTCTCCCTGCAGGCAGTCACTGAGTCTGAGGTGCTAAAGGAGCTCCTTAAACTTGACCCCCAAAAAACATCTGGGTCAGATAGTTTAGACCCTTTCTTCTCTGACCTTGTTAACCTGTCTCTCCTCTCTGGGGAGGTTCCCATTGCTTGGAAGGCAGTCACGGCGCGTCCTTTATTTAAAAGGGGAGATCAAGCTCATCCTAACTGTTATAGGCCAATTTCTATTTTGCCCTGTTTATCAAAAGTGTTGGAAAAACTTGTCAATAATCAACTGACTGGCATTCTTGATGCCTATAGTATTCTCTGTGGTATGCAATCTTTTGATACGGTCGACTTTTCCATTCTTGTGGGCCGGCTAAGAAGCTTTGGTGTCCCTGAGGAGCCTTTTGCCTGGGTTGATAACTACTTCTCTCAAAGAGTGCAGTGCATAAAGTCAGAAAGTCTGCTATCTCAGACACTGCCTGTCACCAAGGGAGTACCCCAAGGCTCGATCTTAGGCCCCACGCTCTTCTCAATTTACATCAACAACATAGCTCAGGCAGTAGGACATTTTCTCATCCATTATATGCAGATGATACAGTCTTACACAGCTGGCCCCTCCCCGGATTTTGTGTTAAACGCTCTACGACAAAGCTTTGTTGCTGTCCAACAAGCTTTCTCTACCCTTAACCTTGTTCTGAACACCTCCAAAACAAAGGTCATGTGGTTTGGTAAGAAGAATGCCCCTCCACCCTCCGGTGTTATTACTACCTCTGTGCGTTTAGAGCTTGAGGTAGTCACCTCATACAAGTACTTGGAGTATGGCTAGACAGTGCACGGTCCTTCTCTCAGCACATACAAAGCTGCAGGCTAAAGTTAAATCTAGACTTTGTTTCCTCTATTGCAATCGATCCTCTTTCACCCCAGCTGCCAAACTAACCCTGATTCAGATGACCATCCTACCCATGCTAGATTACGGAGACATCATTTATAGATCGGCAGATAAGGGTGCTCTCAAGCAGCTAGATGTTCTTTACCATTCGGCCATCAGATTTGCCACCAATGCTCCTTATAGGACACATCACTGCACTACTCCTCTGTAAACTGGTCATCTCTGTATACCTGTCACAAGACCCACTGGTTGATGCTTATTTATAAAACCCTCTTAGGCCTCACTCCCCCCTATCTGAGATATCTACTGCTGCCTTCATCCTCCACATACAACACCCATTCTGCCAGTCACATTCTGTTAAATGTCCCCAAAGCACACATATCCCTTTTCAGTTCGCTGCAGCTAGCGACTGGAACGAGCTGCAACAAACACTCAAACTGAACAGTGTTTTGTATATACAGTTGAAGTCGGAAGTATACATACACCTTAGCCAAATACATTTAAACTCAGTTTGTCACAATTCCTGACATTCCTAGTAAAAACTCCCTGTCTTAGGTCAGTCATGATCACCATTTATTTTAAGAATGTGAAATGTCAGAATAATAGTAGAGAGAATGATTTATTTCAGCTTTTATTTCTTTCATCACATTCCCAATGGGTCAGAAGTTGACATACACTCAATTAGTATTTGGTAGCATTGCCTTTCAATTGTTTAACTTGGGTCAAACGTTTCGGGTAGCCATCCACAAGCTTCCCACAATAAGTTAGGTTAGTTTTGTCCCATTCCTCCTGACAGAGCTGGTGTAACTGAGTAAGGTTTGTAGGCCTCCTTGTCTGCACAAGCTTTTTCAGTTCTGCCCACAAATGTTCTATAGGACTGAGATCAGGGCTTTGTGATGGACACTCCAATACCTTGATTTTGTTGTCCTTAAGCCATTTTGTCACAACTTTGGAAGTATGCTTGGGGTCATTGTCGATGTGGAAGACCCATTTGCGACCACGGTACAATACGGTACAGTAGGTACAATAAGGTACAATACAGTACAACACGGTACAATACAGTCCATTAGGTTTAATACGGTACAGTAGGTAAAATACGGTACAGTAGGTACAATAAGGTACAATACGGTACAACACGGAACAATACGATCCAGTAAGTACAATACAGTACAGTAGTTACAATACGGTACAATACGGTACAGTAGGTACAATACAGTATGTACAATACGGTACAGTAGGTACAGTAGGTAAAATACAGTTCAGTCTGTACAGTAGGTACAGTAGGTACAATACGGTATAGTAGTTATAGTATGTACAATACAATATAATAGGTACAGTAGGTACAGTAGGTATAGTAGGTACAATACGGTACAGTAGGTGCAGTAGGTACAGAAGGTGCAGTAGGTACAGTAGGTACAGTAGGTACAGTAGTTGCAGTAGGTTCAGTAGGTGCAGTAGGTTCAGTAGGTGCAGTAAATACAGTAGGTTCAGTAGGTACAGTATGTTCAGTATGTTCAGTAGGTACAATGCGGTTCAGTAGGTACAATGCGGTTCAGTAGGTACAGTAGGTACAATAGGTACAGTAGGTTCAGTAGGTGCAGTAGGTTCAGTAGGTTCAGTAAATACAGTAGATACAGTAGGTACAGTAGGTACAATGTGGTTCAGTAGTTTCAGTAGGTTCAGTAGGTACAGTAGGTTCGGTAGGTTCAGTTCACTGTACCTACTGTACCGTATTGTTCAAACTGTACCTACTGTACCTACTGTACTGTATTGTACATACTGTACCTACTGTACATACTGTACCGTATTGTACCTACTGTACTGTATTGTACCTACTGTACCGTATTGTACATACTGTACTGTATTGTACCTACTGTACCGTATTGTACATACTGTACCTACTGTACCTACTGTACCTACTGTACTGTATTGTACATACTGTACTGTATTGTACCTACTGTACCTACTGTACCTACTGTACCGTATTGTACGTACTGTACCTACTGTACCTACTGTACCGTATTGTTCAAACTGTACCTACTGTACCTACTGTACTGTATTGTACCTACTGTACTGTATTGTACCTACTGTACCGTATTGTACATACTGTACTGTATTGTACCTACTGTACCTACTGTACTGTATTGTACAAACTGTACCGTATTGTACCTACTGTATTGTATTGTACCTACTGTACCGTATTGTACCTACTGTACTGTATTGTACCTTCTGTACCGTATTGTACCTACTGTACCGTATTGTACCTACTGTACTGTATTGTACCTACTGTACCGAACCTACTGTTCAAATAAACCTACCATTAAATTTATAGACTGATCATTTCTTTGTCAGTGGGCAAACGTACAAACGTCTAATATGGTACTCTCTGTCTGTCTCTCTCTCTCTCTCTCTCTCTCTCTCTCTCTGTGTAAAATTGATTACCCACAGCCTCTTTCCTGTGTCCTTGTGATGCGTTCTGGTAATAAATAAATTCATATCAGAATAATACTCCCACACAACCAATTACCTCTCTCTGCATCGGGGCTCCTTTGTAAAATAGATATACTGAACCTACTGTACCTACTGAACCGTATTGTACCTAGTGAACTTACTGAACCTACTGAACCGTATTGTACCTACTAAACCATATTGTACCTACTGAACCTACTGAACCTACTGAACCGTATTGTACCTACTAAACCTACTGTACCTACTGAACCGCATTGTACCTACTGAACCGCATTGTACCTACTGAACCTACTGAACCTACTGAACCGCATTGTACCTACTGAACCTACTGAACCTACTGAACCGTATTGTACCTACTGAACCTACTGAACCGTATTGTACCTACTGAACCTACTGAACCTACTGAACCACATTGTACCTACTGAACCTACTGAACCGTATTGTACCTACTGAACCTATTGAACCTACTGAACCGCATTGTACCTACTGAACCTACTGAACCTACTGAGCCTATTGAACCGCATTGTACCTACTGAACCGCATTGTGCCTACTGAACCTACTGAACCTACTGAACCTACTGTACCTACTGTATTTACTGAACCTACTGAACCTACTGCACCTACTGAACCTACTGTACCTATTGTACCTACTGAACCTACTGTACATACTGCACCTACTGAACCTACTGTACCTATTGTACCTACGGAACCTACTGCACCTACTGTACCTACTGAACCGTATTGTACCTACTTTACCTACTGTACCTACTGTACCATATTGTACTTACTGTACCTACTATACCGTATTGTACCTACTGTACCTACTGTACCGTATTGTACATACTGTACCTACAATACCGTATTGTACCTACTGTACATACTGTACCTATTGTACTGTATTGTACCTACTGTACCGTATTGTACCTACTGTACCGTATTGTACCTACTGTACCGTATTTCACCTACTGAACCTACTGAACCTACTGTACCTATTGTACCTACTGAACCTACTGAACATACTGCACCTACTGAACCTACTGTACCTATTGTACCTACGGAACCTACTGCACCTACTGTACCTACTGAACCTACTGAACCTACTGTACCTACTGTATATACTGTACTACTGTACCTACTGAACCTACTGTACCTACTGAACCTACTGAACCTACCGAACCTACTGTACCTACTGTATTTACTGAACCTACTGAACCTACTGCACCTACTGAACCTACTGTACCTATTGTACCTACTGAACCTACTGAACATACTGCACCTACTGAACCTACTGTACTTATTGTACCTACGGAACCTACTGCACCTACTGTACCTACTGAACCGTATTGTACCTACTTTACCTACTGTACCTACTGTACCGTATTGTACCTACTGTACCTACTGTACCGTATTGTACATACTGTACCTACAATACCGTATTGTACCTACTGTACATACTGTACCTATTGTACTGTATTGTACCTACTGTACCGTATTGTACCTACTGTACCGTATTTCACCTACTGTACCTACTGTACCGTATTGTTCAAGCTGTACCTACTGTACCTACTGTACGGTATTGTACATACTGTACCTACTGTACATACTGTACCGTATTGTACCTACTGTACTGTATTGTACCTACTGTACCGTATTGTACATACTGTACTGTATTGTACCTACTGTATTGTATTGTACCTACTGTACCGTATTGTACATACTGTACTGTATTGTACCTACTGTATTGTATTGTACCTACTGTACCGTATTGTACCTACTGTACCGTATTGTACATACTGGTCTGTATTGTACATACTGTACCTACTGTAGGATCCACCTATAGCCTCGAAATCCAAACTGATTGATTGGATTTTGACTGATTGATTGGATTTTGACTGATTGACCTGGGTAAATAAAGGGTAACTAAAAATAAACAGTGTCCTCTGCAGAGAGAGAGCGTGAGATTATCCACCCCTTTCCACAAGTCTGTCCCGCGGTGGCCTGTGAGTGTCCTGTCATGCTCCAATTCCTCTAAGAAGGAAAATAGCTGGAGTGAGTTTCTCTGACAGA
This sequence comes from Brachymystax lenok tsinlingensis, assembly GCA_030435695.1. Lineage (NCBI taxonomy): Eukaryota > Metazoa > Chordata > Actinopteri > Salmoniformes > Salmonidae > Brachymystax > Brachymystax lenok. The sequence goes on along the minus strand of CM059797.1, from coordinate 6,975,591 downwards.
AAGAGATGTAAAGATTGCGTGTGTGTTTATTCATGTCTACAGGTCCTCGTTGACGTGAATGCCATTACAACATGTGTGGTCAACACCGACTACTGTCTGTGGTGTTTTTTAGGCTACCAGCTAGAATCTGGTCATAACAAAGGATCAGTTCTCTTTAAGTGTTCCTAAGTTTTCTTCTATTTCATTGTCATTCTATGACTTGACCATGGCATGTTAAAATCATAATTTATTGATGAAACCAAACTGTTCCAAGCTTTATCTGATCTCTCTCTCTCTCTCTCTCTCTCTCTCTCTCTCTCTCTCTCTCTCTCTCTCTCTCTCTATCTCTCTCATATAGTAACTTTCAACAGAAAATGATTTGTTGAAATGTTTAGTTATATTTCTCCTTTTCAGAGCTCAGAGTTAGTTTCACGTCTGTTTTCTCCAACCAGCTTTGGCCTGATGAGCAGCAGCAATAACAAATTAGTCAAAAACAACTGTCAGCAATGAAGTGGTCTAGGCCATTTAATCCTCTGCTGATGTACAGTAATGTGTTCTGCGGTTTGGGTTTCTGCTAGTAGGCCGCTCATTTACTACATTACAATGTGTTAGGCATTTAATAAAGTCTGTTATGTAAAATGGAAATCTGGAATGAGTTAAACCAGAGACCGCCAGCAGCCTTAGGAGCCCAACCAAAGGAATTGGTATAAACAGTTTATGTCCTTATAAAAGGATGGAATCAAATCCTTTGGGTCTGTATTTAATGGGCTGCTGTGTTGTCCTGAAACTGACCATGTGCTTATGCGACTGGATTTATATTGCGTTTCTCAAGGCAATACATTTTTTTAAATTAAATTGCTTTAATTTAAGTTTTGATTTGAACTGTTAAAAAAATATATATATTGACCCATCAAAACAATATAGTGAGTAACAACAGAAAACAGAAACAACAGAAAGAATGGAAGAAGGAAAATAAATAGGCAGTCTGGTTTTGGTTTTGCGGTCTATGTTGTACGGTTGAATCATATGACCAGCTTCTTGCACAACAACAATTTTGTCTATTCCAAAAAGTCAAGGCCTAATGGTGGATATTTACGATAATACCCAGAAGGAATTTACTACGAACTATTATCCCAAAACATTATCAGTGACATAAACTGCCAACACAAAATTCCAATGCTGTGAATGCCAGTATACTTTATGTTAATTGTGTCCCCAGATATACTGCACATCGTTGTCTATACTGCACATAGTTTTGTAGTTATCCATCGCCACACTTTCCTGGCAAGCTGGTATAAGTCATTCTCTTACCTCACCACCATGTCAATGAGCACTGGTAGATTTATTGTCAATACATCCAGTTATGTGAGATTGCATCTCAAATATAACTTCATAGACCTGCTTCTAATCATTTTTTCACATACTGTATCTGGTACATTTGGGATTTTGATGTTGTTGTGTGTTGGTCAACTATAGCAGGCTGTTGGTTGTCACTAACCAATGTAGCGTGCTGTTGTTTGCCACTGCTGGTCATAACCAGTACCCTTGAACAGGCCAGTCCAGTACCGTTGGGCTTGGTTTGGCTCAGCTCATCATGGTGAAAAGGTTTAAACGTTTCTCCTTATACAGTGACTCATGAGCAGCGAGTGAGGACTGTCCACTGAGGTGGGCCCTGAGGTGGGCCCTGAGGTGGGTCCTGAGGTGGGCCCTGAGGTGGGCCCTGAGGTGGGTCCTGAGGTGGGCCCTGAGGTGGGTCCTGAGGTGGGCCCTGAGGTGGGTCCTGAGGTGGGCCCTAAAGTGGGCCTTGAGGTGGGTCCTGAGGTGGGTCCTGAGGTGGGCCTTGAGGTGGGTCCTGAGGTGGGCCTTGAGGTGGGCCCTGAGGTGGGCCCTGAGGTGGGTCCTGAGGTGGGCGCTGACACTGTTCTTGTGGTGTTGATTCATGCTCAGGTCAATTCAGTTGAGATGTTGCTTATTTATACGTACACTATATTTGTCATCTATTTTATTAAGCTTTTTTCATTTAATGTTTTTATTATTTCTTACTGTTGTCGAGTGGGAACATTCATTGGACTGTACTCTATGTGTATCCTGTGCATATGACAAATAAACTTGACCTTGCTTGTTTGATCTGCGCTCTGTTTCAGACTGTTTTGATTAACAACAGTAGAAGCTGTTTAGGCTACGTTCAGGTATTTACGGTTTCATAATAATGTATTCCAGATAGCTGCCAGACTTTGGTTCAAATACTATTTGAAATCTAGTGATAGATAAAATAAATAACTTTTCAAAAATCACAAATTCATTGGTAAACAGGTCGGAGCACTCAAAACACAGGCAGGGATATTCTCTTAGTTCAGGCTTCATTCCATGAGCTGATTTGACTCGTTTTTACGTCATGTGACCTCTACCTTAAGAGTGTTTTTGGAGCATTTAAAATGCTTTTAATGTTTGCTTTGATTTCAGATCATCTTTAAACCCAGGTAGTTCTGTTGGACACCTGGGACTTCTTCCCCTGGTCTGGTGACGGCCCGGTATGGCCTGGTCTGGTCCTTTCGTGTTAATAACGTGCACGCTGGGGGTCGGTAAGCAAGTACAGGGAGTGAATAATTTAATAAATAAACGAACATGGAACAAAACAAGAAACACGAGTAGCGTACAGACATGAAACAGAAACAGAGTCAATAACGCCTGAGGAAAGAACCAAGGGGGAGTGACAGATATAGGGGGAGGTAATCAGGAAGGTGATGAAGCCCATGAGGCGCCGGTACGTGCAACGATGGTGTCAGGTGTTTTCCGTAATGAAGAGAAAACTGGCGCCGGAGAGGAGGAGCGGGAGTAAACGTGACATCCTGCGTAACTTCCAGAACCACAGTTGTTCGTTTAGAAGATCATAGTAACTGATCACGGAAGCTGTGTGTGTGTGTGTTACTGTGCTGATTAAATAAGCTTTGGCTTTGGCAAACAGTACAGGAGTACACTACAATACACGAAGCCGTTAACATTGGATATACTATGTGTCAGAGATTAAATGTGCCTCCATTCACCCACGCCCACACAAAGAAACCATGTTTCATAACACAGCTGACAAAAGGGTTATAATTAGCCTAGAAAAAAATAGAAACTTTCCAATCCACTCTCTTTGGAGGGCCTTCAGTCAGTCATCATAGTAGTGGAGGTGGTTCCCCTCTATGGTGTGTGTGTGTGGATTGCTGGGTTGTTGTTTGTCAAGCTGACCCCTATAAGGGGCACATGTAGATATTGCCTGTGACACATGAATACTGTACAGACAGGACGGTTTACTGTACAGACAGGACGGACTACTAAACAGACAGGACGGTCTACTGTGCAGACAGGACTGTCTACTGAACAGACAGGACGGTCTACTGTACAGACGGTATACTCTACAGACAGGACTGTCTACTGTACAGACAGGACTGTCTACTGTACAGACTGTCTACTGTACAGACTGTACATGATGGTAGCAGAGAGACAGATAGACACATACTGTAGGTGGCATACTGGGGGCTCTCCAAAGCCGGCCTGCCAAGTGTTGCAGCGTCACAACAGACCCGGGTTCGATCCCAGACTGTGTCACAGCCGGTCGTGACTGGGAGGCGGCGCACAATTGGCCCAGCGTCGTCCGGGTTAGGTGAGGGTTTGGCCGACTGGGATTTCCTTGTCCCATCGCGCTCTAGCGGGCCGGGCGCTTGCAAGCTGACTTCTGTCGCCAGCTGGACGGTGTTTCCTCCAAAACATTGGTGCGGCTGGCTTCTGGGTTAAGCAGGCAGTACGGCTTGGCAGGGTCGTGTTTCGGAGGACGCATGGCTCTCGACCTTTGCCTCTCCCGAGTCCGTAGGGGAGTTGCAGCGATGGGACAAGACTGTAACTACCAATTGGAAATCACGAAATTGGGGTGGGGGAATCCTTTCTTGTTAATTGATCTGGCCTGTTGTTTAGGTTTAGGTTGAGGCCCGTCTGCTCTGCTCTGCTCTGCTCTGCCAGCCCGTGGCAACACCAAAGCTGGACTAAATCCCTGAATATTTCCCGGTACTGGCTTTGCCCCAGGCATTTTAATCTGTATTGGAGGAGAACATGTCCATTGTGAAAAGCTAAGCTTTCTAAAGTGTTGTTTGTAAGAAGTTAATTGTACGATGTGGCAGTCTCCATCCCTCCCTGGCATGACTCTCCTTTGTTTGGACTGTGGACAATAGCGTTAATGTCTGTCTGCCTGTATCCCAAAGGGCATCCTATTCCCTATAAAGTGCACTAGTTATGACCAGAGCCCTATGGTACTAAGTAGGGTTCCATTTGGGACGTACCCCGTGTGTTAGTCGTGCTGTGTGTAGCAGAATAACACCGTCGCTCCGATCTCTCATTTCTCATTGCTGTGGTTCTTGTTTTTTGTGAAGCCTGCCAGGAACAATGATGGGGGATATGTGCAAATTCTGAAGTAATCATTACGGTTGGATTATGAGTTATTTTGAATGGATTTCAATTGGAACCCCCAAGGACTTAAACAGCTGTATTTATACCACTAGGTTCAACCTATCCAAACGTCGAAATCGTCTGTTTTTGTAACACTCAGTCTCCGTGTTCAGGTTGTCACAGACTTTTTGGCGAGGTCATTCAGTGGCAATATCTGCACACACACACACACACACACACACACACACACACACACACACACACACAAATGAATATTGCTCTAGATCATGACTGTACCCCTCTCATACCCCCAATACACCTCTCACACCCCTCTCAAACACCTCCCTCTCATACCCCTCTCATACCACACCTCTCATACCCCCCGTCATACCCCCTCCCAACCCCCATACCCCTCTCATACCCCTTTTAGACCCCCCCATACTCCTCTCACACACCCTCTCAGACCCCTCTGATACCCCTACCAAATCCCTCTCATACCCCTCTCATACCCCTCCCATACCCCTCTCATACCCCTCCCTCATATACACTTCTCATACCCCTTCCATACCCTACTCCTACCCCTGTCTGCTGAAATCAGTAGTCTATTGATCCAACATGACAACAGAGTCAAATTTTCCTGCCAACAGTGGATGCTTTTCAGTGATTGATAATAATTTCCCCAGAACCTAGAGGAGTGGTAAAAACTCTAGGAAACCTGTGAGTCGTCTAGGGTCAATAGACAGTATCCCCCTTGTATGGTGTGCACTGTCTGCTGAATGGAATATACAATGCCTTTGGAAAGCATTCAGACCACTTGACTTTGTCCACATTTTGTTAAGTTACAGTCTTTCTCTAAAATTGGTTGAATAGTTTTTTCATCATCAATCTACACACAATACCCCCATAATGACAAAACAAAAACAGGTTTTATACATTTTTGCTAATTTATAAAAAATAAAAAATAAAAATATGACATAATTATTCAGACCCTTTACTCAGTCCTTTGATGAAGCACCTTGTGCAGCGATTACAGCATCGAGTCTTCTTGGGTATGACGCTACAAGCTTGCCACGCCTGTATTTGGGGAGTTTCTCCCATTCTTCTCTGCAGATCCTCTCAAGCTCTGTCAGGTTGGATGGGGAGCGTTGCTGCACAGCTATTTTCAGGTCTCTCCAGAGATGTTCGATCGGGTTCAAGTCCGGGCTCTGGCTGGGCCATTCAAGGACATTCAGAGACTCGTCCCGAAGCCACTCCTGCGTTGTCTTGGCTGTGTGCTTAGGGTCGTTGTCCTGTTGGAAGGTGAACCTTCACCCTGTAAACACATACAGGCTACACATACTGTAAACGCATACAGGCTACACATACTGTAAACACATACAGGCTACACATACTGTAAACACATACAGGATACACATACTGTAAAAACATACAGGATACAAATACTGTAAACACATACAGGATACACATACTGTAAACACATACAGGATACATATACTGTAAACACATACATGCTACACAAACTGTAAACACATACAGGAAAACATACTGTAAACACATACAGGACACACATACTGTAAACGCATACAGGATACACATACTGTAAACACATACAGGATACACATACTGTAAACACATACATGCTACACATACTGTAAACACATTCAGGATACACATACTGTAAACACATACAGGATACACATACTGTAAACACATACATGCTACACATACTGTAAACACATTCAGGATACACATACTGTAAACACATACAGGATACACATACTGTAAACACATACATGCTACACATACTGTAAACACATACAGGATACACATACTGTAAAGACATATATGCTACACATACTGTAAACAGATTCAGGATACACATACTGTAAACACATACAGTATACACATACTGTAAACACATACAGGATACACATACTGTAAACGCATACAGGATACACATACTGTAAACACATACAGGCTACACATACTGTAAACACATACAGGATACACATACTGTAAACACATACAGGCTACACATACTGTAAACACATACATGCTACACATACTGTAAACACATACATGCACACACGCAAGCATACACACGCTCACACGTGTGGACACACAGACACGCGTGTAAACATGAGTGTGCACAGACAAGCAAGCAATCTAGCAAGCGAAGACACACACATTATTCTTTTGAGAAATTCATTGTCATCTTTCTGTTGATCTCAAACGGTCACATTATGTCAACATCTTCGGATTGTTCTGTGTTGTCAATGTTATTGTGAATGTGATTCAATGTCCGCTTCTCACCAGCAGCATCTGAAAGGTGCTGTACGGCTGGACGATGCCCTGAAGTGCTGATCACATGCCTGTTGAAGCTTTACAATGGGTTAGGGTTAGTACTATAACCTAGACCATAGACGCCACTCTTCAGGTTTCGCCCATAAAAAGCTGTGTGTATTATTACAAACAAACTTATGTAAACATGTACACTGTTACACTTTCACACATGAATCACTGTTCTCCACATTGAAACAGTCAGACAGGACACACACACACACCGCTTCAGTCACACAATAACATTGTTCACAAATGGGAAAACTGTTTTTAATATCACTTCTGTGCATCCTAAAAGCTGCTGTGGGAAACATTACAGAATGATGTCTTAATTAGATTCCAGTTCCTTCTCCTGCCTGGTGGAACTTGCCACATTGTCTGTATCCAAAATGGCGCCCTATTTCCTTTATAGTGAACAACTTTTGACCAGGGCCCATAGAGTTCTGGTCAAAAGTAGTGCGCAACGGGAGGGAAACAGGGCACCATTTAGGATGAAACTATGGTGATGAAGACAGACATGATCCATAGTACAGCTACAACGTGTTTATTTAAATGGTACATTCTGTCTTCCTGAATGAAGGTCAGTGGTGAAGGCTCACATCCCTGACTTGGTAGGTACTTCCCCAACGTTTCCATACAAGCAAAGTGTCTTGGTGTGGATTGAATTTGTCGACTGTTTCGTCAGATAAAACCAGCCTTGTGCCTCTGGTCAGGGTCAACAACATCGTGCTTTGCTGAGTTGTGTCATTTCCAAGTATTCTTATATGGAATGTATTTGCCTGATTCCTAGGGCATTATCTCTGGGAGCTGAGTCAGGTCTGAGTCAGGTCTGAGTCAGGTCTTCATGTACCAGGCAAGGTAACTCATCACGTGAATCTGGTTGGCCGAACCACTTCCATTACACTTACATAACAAATCCCTCCCCTAAATCCTCCCCATCATCCTCACATTTGTCAGCCCGTTTGACTCTCAACACTTAACAGGCCAGTTTGAGGTCAATTACGACTAAAGCCACAGTCAGGGGCTTAACAAAGAGATTAATCGGTCACTTTGGCAGCTGCCAAATGCCTCAACCCTCTTTCCCCTCTGCTTTCTACCTCTGCAGCGTCCTTCTCATCTTTGTTCTCCTACTCCTCCTCCTCTTCCTCCTTCTCTCTTCTTGATCCATCCTCCGTCATATGGAACTCATCTTGTGTTCAGCAGAGAGAGAGAAAGAGAGAGAAAGAGAGAAAGAGAGAAAGAAAGAGAGAGAAAGAAAGTGAGAGAAAGAGAACGAGAGAGACACCATTGAAAACACAACCCAAATTTATATTTATTTATTTTCCCTTTTGTACTTTAACTATTTGCACATCGTTACAACACTGTACATAGCCATAATATGACATTTGAAATGTCTTTATTCCTTTGAAACTTTTGTGAGTGTAATGTTTACTGTTAATTTTTGATTGTTTATTTCACTTTTGTTTATTATCTATTTCACTTGCGTGGGTAATGTTAACATATGTTTCCCATGCCAATAAAGCCCTTTGAATTTAATTTAATTGAGAGTGAGAGAGTGAGAGAGAGAGAGTGAGAGAGAGAGAGAGAGAGAGAGAGAGAGAGAGAGAGAGAGAGAGAGAGAGAGAGAGAGAGAGAGAGAACCCACTCCGTTCTCTCAGCTGTGCAGCAGTTTATGGGGGTGTTGCCCTGCCCTACCTGGTCCATACTATAAATATTTATGGGGATTTTGCCCTGTCCTGTTGGTCAATACTAGACATATTTATGAGGTCCTGTTCTCTATGGGTCCTACTTGTTTAATAATGGTTCTCTCTGGGACCTATTTTCTTTATAATGTGTCTCAATGGAACCCTACTTGCTTTATAATGGTTCTCTATGGGAACCTACTTGTTTTATAATATTTCCCAATGTCCCTACTTGTTTTATAATGGTTCTCTATGGGCCCTACTTGTTTTATAATGGTTCTCTATGGGCCCTACTTGTTTTATAATGGTTCTCTATGGGCCCTACTTGGTTTATAATATTTCTCAATGTCCCTACTTGCTTTATAATGGTTCTCTATGAGACCCCTCTTTTATAATGGTTCTCTATGGGGCCTACTTGTTTTATAATGGTTCTCTATGGGCCCTACTTGTTTTATAATGGTTCTCTATGGGGCCTACTTGTTTTATAATGGTTCTCTATGGGGCCTACTTGTTTTATAATGGTTCTCTATGGGGCCTTACTAAGCTTATTGTCCTTATTTGTCAGATTCTGGCCGCTGCAGCTAAATTGTTATCCATTTATCCGATGCTGTCAATGTGCTTTTGTAGTGGTTAGGATTCAGCCAACTGAATTGATGGAAACCCAAAGTCTTTGAATGGCATTTGTATGGGCTTAACCTCCTGTTCATTGAGAGGCAGAGGATGTTTCGAGTGATTTAAGTACCCAACATATACATTGGATTTGAATGATTTAAAATGTGAATTAATTAGATGCTACTTGGTGTAGTTGAGGGTAGTAGTTGTGTAGTGGAGGGTAGTAGTGGTGTAGTGGAGGGTAGTAGTGGTGTAGTGGAGGGTAGTAGTGGAAGGTAGTAGTGGAGGTTAGTAGTGGAGGGTAGTAGTTGTGTAGTGGAGGGTAGTAGTGGAGGGTAGTAGTGGAGGGTAGTAGTGGAGGGTAGTAGTGGAAGGTAGTAGTGGAGGTTAGTAGTGGAGGGTAGTAGTTGTGTAGTGGAGGGTAGTAGTGGAGGGTAGTAGTGGAGGGTAGTAGTGGTGTAGTGGAGGGTGGTAGTGGAGGGTAGTAGTGGAGGGTAGTAGTGGTGTAGTGGAGGGTAGTAGTGGAGGTTAGTAGTGGAGGGTAGTAGTTGTGTAGTGGAGGGTAGTAGTGGAGGGTAGTAGTGGAGGGTAGTAGTGGTGTAGTGGAGGGTAGTAGTGGAGGGTAGTAGTGGAGGGTAGTAGTGGTGAGTGGAGGTAGTGGAGTAGGTAGTAGTGGAGGTAGTAGTGGAGGGTAGTAGTGGAGTGGAGGGTAGTAGTGGTGTAGTGGAGGGTAGTAGTGGAGGGTAGTAGTGGTGTAGTGGAGGGTAGTAGTGGAGGGTAGTAGTGGAGGGTTGTAGTGGAGTGTTGTAGTGGAGGGTAGTAGTGGAGGGTAGTAGTGGTGTAGTGGAGGGTAGTAGTGGAGGGTAGTAGTGGTGTAGTGGAGGGTAGTAGTGGAGGGTAGTAGTGGTGTAGTGGAGGGTAGTAGTGGAGGGTAGTAGTGGTGTAGTGGAGGGTTGTAGTGGAGGGTAGTAGTGGAGGGTAGTAGTGGAGGGTAGTAGTGGTGTAGTGGAGGTAGTAGTGGAGGGTAGTAGTGGTGTAGTGGAGGGTAGTAGTGGTGTAGTGGAGGGTAGTAGTGGTGTAGTGGAGGGTAGTAGTGGAGGGTAGTAGTGGTGTAGTGGAGGGTAGTAGTGGAGGGTAGTGGAGGTTGTAGTGGAGGTGGTGAGTAGTGGAGGGTGTGTGATGGTGAGGTAGTGTAGTAGTAGTAGTGGTGTAGTGGAGGGTAGTAGTGGAGGGTAGTAGTGGAGGGTAGTAGTAGTGTAGTGGAGGGGTTGTAGTGGTGTAGTGGAGGTTGTGAGTGGAGGGTAGTAGTGGGAGGGTAGTAGTGGGGGATTAGTAGTGGTGTAGTGGAGGTGGCAGTGGTGCTGAGTGGAGGGTAGTAGTGGAGGGTAGTAGTGGTGTAGTGGAGGGTAGTAGTGGAGGGGTAGTAGTGGAGGGTTGTAGCAGTGGAGGTTGTAGTGGAGGGTAGTAGTGGTGTAGTGGAGGGTAGTAGTGGTGCTTAGTGGAGGGTAGTAATTGGAGGAGTAGTAGTGGAGGGTAGTAGTAGTGTAGTGGAGGTTGTAGTGGTGTAGTGGAGGTTGTAGTGGAGGGTAGTAGTGGAGGGTAGTAGTGGGGGTAGTAGGTGGTGTAGTGGAGGGTTGTAGTGGAGGGTATCAGTGGTAGTAGTGGAGGGTAGTGAGTGTGGTGTAGGGGAGGGTAGTAGTGGAGGTGTTGTAGGGTGGAGTAGTGGTGTAGTAGTGGAGGTCAGTAGTAGTGGTGTAGTGGAGGGTAGTAGTGGTGTAGTGGAGGGTAGTAGTGGAGGGTAGTAGTGGAGGGTAGTAGTAGTGTAGTGGAGGTTGTAGTGGTAGTAGTGGAGGGTTGTAGTGGAGGGTATTAGTGGAGGGTGAGTAGTGGGGGGGTAGTAGAGAGTGAGGTGTAGTGGAGGAGTTGTAGTGGAGGGTAGAAGTGGGAGGGTAGTAGTGGAGGGTAGTAGTGGAGGTAGTAGTAGTGGTAGTAGTGGAGGGTAGTAGTTGTGTAGTGGAGTGTAGTGGTGGAGGGTAGTATTAGTGGTGTAGTGGAGAGTAGTAGAGAGGAGGGTAGTAATTGGAGGGTAGTAGTGGAGGGTGTAGTGGAGGGTAGTAAGAGGAGGTAGTAGTGGAGGTAATCAGTGGTAGTAGTGGAGGGTTGTAGTAGAGGAGGGTAGTAGTGGAGGGTGGCAGTGGAGTGGTGTAGTGGAGTGAATTGTAGTGGGGAGGGTAGTAGAGGAGGGTAGTAGTGGAGGGTAGTAGTGTGGTGTAGTGGAGGTGCAGTAGATGGAGGTGTAGTAGGAGGGTGTAGTTGTAGTGGAGGGTTTAGTAGTGGGTGTAGGTAGTGGTGTAGTGGATTAGTGGTAGTGAGTGGAGGGTAGTGAGTGGAGGGTAGTAGTGGAGGGTAGTAATAGTGTAGAGGAGGGTAGTAGTGGAGGGTAGTAGTGGTGTAAGTGGAGGGTAGTAGTGGAGGATGTGTAGTAGTGTAGTGGAGGGTAGTGAGTGGAGGTAGTAGTGGTGTATGTGGAGGGTAGTAGTGGAGGGTAATGTAATAGTGTAGTGGGAGGGTGAGTAGTGGAGGGTAGTAGTAGTGTAGTACAGGAGGGTAGTAGTGGAGGGTTGTTAGTATTAGGGTAGTAGTGGTGTAGTGGAGGGTAGTAGAGAGGGAGGGTTAGTAAGTGGAGGTGAGTAGTAGTGGTGTAGTGGAGGAGTAGTAGTGGAGGGTAGTAGTGTGGAGATGGACGTGAGTGTAGTGGAGGGTTGTGAGTGGAGGGGTAGTAGTGTTGTAGTGGAGTGGTAGTAGTGGAGGGTAGTAGTAGTGTAGTGGAGGGTAGTAGTGGAGGGTAGTAGTGGTGTTGTGGAGGGTAGTAGTGGAGGGTAGTAATAGTGTAGTGGAGGGTAGTAGTGGAGGGTAGTAGTAGTGTAGTGGAGGGTAGTAGTGGAGGGTAGTAATGGAGGGTAGTAGTGGTGTAGTGGAGGGTAGTAATGGAGGTTAGTAATGGAGGGTAGTAGTGGTGTAGTGGAGGGTAGTAGTGGAGGGTAGTAATGGAGGGTAGTAGTGGTGTAGTGGAGGTAGTAATGGAGGGTAGTAGGGGAAGGTGAAGTAGTGATGTAGTGGAGGGTGGCTAGTAGTGTAGTGGAGGGGGTAGTAGTGGAGAATTGGTAGTAGTGGTGTTGTGGAGGGTAGTAGTGGAGGGTAGTAATAGTGTAGTGGAGGGTAGTAGTTGTGTAGGGTGGTAGGTAGTGTAGTGGAGACAGTAGTGGAGGTGGTGTGGAGGGTAGTAGTGTGGTGTAGTGGAGGTAGTAATGGAGGGTAGTAATGGAGGGTAGTAGTGGAGGGTAGTAGTGGAGGGTAGTAAAGAGTGGTGTAGTGGAGGGTTAGTAAGAGAGGTGTAGTGGAGGGTAGTAGTGGTGTTGGATGGAGGGTAGTAGTGGAGGGTAGTAATGGTCAGTGGAGGTAGTAGTGAGGTGTAGTGGAGGGGGTAGTAGTGGAGATTAGTAGTTGTGTAGTGGAGGTAGTAGTGGAGATTAGTAGTGGAGGGTAGTGGAGTTGTGTAGTGGAGGGTTATTAGTGGATGGTAGTGGTGGAGGGTGGTAGTTGTGTAGTGGGAGGTAGTAGTGGAGGGTGGTAGGAGTGGTAGTAGTGGAGGGTAGTAGTGGAGAGTAGTAGTGGTGTAGTGGAGGGTAGTAGTGGAGGGTAGTAGTGGAGGGTAGTAGTGGTGTAGTGGAGGTGGTAGTGGAGGGTAGTAGTGGAGGGTAGTAGTGGTGTAGTGGGAGGGGTAGTAGTGGAGGGTAGTAGTAGTTGTGTAGTGGAGGGTGTAGTGGTGTAGTGGTCTGGTGGTGGTTGTAGTGGAGGGTAGTGAGTGGAGGGTGAGTAGTGGAGGGGGTAGTAGTGGGGTAGTAGTGGTGTAGTGGAGGTAGTAGTGGAGTTGTAGTAGTTGTGTAGTGGAGGGTAGTAGTGGAGGGTAGTAGTGGAGATTAGTAGTTGTGTAGTGGAGTGGTAGTAGTGGAGGTGGTAGTGGAGGGTAGTAGTGGGTGTAGTGGAGGGGGTAGTAGTGGAGGGTAGTAGTGGATTTGTGTAGTGGAGTGGTAGTAATTGGAGGGTAGTAGAGGAGGAGTAGTAGTGGAGGGCCAGTAGTGGGAGGGTGGTGGTGAAGGTGTAGTGGAGGGTGTGGTGTGAAAGTAGAGTGGAGGGTGGTAGTGGAGGGTAGTGGTGGAGGGTGGTAGTGGAGGGAGGTAGTGAGTGGAGGGTAGTAGTGGTGTGAGTGGAGGGTAGTAGTGGAGGGTAGTAGTGGGAGGGTAGTAGTGGAGGTGTAGTGGAGGGTAGTAGTGGTAGTAGTGGAGGGTAGTAGTGGAGGGTAGTAGTGGTGTAGTGGAGGGTAGTAGTGTGGTGTAGTGGAGGAGTAGTAGTGTGAGTGTTAGTGGAGGGAGTAGTAGTGGTGGGTAGTAGTGGAGGGTAGTAGTGGTGTAGTGGAGGGTAGTAGTGGAGGGTAGTAGTGGAGGTGGTGTTGTGTAATGGAGGAGGTAGTAGAGGAGGATGGTAGTAGTGGAGGGCAGTAGTGGAGGGTAGTAGAGGTGTAGTGGAGGTAGAGTGGTTGTGTAGTGGAGGATAGTAGTGGTAGATTATGTAGTGGAGGGTAGTAGTGGAGGGTAGTAGTGGAGGGTAGTAGTGGCTGTAGTGGAGGGTAGTAGTGGAGGAGTAGTGGTTGTGTAGTGGAGGGTAGTAGTTGGTGTAGTGGAGGTTGTAGTGGATGGTAGTAGAGGAGGGTAGGTAGTGGAGGGTAGTAGTGTAGGGTAGTAGAGGGGTAGTGAGTGGATGGTAGTAGTGGAATTAGTAGTAGTGTAGTGGTAGTAGTGGTAGGGGTAGTAGAGGAGGGAGGGTAGTGAAGTGGATGGGTAGTAGTGGAGGGTGTAGTAGTTGTGTAGTGGAGGATAGTAGTGGTGTAGTGGAGGTTGTAGTGGAGGGTAGTAGTGGAGGGTAGTGAGTGGAGGTGTAGTTGTGTGAGTGGAGGGTAGTAGTGGATGGTAGTAGTGGAATTGGCTGTTGTGTGAGTGGAGGTCGTAGTGGAGGGTAGTAGTGGAGGGTAGTAGTGGATGGTAGTAGTGGAGGGTAGTAGTTGTGTAGTGGAGGGTAGTAGTGGTGTTGTGGAGGGTAGTAGTGGAGGGTAGTAGTGGAGGGTAGTAGTGGAGGGTAGTAGTGGAGGGTAGTAGAGGTGTAGTGGAGGGTAGTAGTTTGTGTGTAGTGTTGGAGGTAGTAGTGGAGGGTAGTAGAGGAGGGTTAGTAGTGGAGGGTAGTAGTGGAGGGTAGTAGTGGTGTAGTGGAGGTGTAGTAGTGGAGGTGTAGTGGTGGAGGTGTAGTAGTGGAGGGTAGTAGTGGAGGAGGTAGTAGTGGAGGGTAGTAGTGGTGTAGTGGAGGGGGTAGTAGTAGTGGTGTAGTGGAGAGGGTTGTAGTGGAGGGTAGTAGTGGAGGGGTAGTAGTGGAGGGTAGTAGTGGTGTAGTGGAGGGTGAAAGTAGTGGAGGGTAGTAGTGGAGGGTAGTAGTGGAGAGTAGCCTTAGTGGTGTAGTAGGAGGGTTGGTAGTGGAGGGAGTAGTGAGTGGTGTAGTGGAGGTTGTAGTGGAGGGTAGTAGTGGAGGGTTAGTAGTGGTGTAGTGGAGGGTAGTAGTGGAGGGGTAGGTAGTGGAGGGTGAAGTAGTTGGTGTAGTGGAGGAGTAGTAGCGGAGGGTAGTAGTGGAGGGTAGTAGTGGTGTGGTGGAGGGTAGTAGAGGAGGGTTAGTAGTGGAGGTTAGTAGTTGTGGAGGGTAGTTGTGGTGTAGTGGAGGTGGTAGTGGAGTGTAGTAGTGGTGTAGTGGAGGGTAGGTAGCGGGAGAGTGTAGAGTAGAGGGTAGTAGTGGTGTAGTGGAGGGAGATTAGTGGAGGTAGTGAGGGAGTAGTAGTGGAGGGTAGTAGTGGAGGGTAGTAGTGGTGTAGTGGAGGGTTGTAGTGGAGGGTAGTAGTGGTGTAGTGGAGGAATTAGTAGCGTGGAGGGTATTAAGTGGAGGGTAGTAGTGGTGTAGTGGAGAGGGAAGTTGTGGAGAATTAGTAGTGGTGTAGTGGAGGTAGTAGTGGAGGGTGGCTAGTGGTGTGAGTGGAGGGTAGTAGTGGAGGGTAGTAGTGGTGTAGTGGAGTGGTAGTAGAGGAGGGTAGTAGTGGAGGGGTAGTTGTGGTGTAGTGGTAGTTGTGTGGTAGTAGTGGAGGGTTGTAGTGGAGGTAGTAGTGGTGTAGTGGAGGGTAGTGAGTGGAGGGTAGTAGTGGAGGGAGTAGTAGTGTGTGTAGTGGAGAGGTAGTGAGTGGAGGTAGTAGTGGTGCCCAGTGGAGGGTAGTGGAGTGGAGGTAGTAGTGGAGGGTAGTGAGTGGTGTAGTGGAGGTATTAGTGGAGGGTAGCTAGTGGAGGGTAGTAGTGGTGTAAGTGGAGGTAGTAGTGGAGGGGGTAGTAGTGGAGGGTAGTAGTGGAGGGAGTGTAGTGGTAGTAGTGGAGGGTAGTAGTGGAGGGTAGTAGTTGGTGTAGTGGAGGGTAGTAGTGGAGGGTAGTAGTGGAGGGTAGTAAGTGGTGTAATGGAGGGTTGTAGTGGAGGTAGTGAGTGGAGGGTAGTAGTGGAGGTGTTAGTGGTGTAGTGGAGGGTAGTAGTGGAGGGTAGTAGTGGTGTAGTGGAGGGGTAGTAGTGGAGGGTAGTAGTGGGGGTAGTAGTGGTAGTAGTGGAGGGTAGTGAAGTGGTGTGAGTGGAGGGTAGTAGTGGGAGGGTAGTAGTGGAGTGTAGTGTGTAGTGTGGAGGGTAGTAGTGGTGTAGTGGAGGGTAGTAGTGGAGGGTAGTGGTGTAGTGGAGGGTAGTAGTGGAGGGTAGTAGTGGCTAGTAGTGGAGGGTAGTAGTGGAGGGTAGTAGTGGAGGGTAGTAGTGGTGTAGTGGAGGGTAGTAGTGGAGGGTAGTAGTGGAGGGGAGGGTAGTGGAGGGTAGTAGAGGTGTAGTGGAGGGTAGTAGTGGTGTAGTGGAGGGTAGTAGTGGAGTAGTGGTGGAGGGGTAGTAGTGGAGGGTAGTAGAGGAGTAGTGGAGTGGAGTAGTAGTGGAGGGTAGTAGTAGTGGAGGTAGTGGAGTGTGTAGTGGAGGGTAGTAGAGTAGTGTGTAAGGTAGTGGAGGTGTAGTGGAGGGTAGTAGTGGAGGGTAGTAGTAGTGGAGTGGAGTAGTGGTAGTGTAGTGGAGGGTAGTAGTGGAGGGTAGTAGTGGTGTAGTGGAGGGTAGTAGTGGTGTAGCAGTAGTGGAGGGTAGTGGTAGTGGAGGGTAGTGGAGGATTGTAGTAGTGGAGTAGTGGTGTAGTAGTGGAGGTGTAGTAGTGGAGGTGTAGTAGTGGAGGTGTAGTAGTGGAGGGTAGTAGTGGTGTAGTGGAGGTGTAGTAGTGGAGGGTAGTAGAGGGTAGTAGGTAGTGGTAGTAGTGGAGGGTAGTAGTGGAGGGTAGTAGTGGTGTAGTGGAGGGTAGTAGGAGGGTAGTAGTGGAGGGTAGTAGTGGAGGGTAGTGGAGTGGAGGGTAGTAGTGGTGCAGTAGTGGAGGGTGGTGTAGTGGAGGGTAGTGAGGGTAGTAGTGGGTAGTAGTGGAGGGTAGTAGTGTGTAGTGGAGGGTGAGGGTAGTGGAGGTAGTGGAGTAGTGGAGGAGGTAGTGAGGTAGTAGTGGAGGGTAGTAGTAGGTAGGTGAGGTGGAGGGTAGTGGAGGTAGTGGAGGAGGTAGTAGTGGTAGTAGTGGAGGGTAGTGGGAGGGTAGTAGTGGAGTGTAGTATGTGTAGTGGAGGGTAGTAGTGGAGGTAGTGGAGGAGTAGTGGTGAGTAGTGGAGGCAGTAGTGGAGGGTAGTAGTGGTGTAGTGGAGAGGTAGTGGAGGGTAGTAGTGGAGGGTAGTAGTGGAGTGTGTAGTGGAGGGGGTAGTAGTGGAGGTAGTAGTGGTGTAGTGGAGGGTAGTAGTGGAGGTAGTAGTGTAGTGGAGGGTAGTAGTAGTGGAGGTAGTAGTGGAGGTAGTAGTAGTGTAGTGGAGGGTAGTGGAGTGGTGTAGTGGAGGGTAGTAGTGGAGGAGGTAGTAGTGGTGTAGTGGAGGGTTGTAGTGGAGGGTAGAGAGGGTGTAGTGGAGGGAGTAGTGGAGGGTAGTAGTGGAGGGTAGTAGTGGTGTAGTGGAGGTAGTAGTGGAGGGTAGTAGTGGAGGGTGAGTAGAGTGGTGGAGGGTAGTAGTGGGAGGTAGTAGTGGAGTGGTAGTAGTGGAGGGTAGTAGTGGTGTAGTGGAGGGTAGTAGTGGAGTGGAGTGGTAGGGTAGTAGTGGAGGGTAGTAGTGGTGAGTGGAGGGTAGTAGTGGAGGTGTAGTAGTGGAGGTGTAGTGGTGGAGGTGTAGTAGTGGAGGTGTAGTGGTGGAGGTGTAGTAGTGGAGGTGTAGTAGTGGAGTTGTAGTGGAGGGTGTAGTGGTGGAGGTGTAGTAGTGGAGGTGTAGTGGTGTAGTGGAGGGTAGTAGTGGAGGGTAGTAGTGGAGGTAGTAGTAGTGTAGTGGAGGTAGTAGTGGAGGGTAGTAGTGGTGTAGTGGAGGGTAGTAGTGGAGGTAGTGGAGGGTAGTAGTGGAGGGTAGTAGTGGTGGTAGTGGAGGGTAGTAGTGGTGTAGTGGAGGGTAGTAGTGGAGTAGTGTGGAGTAGTGGAGGGTAGTAGTGGAGGTGTAGTGGTGGGTAGTAGTAGTGGTGTAGTGGAGGGTTGTAGTGGAGGGTAGTAGTGGGGTGGCAGTGGAGGGTAGTAGTGGAGGGTAGTAGTGGTGCAGTGGAGGGTAGTAGTGGTGTAGTGGAGGGTAGTAGTGGAGGGTAGTAGTGGTGTAGTAGTGAGTGGAGGGTAGTAGTGGAGAGTAGTGGAGGGTAGTAGTGGTGTAGTGGAGGGTAGTAGTGGAGGTAGTAGGAGGGGAGGAGTAGTAGTGGAGGTAGTAGTGGTGTAGTGGAGGGTAGTAGTGGAGGGTAGTAGTGGTAGTGGTGTAGTGGAGGGTAGTAGTGGAGGGTAGTAGTGGAGGAGGGTAGTAGTGGAGTAGTGGAGGGTAGTAGTGGAGGGTAGTAGTGGAGGTAGTAGTGGGTGTAGTGGAGGGTAGTAGTGGAGGGTAGTAGTGGTGTAGTGGAGGGTAGTAGTGGTGTAGTGGAGGGTAGTAGTGGAGGGTAGTAGTGGAGGGTAGTAGTGGAGGGTAGTAGTGGTGTAGTGGAGGGTTGTAGTGGAGGGTAGTAGTGGTGTAGTGGAGGGTAGTAGTGGAGGGTAGTAGTGGAGGGTAGTAGTGGTGTAGTGGAGGGTAGTAGTGGAGGGTAGTAGTAGTGGAGGGTAGTAGTGGAGGGTAGTAGTGGAGGGTAGTAGTGGAGGGTAGTAGTGGTGTAGTGGAGGGTAGTAGTGGAGGGTAGTAGTGGAGGGTAGTAGTGGAGGTAGTAGTGGAGGGTAGGGTAGTAGTGGAGGGTAGGTGGAGGGTAGTGTGGAGTAGTGGAGGGTAGTAGTGGAGGTAGTAGTGGTGTAGTGGAGGGTAGTGGTGGAGGGTAGTAGTGGAGGGTAGTAGTGGTGTAGTGGAGGGTAGTAGTGGAGGGTAGTAGTGGAGGGTAGTAGTGGAGGTAGTGGAGGGTAGTAGTGGAGGGTAGTAGTGGTGTAGTGGAGGGTAGTAGTGGAGGGTAGTAGTGGAGGGTAGTAGTGGTGTAGTGGAGGGTAGTAGTGGAGGGTAGTAGTGGAGGGTAGTAGTGGAGGGTGTAGTGGAGGGTAGTAGTGGAGGGGTGGGAGGTAGTGGTGTAGTGGAGGGTAGTAGTGGAGGGAGTAGTAGTGGAGGGTAGTAGTGGTGTAGTGGAGGGTAGTAGTGGTGTAGTGGAGGGTAGTAGTGGAGGGTAGTAGTGGTGTAGTGGAGGGTAGTAGTGGAGGGTAGTAGTGGAGGGGTAGTAGTGGAGGGTAGTAGTGGAGGTAGTGGAGGGTGTAGTGGAGGAGTAGTGAGTGTAGTGGAGGGTAGTAGTGGAGGGTAGTAGTGGTGTAGTGGAGTGGAATAGTAGTGGAGTGGAGGGTAGTAGTGGAGGGTAGTAGGAGTGGAGGGTAGTAGTGGAGTGGAGGTAGTGGAGGGTAGTAGTGGTGTAGTGGAGGGTAGTAGTGGTGTAGTGGAGTGGAGTAGTGGGAGGGTAGTAGTGGAGGGTGTAGTGGAGTGGAGGTAGTAGTGGAGGGTAGTAGTGGAGGGTAGTAGTGGTGTAGTGGAGG
The DNA here is from genome assembly GCA_030435695.1 of Brachymystax lenok tsinlingensis. Classification (NCBI taxonomy): domain Eukaryota; kingdom Metazoa; phylum Chordata; class Actinopteri; order Salmoniformes; family Salmonidae; genus Brachymystax; species Brachymystax lenok. Next base: position 6,956,304 of record CM059797.1, on the reverse strand, counting down.
GTAGTAGTGGAGGGTAGTAGTGGAGGTAGTAGTGGAGGGTAGTAGTGGTGTAGTGGAGGGTAGTAGTGGAGGGTAGTAGTGGAGGGTAGTAGTGGAGGGTAGTAGTGGTGTAGTGGAGGGTAGTAGTGGAGGGTAGTAGTGGTGTAGTGGAGGGTAGTAGTGGTGTAGTGGAGGGTAGTAGTGGTGTAGTGGAGGGTAGTAGTGGTGTAGTGGGTAGTGTAGTGGAGGGTAGTAGTGGAGGGTAGTAGTGGAGGGTAGTAGTGGTGTAGTGGAGGGTAGTAGTGGTGTAGTGGAGGGTAGTAGTGGAGTGGTGTAGTGGAGGGTAGTAGTGGAGGGTAGTAGTGGAGGGTAGTAGTGGAGGGTAGTAGTGGTGTAGTGGAGGGTAGTAGTGGAGTGGAGGGTTGTAGTGGAGGGTAGTAGTGGAGGGTAGTAGTGGAGTGGAGGTAGTAGTGGAGGGTAGTAGTGGAGGGTAGTAGTGGTGTAGTGGAGGGTTGTAGTGGAGGGTAGTAGTGGTGTAGTGGAGGGTTGTAGTGGAGGGTAGTAGTGGAGGGTAGTAGTGGTGTAGTGGAGGGTAGTAGTGGAGGGTAGTAGTGGAGGGTAGTAGTGGTGTAGTGGAGGGTAGTAGTGGAGGGTAGTAGTGGAGGGTAGTAGTGGTGTAGTGGAGGGTAGTAGTGGAGGGTAGTAGTGGAGGGTAGTAGTGGTGTAGTGGAGGGTAGTAGTGGAGGGTAGTAGTGGTGTAGTGGAGGGGAGCTGGTAGTAGTGGAGGGTAGTAGTGGAGGGTAGTGGAGTGGTAAGTGGGAGTGGTAGTAGTGGAGGGTAGTAGTGGAGGGTAGTAGTGGAGGGTAGTAGTGGTGTAGTGGAGGGTAGTAGTGGAGGGTAGTAGTGGAGGGTAGTGGAGTGGGTAGTAGTGGAGGGTAGTAGTGGAGGGTAGTAGTGTGGGTAGTAGTGGTGTAGTGGAGGGTAGTAGTGGAGGGTAGTAGTGTAGTGGAGGGTAGTAGTGGAGGGTAGTAGTGGAGTAGTAGTGGAGTAGGGTAGTAGTGGAGTAGTAGTGAGGTGGAGTGGAGGGTAGTGGAGGGTAGTAGTGGAGGGTAGTAGTAGTGGAGGGTAGTAGTGGAGGGTAGTAGTGGTGTAGTGGAGTGTAGTAGTGGAGGGTAGTGGAGGGTAGTAGTGGAGGGTAGTAGTGGTGTAGTGGAGGGTAGTAGTGGAGGGTAGTAGTGGAGGGTAGTAGTGGTGTAGTGGAGGGTAGTAGTGGAGGGTAGTAGTGGAGGGTAGTAGTGGAGGGTAGTAGTGGGTAGTAGTGGAGGGTAGTAGTGGAGGGTAGTAGTGGAGGGTAGTAGTGGAGGGTAGTAGTGGAGGGTAGTAGTGGAGGGTAGTAGTGGAGGGTAGTAGTGGAGGGTAGTAGTGGAGGTAGTAGTGGTGTAGTGGAGGGTAGTAGTGGAGGGTAGTAGTGGAGGGTAGTAGTGGAGGGTAGTAGTGGTAGTAGTGGAGGGTAGTAGTGGTGTAGTAGTGGAGGGTAGTAGTGGAGGGTAGTAGTGGAGGGTAGTAGTGGTGTAGTGGAGGGTAGTAGTGGAGGGTAGTAGTGGAGGGTAGTAGTTGTAGTGGAGGGTAGTAGTGGAGGGTAGTAGTGGAGGGTAGTAGGAGTGGTAGTAGTGGTAGTAGTGGAGGGTTGTAGTGGAGGGTAGTAGTGGTGTAGTGGAGGGTAGTAGTGGAGGGTAGTAGTGGAGGGTAGTAGTGGAGGGTGTAGTGGAGAGGTAGTAGTAGTGAGGAGGTAGTAGTGGTGTAGTGGAGGGTAGTAGTGGAGGGTAGTAGTGGAGGGTAGTAGTGGTGTAGTGGAGGGTAGTAGTGGAGGGTAGTAGTGGAGGGTAGTAGTGGAGGTAGTAGTAGAGTGGAGGTAGTAGTGGAGGGTAGTAGTGGAGTGTAGGTAGTGTAGTGGAGGGTAGTAGTGGAGGGTAGTAGAGTAGTAGTGGAGGGTAGTAGTGGTGTAGTGGAGGGTAGTAGTGGAGGGTAGTAGTGGAGGGTAGTAGTGGAGGTAGTAGTGGAGGGTAGTAGTGGTGTAGTGGAGGGTAGTAGTGGAGGGTAGTAGTGGTGTAGTGGAGGGTAGTAGTGGTGTAGTGGAGGGTAGTAGTGGAGGGTAGTAGTGGAGGGTAGTAGTGGTGGGTAGTAGTGGAGGGTAGTAGTGGAGGGTAGTAGTGGAGTGTAGTAGTGGTGTAGTGGAGGGTAGTAGTGGAGGGTAGTAGTGGAGGGTAGTAGTGGTGTAGTGGAGGGTAGTAGAGGAGGGTAGTAGTGGAGGGTAGTAGTGAGTAGTGGTAGTGGAGGGTAGTAGTGGTGTAGTGGAGTGAGGGTAGTAGTGGTGTAGTGGAGGGTAGTAGTGGAGGGTAGTAGTGGAGGGTAGTAGTGGTGTAGTGGAGGGTAGTAGTGGTGGTAGTAGTGTGTAGTGGAGGGTAGTAGTGGAGGGTAGTAGTGGAGGGTAGTAGTGGAGGGTAGTAGTGGAGGGTAGTAGTGGAGGGTAGTAGTGGTGTAGTGGAGGGTAGTAGTGGAGGGTAGTAGTGGAGGGTAGTAGTGGAGGGAGTAGTGGAGGGTAGTAGTGGAGGGTAGTAGTGGTGTAGTGGAGGGTAGTAGTGGAGGGTAGTAGTGGAGGGTAGTAGTGGAGGGTAGTAGTGGTGTAGTGGAGGGTAGTAGTGGAGGGTAGTAGTGGAGGGTAGTAGTGGAGGGTAGTAGTGGAGGGTAGTAGTGGAGGGTAGTAGGGTAGTAGTGGAGGGTAGTAGTGGTGTAGTGGAGGGTAGTAGTGGAGTAGTAGTGGAGGGTAGTAGTGTAGTGGAGGGTAGTAGTGGAGGGTAGTAGTGGTGTAGTGGAGGGTAGTAGTGGTGCAGTGGAGGGTAGTAGTGGAGGGGGTAGTAGTGGAGGTGGTAGTAGTGGAGGGTAGTAGTGGTGTAGTGGAGGGTAGTAGTGGAGGTGTAGTAGTGTAGTAGTGGAGGTGTAGTGGTGGAGGTGTAGTGGAGGGTAGTAGTGGAGGGTAGTAGTGGTGTAGTGGAGGGTAGTAGTGGAGGTAGTGGTGTAGTGGAGGGTAGTAGTGGAGGGTAGTATGGAGTAGTGGTAGTAGTGGAGGGTAGTAGTAGTGTAGTGGAGGGTAGTAGTGGTGTAGTGGAGGGTGTAGTAGTGGTGTAGTGGAGGGTAGTAGTGGAGTAGTAGTGGAGTAGTAGTGGAGTAGTAGTGTAGTAGTGGTGTAGTGGAGGCAGTAGTGGAGGGTAGTAGTGGAGTGTAGTGGAGGGTAGTAGTGGTGTAGTGGAGGGTAGTAGTGGAGGGTAGTAGTGGTAGTAGTGGTGTAGGGTAGTAGTGGAGGGTAGTAGTGGTGTAGTGGAGGGTAGTAGTGGAGGGTAGTAGTGGAGGTAGTAGGTGTAGTGGAGGGTAGTAGTGGAGTGGAGTGGAGTAGTGGTGTAGTGGAGGGTAGTAGTGGAGGCAGTAGTAGTGGTGTAGTGGAGGGTAGTAGTGGTGTAGTGGAGGGTAGTAGTGGAGGTAGTAGTGGAGGTAGTGGAGTGGTAGTAGTGGAGGTAGTAGTGGAGGTAGTAGTGGAGGGGTAGTAGTGGAGGGTGTAGTGGAGGGTAGTAGTGGAGTGGTGGTAGTAGTGGTGTAGTGGAGGGTAGTAGTGGAGGGTAGTAGTGGTGTAGTGGAGGGTAGTAGTGGTGTAGTGGAGGGTAGTAGTGGAGGGTAGTAGTGGTGTAGTGGAGGGTAGTAGTGGAGGGTAGTAGTGGTGTAGTGGAGGGTAGTAGTGGAGGGTAGTAGTGGTGTAGTGGAGGGTAGTAGTGGAGGGTAGTAGTGGTGTAGTGGAGTGGAGGGTAGTAGTGGTGTAGTGGTGGAGGTGTAGTGGAGGAGGTGTAGTAGTGGAGGGGTAGTGGTGGAGGGTAGTAGTGGTGTAGTGGAGGGTAGTAGTGGAGGGTAGTAGTGGTGTAGTGGAGGGTAGTAGTGGAGGGTAGTGGAGGGTAGTAGTGGAGGGTAGTAGTGGAGGGTAGTAGTGGAGTAGTGGAGGGTAGTAGTGGAGGGTAGTAGTGGTAGTGGAGGGTAGTAGTGGAGGGTTGTAGTAGTGGAGGGTAGTAGTGGTGTAGTGGAGTGGAGTAGTAGTAGTGGTGAGGGTAGTAGTGGTGTAGTGGAGGGGTAGTGGAGGGTAGTAGTGGTGTAGTGGAGGGTAGTAGTGGAGGGTAGTAGTGGTGTAGTGGAGGGTAGTAGTGGAGGGTAGTAGTGGTGTAGTGGAGGGTAGTAGTGGAGGGTAGTAGTGGTGTAGTGGAGGGTAGTAGTGGTGTAGTGGAGGGTAGTAGTGGAGGGTAGTAGTGGAGGGTAGTAGTGGTAGTAGTGGAGGGTAGTAGTGGTGTAGTGGAGGGTAGTAGTGGTGTAGTGGAGGGTAGTAGTGGAGGGTGGTAGTAGTGGTGTAGTGGAGGGTAGTAGTGGAGTGGTAGTAGTGGAGGGTAGTAGTGGAGGGTAGTAGTGGAGGTAGTAGTGTGGTGTAGTGGAGGGATGGTAGTAGTGGAGGGTAGTGGAGGGTGTAGTGGAGGGTAGTAGTGGTGTAGTAGTGGAGGTGTAGTAGTGGAGGTGTAGTGGTGTGTAGTGGAGGTAGTAGTGGTGTAGTGGAGGGTAGTAGTGGAGGGTAGTAGTGGTGTAGTGGAGGGTAGTAGTGGTGTAGTGGAGGGTAGTAGTGGAGGGTAGTAGTGGTGTAGTGGAGGGTGGAGGGTAGTGGAGGGTAGTAGTGGTGTAGTGGAGGGTAGTAGTGGAGGGTAGTAGTGGAGGGTAGTGGAGTGGTGTAGTGGAGGGTAGTAGTGGTGTAGTGGAGGGTAGTAGTGGAGTGGAGGGTAGTAGTGGAGGGTAGTAGTGGTGTAGGGTAGTGGAGGGTAGTAGTGGAGGCAGTGGTAGTGGAGGGTAGTGGAGGGTAGTAGTGGAGGGTAGTAGTGGTGTAGTGGAGGGTAGTAGTGGAGGGTAGTAGTGGTGTAGTGGAGGGTAGTAGTGGTGTAGTGGAGGGTAGTAGTGGAGGGTAGTAGTGGTGTAGTGGAGGGTAGTAGTGGAGGGTAGTAGTGGTGTAGTGGAGGGTAGTAGTGGTGTAGTGGAGGGTAGTAGTGGAGGGTAGTAGTGGTGTAGTGGAGGGTAGTAGTGGAGGGTAGTAGTGGTGTAGTGGAGGGTAGTAATGGAGGGTAGTAGTGGAGGGTAGTAGTGGAGGGTAGTAGTGGTGTAGTGGAGGTAGTAGTGGCAGTAGTGTAGTGGAGGGTAGTAGTGGAGTGGAGGGTAGTAGTGGAGGGTAGTGGAGGGTAGTAGTGGAGGGTAGTAGTGGTGTAGTGGAGGGTAGTAGTGGTGTAGTGGAGGGTAGTAGTGGAGGGTAGTAGTGGTGTAGTGGAGGGTAGTAGTGGAGGGTAGTAGTGGAGGGTAGTAGTGGTGTAGTGGAGGGTAGTAGTGGAGGGTAGTAGTGGTGTAGTGGAGGGTAGTAGTAGTGGAGGGTAGTGGTGGAGTGGAGGGTAGTAGTGGAGGGTAGTAGTGGAGGGTGTAGTGGAGGGGTAGTAGTGGAGGGTAGTAGTGGTGTAGTGGAGGGTAGGTAGTGGAGGGTAGTAGTGGAGTAGTGGGAGTGGTAGTAGTGGAGGGTAGTAGTAGTGGAGGGTAGTAGTGGTGTAGTGGAGGGTAGTAGTGGAGGGTAGTAGTGGAGGGTAGTAGTGGAGGGTAGTAGTGGAGGGTGTAGTAGTGGTGTAGTGGAGGGTAGTAGTGGAGGGTAGTAGTGGTGAGGTGGTGTAGTGGAGGGTAGTAGTGGAGGGTAGTAGTAGGGTAGTGGAGGAGTAGTAGTGGTAGGTGGTAGTGGAGTAGTGGGAGGGTAGTGGTGTAGTGGAGGGTAGTATGAGGGTGGTAGTGGAGGGTAGTAGTGGAGGGTAGTAGTGGGTAGTAGTGGAGGGTAGTAGTGGTGTAGTGGAGGGTAGTAGTGGAGGGTAGTAGTGGAGGGTAGTAGTGGTGTAGTGGAGTAGTAGTGGTGTAGTGGAGGGTAGTAGTGGAGGGTAGTAGGAGGGTAGTAGGAGGGGGTAGTAGTGGAGGGTAGTAGTGGAGGGTAGTAGTAGAGTGTAGTGGAGGGTAGTAGTGGAGGGTAGTAGTGGAGGGTAGTAGGAGGTAGTGGAGGGTAGTAGTGGTAGGTAGTGGAGGGTAGTAGTGGAGGGTAGGAGGTAGTGTAGTGGAGGGTAGTAGTGGAGGGTAGTAGTGGTGTAGTGGAGGGTAGTAGTGGAGGGTAGTAGTGGAGGGTAGTAGTGGTGTAGTGGAGGGTAGTAGTGGAGGGTAGTAGTGGTGTAGTGGAGGGTAGTAGTGGAGGGTAGTAGTGGAAGGGTGTAGTGGAGGGTAGTAGTGGTGTAGTGGAGGGTAGTAGTGGAGGGTAGTAGTGGAGGGTAGTAGTGGTGTAGTGGAGGGTAGTAGTGGAGGAGGGTAGTAGTGGAGGGTAGTGGAGGGTAGTGGAGGGTAGTAGTGGAGGGTAGTAGTGGTGTAGTGGAGGGTAGTAGTGGAGGGTAGTAGTGGAGGGTAGTAGGGTGTGTAGTGGAGGGTAGTAGTGGAGGGTAGTAGTGGAGGGTAGTGGTGGTGTAGTGGAGGGTAGTAGTGGTGTAGTGGAGGTAGTAGTGGAGGGTAGTAGGGCAGTAGTGGAGGTAGTAGTGGTGTAGTGGAGGGTAGTAGTGGAGGGTAGTAGTGGAGGGTAGTAGTGGTGTAGTGGAGGGTAGTAGTGGAGGGTAGTAGTGGAGGGTAGTAGTGGTGTAGTGGAGGGTAGTAGTGGAGGGTAGTAGTGGAGGGTAGTAGTGGTGTAGTGGAGGGTAGTAGTGGAGGTGTAGTGGAGGGTAGTAGTGGAGTGGAGGGTAGTAGTGGAGGGTGTAGTGGAGGGTAGTAGTGGTGTAGTGGAGGGTAGTAGTGGTGTAGTGGAGGGTAGTAGTGGAGGGTAGTAGTGGTGTAGTGGAGGGTAGTAGTGGTGTAGTGGAGGGTAGTAGTGGAGGGTAGTAGTGGAGGGTAGTAGTGGTGTAGTGGAGGGTAGTAGTGGAGGGTAGTAGTGGTGTAGGGAGTAGTGGAGGGTAGTAGTGGAGGTAGGTGAGTGGAGGGTAGTAGTGGAGGGTGTAGTGGAGGGTAGTAGTGGAGGGTAGTAGTGGTGTAGTGGAGGGTAGTAGTGGTGTAGTGGAGGGTAGTAGTGGAGTGTAGTAGTGGTGTAGTGGAGGGTAGTAGTGGAGGGTAGTAGTGGTGTAGTGGAGGGTAGTAGTGGTGTAGTGGAGGGTAGTAGTGGTGTAGTGGAGGGTAGTAGTGGAGGGTAGTAGTGGAGGGTAGTGGTGTAGTGGAGGGTAGTAGTGGAGGGTAGTAGTGGTGTAGTGGAGGGTAGTAGTGGAGGGTAGTAGTGGAGGGTAGTAGTGGAGGGTAGTAGTGGTGTAGTGGAGGGTAGTAGTGGAGGGTAGTAGTGGAGGTAGTGGGGTAGTGGAGGGTAGTAGTGGTGTAGTGGAGGGTAGTAGTGGAGGGTAGTAGTAGTGGAGGTAGTAGTGGTGTAGTGGAGGGTAGTAGTGGAGGGTAGTAGTGGTGTAGTGGAGGGTAGTATAGGAGGGTAGTAGTGGAGGGTAGTAGTGGAGGGTAATAGTGGAGGGTCGTAGTGGTGTAGTGGAGGGTAGTAGTGGAGGGTAGTAGTGGTGTAGTGGAGGGTAGTAGTGGAGGGTAGTAGTGGAGGGTAGTAGTGGTGTAGTGGAGGGTGTAGTGGAGGGTAGTAGTGGAGGGTAGTAGTGGTGTAGTGGAGGGTAGTAGTGGAGGGTAGTAGTGGAGGGTAGTAGTGGAGGGTAGTAGTGGTGTAGTGGAGGGTAGTAGTGGAGGGTAGTAGTGGTGTAGTGGAGGGTATTAGTGGAGGGTAGTAGTAGTGTAGTGGAGGGTAGTAGTGGAGGGTAGTAGTGGAGGGTAGTAGTGGAGGGTAGTAGTGGTGTAGTGGAGGGTAGTAGTGGAGGGTATTAGTGGAGGGTAGTAGTGGTGTAGTGGAGGGTAGAAGCACTTAAATGCCGTTTACCCACCATTTGAAAGTTTTGAAAGTGTATGTTGCGTTACTTTACTAACTGCAAATGGTGATCAGCGTTTTACCACCTTTAAAACATAATAATAGTATCAGTACACCACTACATCATTTCAACCCTACATCATTGGGACAGTCGCTCCTATGGATGTGCAGTAGAAGGCTGATGCTCTAACTATATGACATTTTGGCTCTTCAAATGTGGACAGTGATGCAAGGTGCACGGATTTGAAGGGGCGCTGGAGTGTTTGTCTAACGCCTGTGTACTATGTTGACGTTGCTCTGTACAGTCCGTCCGACACCATCCAACGCCATCCAACACCATCGGTCATCTGTCACCATGTCCACTCACACACATTTGACAAAGTTGTTCTGCACATTTAGAATTCAGGTGTCACAACTGATGTCAGTGAAAGTGATTCATTTAGGGGCTGTTTCAATCCTGCTCCTCGGCCAACACATGACTTCATTGGGAAGAATACTGTATCTCTGAAGAGAGACGAGTGTTGAAGATTCTGATCTAGAACCAGTTTCGGGTTAAAGCCCAGTCCTGAACTGAAACACACTTTCAATGAGAATTCTCCATTGGGGCATGCGTATTAGTCCAGGACTAGGAGTTATGTATTAACCCTTATTTTACCAGGCAAGTTGACTGAGAACATTCTCTTTTACAGCAACGACCTGGAGAAGAGTTACAGGGGTAGGAGAGGGGGTTATTCTGGGTCTGGGGAAACTGGTCCTTAGAATGGATACTCCAGTATCTGCAAAAGGGAATAGATACATTGGTGTATATATTGGCTTCATATAGGCATGCAGCAATATACCTGCGTCCCAAATGGCACCCTATTCCCTATAAAGTGCACTACTTTCCACAAGAGCCCTTTGGGTGCAGTGAATAGGGCCATTTGGGACTCAACCCATCCTGGTGGTCATTATACAGTCATCCTATGGTTGCATATAGTGTTACTATCAAGAGGATGAGAAGGACAGATTCAAAAAGCTGTGAAAACATAGGTTTGTCACTGGTTATGATCATAGCATCTGTTCACAATGCAGGCCTGGGTTCAAATACTATTTCAAATCTTTCAAATACTTTCAAGATTTGCATTAGCCTATCTGCAAGTGCCAGATGGGCGGAGTTCGGCACTTGTTGGGACTACTCCATTGGTTCCATTGTGACAGGCAAACTCAATTAAACACAGTTTTGAGTATTTGACAGATTACAAATACTATTTGAACCCAGGTCAGCCAGGTTCCGTGCAGCAGGAGACACCAAGTCACAGACTATTAGCATTTTGACCACAACCACAACCAGAGATATGCATTGGGGGCAACTTGTCTTTATTGCTTTACAGAGTTGTTTTTGAAGTCGAGTTCACATGGAAAAGTAATATGGCTTGTGGCGAGACAGAGCTATCCTGAGAATGTCCCACCAACTCTGCTCTGCTCTGAGAGACACACAGGAGCTTTTGTCTGTCCAGCTGTCTGAGTGTAGGACCATTATTGAACGACGGTGGCTGTGGTTCGAGTAGAACCGGCATTGGGCTGAGCATACAGCGTTATCGACTAACATAATGTGCACAGTGTCTCGTCTCACTACAGCCAATAGCTAGCTGTGATCTTGATCTAACAATGGAAACAGAAAACATTTTTCTGCTGCTGTATCTGGACACTCATCTATCTTGTGAAGCACTAGGACTGTTTGCGTTAAATAACGCAACAACAAAAAACTCCACCACAAGAAAACCCTCTCTTCACTTTGGTCTCTTCCCGCTCAAAGCACTGTCTCTGTCAGTATTGCAAAGAGTTAGATGAGTAATGGGTGAATGCATTATTGTCTACTTAATCCATCCACACTACATTAAGTGCATTCGATCCAATACGCTAATTGCAGTGTGTAGTTGCTATCAGTCTCAACCACTCTGTCTCTCTAAGGCCTGGACACTGACGTACTAACTCAACCCCTCTGTCTCTCTAAGGCCTGGACACTGACGTACTAACTCAACCTCTCTGTCTCTCCATAAGTAGTAAGTGCTACATGTCTTTAATCCCCAAATGTGGATTGGGTAGGGGATATGGGGAAAATTGCATTGTAGCCAATCAGAGGTCTATGGGTAGATTCTACCATATTGGTCACACCTATCTAATCCTCTTAGATCTCCACAAGTGCATTGGGCGTAAGGGCTGGAGTTGGGATTGGTCCTTTCTCACCATGACTCACCACTGGTCTGCCGTGTATAATCTATCTGTGGGTCCCTCTCTCTCTCTCTCTCTCTCTCTCTCTCTCTCTCTCTCTCTCTCTCTCTCTCTCGCTCTCTCTCTCTCTCTCTCTCGCTCTCTCTGTCTATCTCTCTATGTGTGGGTCACTGAGCCACAGACAGAGGACGATTAGGTTAAGTTATGAGGACACCTGCAATATGATGTGACAGTCCTAATAGTCTTATGTCAGATCGTGACACACTGAGCCCAGGCTGAATTAGGTCACGCCGTGGGATAGTCAGGTAGAGAGTAGACCAGCCACTGCACAACCCTCAGACCTGGGTTAAAATAGTCTATGAAATAATTTAGCTGTGCTTGTTTGAGCTTGCCTGGTGCAATGGAACCAATTTAAGAGTCCCACAAGTGCAAGCCCAGCCCATCTGACACTTCAGGCAGGTTAGAGAAAATGCTCTAAGAATTTGAAAGATTTCAAGTAGTATTTTAACCCAGGTCTGGTGGATAAGCATGTTGCTGGCGGAGCAGCTCCTGTACTACCATCGGATGACTGTGTAACGACCGCTAGGATACGAATAAGTGCTTTACCACTGCTAGGATTTACACCAGCGCTTGGCTTAAAGACTTTCCAGATACTGCCAGGATAAGATAGACTCAATGCTGATGTAATGGAGGAGTTTCGGAAAGCTACGGTGGCATGATGAGTGGAGCAGCTTAGAGTGGAGCAGCTATGGTACAACCACTAGGATGACTGTATAACAACCACAAGGATGGCTGTATAATGACTACTAGGATGACTGTATAACAACCACTAGGATGACTGTATAATGACCACTAGGATGACTGCATAACAACCACTAGGATGACTGTATAACAACCACTAGGATGACTGCATAACAACCACTAGGATGACTGTATAACAACCACTAGGACGACTGTATAACAACCACTAGGATTACTGTATAACAACCACTAGGATGACTGTATAACAACCACTAGGATGACTGTATAATGACCACTAGGATGACTGTATAACAACCACTAGGATGACTGTATAACAACCACTAGGATGGCTGTATAACAACCACTAGGACGACTGTATAACAACCACTAGGATGACTGTATAACAACCACTAGGACGACTGTATAACAACCACTAGGAATGCTGCATGACAACCACTAGGATGACTGTATAACAACCACTAGGATGACTGTATAACAACCACTAGGATGACTGTATAATGGCCACTAGGATGACTGTATAATGGCCACTAGGATGACTGTATAACAACCACTAGGATGACTGTATAACAACCACTAGGATGACTGTATAACAACCACTAGGATGACTGTATAACAACCACTAGGATGACTGTATAATGGTCACTAGGATGACTGTATAATGGTCACTAGGATGACTGTATAACAACCACTAGGATGACTGTATAACAACCACTAGGATGGCTGCATAACAACCACTAGGATGACTGTATAACAACCACTAGGTTGATTGCATAACAACCACAAGGATGACTGTATAATGGCCACTAGGATGACTGTATAACAACCACTAGGATGAATGTATAACAACCACAAGGATGACTGTATAATGGCCTCTAGGATGACTGCATAATAACCACTAGGATGACTGTATAACAACCACTAGGATGACTGTATAACAACCACTAGGAATGCTGCATGACAACCACTAGGATGACTGTATAACAACCACTAGGATGACTGTATAACAACCACTAGGATGACTGTATAACAACCACCAGGATGACTGCATAATGGCCACTAGGATGACTGTATAATGGCCACTAGGATGACTGTATAACAACCACTAGGACGACTGTATAACAACCACTAGGATGACTGTATAACAACCACCAGGATGACTGCATAATGGCCACTAGGATGACTGTATAATGGTCACTAGGATGACTGTATAACAACCACTAGGATGACTGTATAACAACCACTAGGATGGCTGCATAACAACCACTAGGATGACTGTATAACAACCACTAGGTTGATTGCATAACAACCACTAGGATGAATGTATAACAACCACAAGGATGACTGTATAATGGCCACTAGGATGAATGCATAATAACCACTAGGATGACTGCATATCAACCACTAGGGTGACTGTATAACAACCACTAGGATGAATGTATAACAACCACAAGGATGACTGTATAATGGCCTCTAGGATGACTGCATAATAACCACTAGGATGACTGCATATCAACCACTAGGATGACTGTATAACAACCACTAGGATGACTGTATAATGGCCACTAGGATGACTGTATAATGGCCACTAGGATGACTGTATAACAACCACTAGGATGACTGCATAACAACCACTAGGATGACTGCATATCAACCACTAGGATGACTGTATAACAACCACTAGGATGACTGTATAATGGCCACTAGGATGACTGTATAATGGCCACTAGGATGACTGTATAATGGCCACTAGGATGACTGTATAATGACCACTAGGATGACTGTATAACAACCACTAGGATGACTGCATAACAACCACTAGGATGACTGCATATCAACCACTAGGATGACTGTATAACAACCACTAGGATGACTGTATAATGGCCACTAGGATGACTGTATAATGGCCACTAGGATGACTGTATAACAACCACTAGGATGACTGTATAACAACCACTAGGATGGCTGTATAACAACCACTAGGATGGCTGCATAACAACCACTAGGATGACTGTATAACAACCACTAGGATGACTTCATAACAAGCACTAGGATGACTTCATAACAAGCACTAGGATAAATGTATAACAACCACTAGGATGACTGTATAATGGCCACTAGGATGACTGTATAACAACCACTAGGATGGCTGTATAACAACCACTAGGATGGCTGCATAACAACCACTAGGATGACTGTATAACAAGCACTAGGATAAATGTATAACAACCACTAGGATGACTGTATAATGGCCACTAGGATGACTGTATAACAACCACTAGGATGACTGTATAACAGCCACTAGGATGACTGCATAACAACCACTAGGATGAATGTATAACAACCACTAGGATGACTGTATAATGGCCACTAGGATGACTGCATAACAACCACTAGGATGACTGTATAACAACCACTAGGATGAATGTATAACAACCACTAGGATGACTGTATAATGGCCACTAGGATGACTGCATAATAACCACTGGGATGACTGCATAACAACCACTAGGATGAATGTATAACAACCACTAGGATGACTGTATAATGACCACTAGGATGACTGTATAACGACCACTAGGATGACTGTATAATGACCACTAGGATTGAGTCCAAATTGGCACCATGTTTCCAATGTCGTGCACTACTTTTGTTTTGACCAGGGTTCACTATATAGGGAATAGGGTGCAGTTTGGGATGTAGACAGGGATTTATACTTTTACATAATTGTGAAGTAGTTCTGAGAACATGTACGGTCACATGTTGATGAGTAAGAGTAACCTTGCCTGAAGACTTAGACAGGATGGGACTAAATGTTTCCTGGTTTACAGAGGTTGTTCTGAGTTCTATACTTGCCTGATGAGTAACCTTGTTACTCAGAGAGCTGACACAAGTCTTCAGGCACGATCACAGTTCTTTGTCACTGCATGGATTTACATCAAGGTACATTTTTTACAGCTCACGTGATTAATGTAGGCGGTGACGATGAGTGACCTTCAGATCTTTGAAGAACTTGTGCCAGCTTTCCTGAGCTTACGTCTTAGGCCAGGATCGTAGAGTCACAGTTTTTTACCGCTCACGCAACCGTGTTTGTATTTACAAATGGTTTTATTGTTGTGTATGTCCTGTGTGTGTGGACGCTTGCTGTGTTCATTGTGAACCTGTGAAAAGTGAGGGAGCCTATAACCATGCATTTTAATACTAACCACATGATGTCAGACCCAAACAACCCCTAACAGCAGACCTTTATTTTGGTCTGAACAGGCTGTAAAAGTCTCGGCAGCAGCAGCAGCAGCCGGATGAGTTTGTGATCGTGAATTCCAAATGTACGATAATTACATAGTACAGCAGGGCAATCTGTTTTGTTTCCCCAAGCGCCATTGCACATGGACAGCTTTTAACTTGAGTGGTAGATGAATGTGCCTGTGTTTTGGGTGTAATAGTCCAGGCCATTTATTTACTGGGCAAAGTAGCAATAGAGCAGTCTGAAAAAGTTATGACGAAGGCCTCGAAGCCGATAGGTCAAGCTTATTACAGAGCAGTGTGTGGGTTTCTTCTTTCTTTCTCATAGAGCAGTCTGGGAAATGTTTGTTTTTGTGCATTTTCTCTCCGTTGTTATATACACAATGTACTTACAGTGAGCTCCAAAAGCATTGGGACAGTGACACATTTTGTGTCGTTTTGGCTCTGTACTTATTATAACGCCGATCGTTGGGGCGGTCGGCCGAGCCGAGGGGAGAGCCAGAGCCCGAATGGGAGACGATCGAGGAGTTTAATGAGGGATATCGGAGAGAGGTGGTGGCTAGGAGTATGCTGCAGCGCAGGCGCCCTGAAGAGCGTGTCACCAGTCCGGTGCAACCTGTGCCGGCTCCACGCACCAGGCCTCCAGTGCGCCTTCCTAGCCCGGTGCCAGGGTCGGAGCCCTCCTCTGCGACGGTGCCCAGTCCAGGCACGGCGTCCAGTCCCGCTATAAGGCCGGAGCTTTCCTCGGCGCCGGTGCCCAGTCCAGGCACAGCGTCCAGTCCTACTCCAAGGCCGGAGCCTTCTTCTGCGCCAGTGCCCAGTCCAGGCACGGCATCCAGTCCTGCTCCTACGCCGGAGCCTTCCTCTGCGCCGGGTCCCAGTGCGGGCAGGGCGTTCAGCCCAGCTCCATGGCCGGATCCGCGGTCTGAGCGGGTGCTACGTCCCGCACCGGAGCCGCCACCGACGCTAGTTGCCCACCCGAACCCCTCCCCATCTATTTCAGGTTTTGCGGCCGGAGTCCGCACCTTTGGGGGGGGAGGGGGTCACGTCCTGGCCATAGAGAGCCCTCTGGGTTCAGGACGTGACTAAGGGGGGTTTCTAGTTGTTTTGTTTCTATGTTGGGGGTTGTGTACGGTTCCCAATTAGAGGCAGCTGTTATTCGTTACCTCTAATTGGGGATCATACTTAGTGTGTTCCTTTCCCACCTGTGTTTGTGGGATATTGTTTTGTAGCTAGTGCCGTTGAGCGCTACTTATTGTCAGATCAGTTATTTCTTTGTTGTTTTTGTATGTTTCACATTTATTAAATGTGCCTTGGTCCATTTATTATAACGACGATCGTGCCAGACTGTGCAGACTGTCAGCTTTAATAGTCCCCCCAATCTAAGGGACCAAAAGTATTGGGACATATTCACCTATGTGTATTAGTCGATTGTTGTTCTAGTCCCTAAATGTTTTGCAAGTCAGCAATCAATTTTTCCAGATATATAACTTTCAAAATACAGAAGTACAGGCGGTATGATGCATTTTGCATCATCATCTGGTTGTATTTCTGTAAGTGTCACGATCTTCATGGACGGACCAAGGCGCAGCGTGCCGGGTTGAGTTAAACATATTTATTAGGTTAACTCACTCAAACAAAACGAAGATCAATCAGGTGTACGTGTACGTAATGCACACACACACACACACACACACACACACACACACACACACACACACACACACACACACACACACACACACACACACACACACACACACACACACACACACACACACACACACACACACACACACACACACACACACACACACACACACACACACACACACACACACACACACACACACACACACACACACACACACACACACACACACACACACACACACACACACACACACACACACACACACACACACACACACACACACACACACACACACACACACACACACACACACACACACACACACACACACACACACACACACACACACACACACACACACACACACACACACACACACACACACACACACACACACACACGGAAAGGAGGACGAAAGGGCTACTAAAGTATGGCTCCCAATCAGAGACAACGATGGACAGCTGTCCCTGATTGAGAGCCCTACCCGGCCAACAACAAAGAAATACAAAAACTGTAACATAGAATGCCCACCCCAAATCACACCCTGACCAAACCAAAAGGAGACATAAACAGGCTCCTACCGGTCAGGGTGTGACAGTAAAGGCTGTAGAGATTGCCTTTTAAAAACACCTTGTTTTTCTCTAAACTATCCCTTTCAAGGCTGTAGAGATTGCCTTTTAACGTTTCAAAAACACATTTCCTTTGCCCCTCCTTTTGTTTTTATCAGCGTCTTGGTAATTGAGTTGCAGAGGTGGTGTTAAAGTTAAAGTTACAACGAAAAACTTAACAAGAGCACACCTCAAAGATACGCGTGCACAATAAACTAATAAAACAGTCCTTGAAAACGTCCTCATTTGAACTATTTATGGTTTTGGTAAGAAGGTTGTGGGCTGGCCACTAGCAGACACAACCCAATCATATTTTATTCTCAAACTCCCCGATTCGTGTTCAGTTAAATTTATAAACATACAGGCATTTATTTTTTGGAACACTGTTATTTCAGGTGACATAAGACCATAAGGTCTTATTAAAGTACTGGCTGGCATACTGTACATGTGCTGTAGCCAACTGTCCTGTCTTATATCACATATCATTGTTAATGTCAGTGTCCCAAATTATCTCCTATTCCCTACATAGTCCCTATAGGGCCCTGGTCAGAAGTAGTTCACTACATAGAGCATAACGCTAGAAGTATTTACTACTGTATCTGGCCAGGGGCTGGCGATGGTGTAGCGTAGAGCATAGATGGATGTCTGGCAATATGCCTCCATCTGCCTGTCCCCTCTGTGGATTTGAGTTATTATAGATGGGAGCAGATCTGGGTTCAAATCCTATTTCAAATCATTTCAAATACTTCTAACGTTTGCTTTAGCAAGACGGGAGTGCCAGATGGTCCGGGGGGGTATTATATTCGTTCTATTGTGCCAGGCAAGCTTAATCAAGCCCAGATAAAGTATTTGAAATTATCTCGATTAGTGTTTTTTGAACCCGAGGTCTGGAAAGAAGATTGTCACTGCCTCTTTGCCTCGCGGACACATCCTCTCTCTGATATCAGTGTATTCCAGAGGGAGAGCTTTCCAAACACAGATCATCCAGGGTCATAAGGAAAAGTCCCAACTTGGCAGGGTCACCCCGGCAGAGAGAGAGAGAAGAGGGAAAAAGCAGAGGCTGATTCTGGCATTAGTTCCATTATGTACAAATGGAACAGGTCATGATTCTGCATTACGAATGGTAAGGGTTTGATACCAGTCCTAGTATAACGCACTTTTTATAAGGTACTTAGTACATCTACATGTACTTTATGTCACATTCTCTCATCTAAACATCATCTGCCATGACGACTGACTGGGGACATGGCTTCTTTCTGTATTCATGCTGTTAAATTAGCTTGCTGTCCCCAAACACACTGATTATATGATTCGGGCCAGGCGCAGAGAGAGAGAGAGAGAGAGAGAGAGAGAGAGAGAGAGAGAGAGAGAGAGAGAGAGAGAGAGAGAGAGAGAGAGAGAAAATGCCTGGAGTTTACCTCTCCACCAATCGGAACGCAGCTCTCCAGGCCCCTCCACCAATCAGAACGCAACTCTCCAGATGGGAGCGGAAGCAACAACACAGAGAGCATCATGGGACTCCACGTGCCATGGTTAAAAGCAGAGAAAGGGAAGAGAGGAAAACCTCATTATATAATAACAATAATTCTGTGGCCCAGCTAGATAGGCTACAATATAATGTGAATTAACATGGAGGGTTACAGGGTGACAAGACACTCAGAGCATTACAGTACAGTACAATACATTACAGCACAATACAGTACATTACAGTAAAATTCAGTACAGTACAATACAGTACAGTGCAGTACAATACAGGACAATACAGTAAAATACAATACAGTACAGTACAATACAGTGCAGTTTTAGAGTGTAATGTGCTATGTGCTATGTGCTGACAGGCATCTGGCAGGTATCTAAAATAACAAGGAAATGTTTGCCTGTGGGTGGGCGTTCCACATTTCTCCATGTATCAGATCTTGTTGTTTTTGTCGAGCTCCTGATATTATTTTTGGTTGTGTGTAGAACACTCCTTTCCCTTCGTTGGTATCTGAACCAGACTGTAGCAGGAACTGGATCTGTAGCCTGCAGCGGTGCCGTTGGAGGGACTGTGAGGCTTCACCAGGCCTGCCGAAATGGAGGCCGTGCAACCTTTATTTTACGTTTGTAACTCACACTTGTCAACATCTCTACCTCGCTCTACTCTATTTGTGTATAACATTCATGCATATCCTGTGAGATCATTTTTAAAAGGATACTCTCTTTCTCCATACCTCACTCGCCTCAATTTGTGTACTCTGCCTCTCTACTCTTTTTTAATTTAACTAGGCAAGTCAGTTCAGAACAAATTCTTATCTTCAATGACGGCCTAGGAACAGTGGGTTAACTGCCTTGTTCAGGGACAGGTCGGGGATTCGATCTAGCAACCTTTACGGTTACTGGCCCAACGCTCTAACCAGTAGGCCACCCCAATCTATCACTATCTCAATTCAATTCATGGAGATTTATTGCCATGGCAAACACATGTTAACATTGCCAAAGCAAGTGAAGTAGATAATTAACAAAAGTGAAATAAACAATAAAAATGAACAGTAAACATTACCCTCACAGAAGTTCTAAAAGAATAAAGACATTACAAATGTCATATCATGTATATACAGTGAGGGAAACGTTGGCCCACTGACGTTGGCCCACTGACAAAGAAATGATCAGTCTATAATTTTAATGGTAGGTTTATTTGAACAGTGAGAGACAGAATAACAACAAAAAAAATCCAGAAAAACGCATGTGAAAAATGTTATAAATTGATTTGCATTTTAATGGGGGAAATAAGTATTTGAACCCCTCTCAATCAGAAAGATGTCTGGCTCCCAGGTGTCTTTTATACAGGTAACGAGCTGAGATTAGGAGCACACTCTTAAAGGGAGTGCTCCTAATCTCAGTTTGTTACCTGTATAAAAGACACCTGTCCACAGAAGCAATCAATCAATCAGATTCCAAACTCTCCACCATGGCCAAGACCAAAGAGCTCTCCAAGGATGTCAGGGACAAGATTGTAGACCTACACAAGGCTGGAATGGGCTACAAGACCATCGCCAAGCAGCTTGGTGAGAAAGTGACAACAGTTGGTGCGATTGTTCGCAAATGGAAGAAACACAAAATAACTGTCAATCTCCCTCGGCCTGGGGCTCCATGCAAGATCTCACCTCGTGGGGTTGCAATGATCATGAGAACGGTGAGGAATCAGCCCAGAACTACACGGGAGGATCTTGTCAATGATCTCAAGGCAGCTGGGACCATAGTCACCAAGAAAACAATTGGTAACACACTACGCCGTGAAGGACTGAAATCCTGCAACGACCGCAAGGTCCCCCTGCTCAAGAAAGCACATATACATGCCCGTCTGAAGTTTGCCAATGAACATCTGAATGATTCAGAGGACAACTGGGTGAACGTGTTGTGGTCAGATGAGACCAAAATGGAGCTCTTTGGCATCAACTCAACTCGCCGTGTTTGGAGGAGGAGGAATGCTGCCTATGACCCCAAGAACACCATCCCCACCGTCAAACATGGAGGTGGAAACATTATGCTTTGGGGGTGTTTTTCTGCTAAGGGGACAGGACAACTTCACTGCATCAAAGGGACGATGGACGGGGCCATGTACCGTCAAATCTTGGGTGAGAACCTCCTTCCCTCAGCCAGGGCATTGAAAATGGGTCGTGGATGGGTATTCCAGCATGACAATGACCCAAAACACACGGCCAAGGCAACAAAGGAGTGGCTCAAGAAGAAGCACATTAAGGTCCTGGAGTGGCCTAGCCAGTCTCCAGACCTTAATCCCATGGAAAATCTGTGGAGGGAGCTGAAGGTTCGAGTTGCCAAACGTCAGCCTCGAAACCTTAATGACTTGGAGAAGATCTGCAAAGAGGAGTGGGACAAAATCCCTCCTGAGATGTGTGCAAACCTGGTGGCCATCTACAAGAAACGTCTGACTTCTGTGATTGCCAACAAGGGTTTTGCCACCAAGTACTAAGTCATGTTTTGCAGAGGGGTCAAATACTTATTTCTCTCATTAAAATGCAAATCAATTCATAACATTTTTCACATGCATTTTTCTGGATTTTTTTGTTGTTATTCTGTCTCTCACTGTTCAAATAAACCTACCATTAAATTTATAGACTGATAATTTCTTTGTCAGTGGGAAACGTACAAAATCAGCAGGGGTTTGTTTGTCAATTAGGGTGTGGAGGGTGAATACGTGGTCTGTCGTACGATAATTTGGTAAAAAGGCAATTTGACATTTGCTCAGTACATTGTTTTCACTAAGGAAATGTTTGAGTCTGCTGTTAAAGATAATGCAGAGGATTTTCCCAAGGTTGCTGTTGACGCATATCCCACGGTAGTTATTTGGGTCAAATTTGTCTCCACTTTTGTGGATTTGTGTGATAAGTCCTTGTTTCCAAATATTGGGGAAGATGCCAGAGCTAAGGATGATGTTAAAAAGTTTTAGTATAGCCAATTGGATTTTGTTGCCTGTATATTTTATCATTTCATTGAGGACATCATCAACACTACATGCCTTTTTGGGTTGGAGGGTTTTTATTTTGTCCTGTAGTTCATTCAAGGTAATTGGAGAATCCAGTGGGTTCCGTTAGTCTTTAATAGTTGATTCTAAGATTTGTATTTGATCATGTATATGTTTTTGCTGTTTGTCCTTTGTTATATAGCCAAAAAGATTGGAGAAGTGGTAACCATACATCTCCATTTTGGATAGATAATTATTTGTGTTGTTGTTGTTTAGTGTTTCCCAATTTTCCCAGAAGTGGTTAAAGTCTATGGATTCTTCAATTACATTGAGCTGATTTCTGGCGTGCTGTTCCTTCTTTTTCCGTAGTGTATTTCTCTATTGTTTTAGTGATTCACCATTGTGAAGGTGCAGACTCCGTTTTTTTGGATCTCTATGTTTTTGGTTGGACAGGTTTCTCAATTTCTTTCTTAGAATTTTGCATTCTTCATCAAACCATTTGTTATTGATGTTCATTTTCTTAATCTCTATCTCTATCTCTATCGCTCTCTACTCTGTCTATACTCTCTATTCTCTTTCTCTCTATCTCTTTCTCTCTACTTTCTATCTCTTTCTCTCCACTCTCTACTCTCTCTCTCTCTGCCTGTCTCCCTGTATGTCTCCCTGTTTGTCTATCTGTCTGTGTCTGTCTGTTTACTCTCTCTCTATCTCTCTATCTTTCTATCTCTCTACTCTCTTCTCTCTACTCTTTCTGTCAATTCAATTCAATGGGCTTTATTGGCATGGGAAACATATGTTTAGACACATCAAATTTTTTACCCCAGGGAAAGGAGAGAGAGAGAGTGGCTCACGCGACACAGCAGCAGGCCCCAGCGAAACAGGGGCAGGCAGACAGACACTTTCATTACAGGAATCACGAGGATAATCTACTTTACTGTTGTATCAAATCATGGTTTTAGCCTCCTAAAAAATATGTTTTTAGTGAGGTGAATGAATGTGTATCCAATATTTTTTTTAAACTCCCACAGCCAGGTGTCAAAGGGTCGCAGAATGTGACTGAATGGTGGCAGGCAAGAACCTTGTAGGTTTTTCACTATGGGCAACTTTTATTTTATTTCAATCAACAGTAGCCTAGGCCAAGGTTCCTCTCTCGCTTTCTCTCTCTCTCTCCTCAGCCCCAGGTCAATTTGGTTACAGTTTTATTTATCAGCTTCTCATTTATTTTTATCGGCCAAAAGCCTGCAATTACCAGATAATGGAAACCCTGTGCCCCAGTGGCTTTCCATTCCCTCTCCTACACACACCGTGGCGGGCTGACACAGAGCAGTGGAGATACAGATTCTGTGCCAACCGTGATTATTTTATATTTTTTGCTATTTTTATATAGGGACATAAAACTAAAACTGAGGGGGCTCAAGTTTCAACGCACCCTTTTGCCCCCTCGTGGAGCCAGGTATGCTGTGATGTGTTGTGATCTATATTCAAATGAACGGATATGAAAGTCCACAGAATAGTAAAGATAGATTGTATACCTAGATTGTATACCTTATTAGATACTAGTAACTTAATATATCTTAACCACTATTAATAAAACATGTTACAATTATACAATAACAACAACAGGAAGTCCTTAGAAGGAATGTTGAACAAGACCTGTAGAACTTGATTTGCTGTCGTGTCAACCGTGTTGTGTCAACCGTTTTATGGAAAACACACATTGTAAAACTATGATTAGTCACACCCATCCTGTTTCAGATGTAAATATGATATGTCACTT
The DNA here is from genome assembly GCA_030435695.1 of Brachymystax lenok tsinlingensis. Taxonomy (NCBI): domain Eukaryota; kingdom Metazoa; phylum Chordata; class Actinopteri; order Salmoniformes; family Salmonidae; genus Brachymystax; species Brachymystax lenok. The sequence goes on along the minus strand of CM059797.1, from coordinate 6,933,579 downwards.
TGACCTTGACCTATAATAACATCGACATTGACACACTTGAGAGCAGGTTAAAAAGATAACTGTAATCTACAGGCACATTTATGGTGGTCCAATCTGCTACAGTACTGTTAAAAAAACACAGGACAGGTATTAATGTGTCACTGAACTGGAATCATTACCACCAACCCCGGACTGTCTTGTCTCATTACGCACACCTGGTTCCCATTCCCCCTGATTAGTATGTGTATAGATGTGCTTGTCCTTGTTGATTCTAGTTCTATGTCCGTTGGTCTTGTGAGTACTTGTGCTTTGTTGTATCGGCTTGCGTGTTACCATGTTAGTGTGTTATTACGGGTCTCGTCCCGTGTATTGTTATTACGGGTCTCGTCCCGTGTATTGTTATTATATGTCTCCTCCTGTGTATTGTTATTACGGGTCTCGTCCTGTGTATTGTTATTATATGTCTCCTCCTGTGTATTGTTATTACGGGTCTCGTCCCGTGTATTGTTATTACAGGTCTCGTCCCGTGTATTGTTATTACGGGTCTCGTCCCGTGTATTGTTATTACGGGTCTCGTCCCATGTATTGTTATTACAGGTCTCGTCCTGTGTATTGTTATTACGGGTCTCGTCCCATGTATTGTTATTACAGGTCTCGTCCTGTGTATTGTTATTACGGGTCTCGTCCCGTGTATTGTGTCTGGGTCTCGTCCTGTGTATTGTTATTACGGGTCTCGTCCCGTGTATTGTTTTTACGGGTCTCGTCCCGTGTATTGTTATTACGGGTCTCATCCTGTGTATTGTTTTTACGGGTCTCGTCCCGTGTATTGTTATTATGGGTCTCGTCCTGTGTATTGTTACTACGGGTCTCGTCCGTGTATTGTTGTCTGGCGTCTCGTGCCGTGTATTGTTATTACGGGTCTCGTGCCGTGTATTGTTATTATGGGTCTCCTCCTGTGTATTGTTATTACGGGTCTCATCCTGTGTATTGTTTTTACGGGTCTCGTCCCGTGTATTGTTATTATGGGTCTCGTCCTGTGTATTGTTACTACGGGTCTCGTCCCGTGTATTGTTATTACGCGTCTCGTGCCGTGTATTGTTATTACGGGTCTCGTGCCGTGTATTGTTATTATGGGTCTCCTCCTGTGTATTGTTATTACGGGTCTCGTCCCGTGTATTGTTATTACGCGTCTCGTGCCGTGTATTGTTATTACGGGTCTCGTCCCGTGTATTGTTATTACGGGTCTCGTGCCGTGTATTGTTATTACGGGTCTCGTGCCGTGTATTGTTATTATGGGTCTCCTCCTGTGTATTGTTATTACGGGTCTCATCCTGTGTATTGTTTTACGGGTCTCGTCCCGTGTATTGTTATTATGGGTCTCGTCCTGTGTATTGTTACTACGGGTCTCGTCCCGTGTATTGTTATTACGCGTCTCGTGCCGTGTATTGTTATTACGGGTCTCGTGCCGTGTATTGTTATTATGGGTCTCCTCCTGTGTATTGTTATTACGGGTCTCGTCCCGTGTATTGTTGTCTGGTCTCGTCCGTGTATTGTGTCTGGGTCTCGTCCGTGCATTGTTATTACGGGTCTCGCCCGTGTATTGTTATTACGGTCTCGCCCCGTGTATTGTTATTACGGGTCTCGCCCCGTGTATTGTTATTACGGGTCTCGTCCGTGTATTGTTATTACGGGTCTCGCCCCGTATTGTTATTACGCGTCGTGCCGTGTATTGTTATTACGGTCTCGCCCCGTGTATTGTTATTACGGGTCTCGTCCGTGTATTGTTATACGGGTCTCGCCCGTGTATTGTTATTACGGGTCTCGTGCCGTGTATTGTTATTATGGGTCTCCTCCTGTGTATTGTTATTACGGGTCTCGTCCCGTGTATTGTTATTACGCGTCTCGTGCCGTGTATTGTTATTACGGGTCTCGTCCCATGTATTGTTATTACGGGTCTCGTCCGTGTATTGTTATTACGGGTCTCGTCCGTGTATTATTGTCTGGTCTCGTCCGTGTATTGTGTCTACGGGTCTCGTCCCTGTATTGTTATTACGGGTCTCGTCCCGTGTATTGTTATTACGGGTCTCGTCCCGTGTATTGTTATTACGGGTCTCGTCCCGTGTATTGTTATTACGGGTCTCGTCCCGTGTATTGTTATTACGGGTCTCGTCCGTGTATTGTTGTTGGTCTCGTCCCGTGTATTGTTATTACGGGTCTCGTCCCGTGTATTGTTATTACGGGTCTCGTCCCGTGTATTGTTATTACAGGTCTCGTCCCGTGTATTGTTATTACGGGTCTCATCCTGTGAATTGTTATTACGTAGTTTAGTGATCCCCATTGTTCCTGTTGATATGCCCTTCCCTGTTCATGCCCTAGATAGTCGACCATTAGGGTCAGGGCTGATTAGGGAGGCCACCGCTCCACTTGACATGGTTACGCAGGGGGGTCACAAGGAGAGAATCAGTCTCTTATTGATTCTCCTGCGTTTCCCGTGGTGCTGGGTCTACCCTGGTTGGCCTGTTAAGATCCTACTATTTAGTGGCAACAGAGGGCTCTAAAGGGGTGGTCACGAGAGTGCTCGGGGAAGTGTTTGGGGGTTTCCGTTGGTGCTACTACGGTGGAAAGTCCAGACCAGGTCTCCACCGTGCGCATCCCCTCTGAATTTGCCGATTTGGTTCTCGCCTTCTGTAAAAAGAAGGCGACTCAATAACCACCCCATCGACGGGGGGATTATGCGATAAATCTGGTAGACGCAGCACTTCCCAGGAGTCACGTGTACCCTCTGTCCCAGGAGGAGACGGTGGCTATGGAAACATATCCCGGGGACAGGGATACATTCAGCCCTCCACTTCACCTGCCTCCTCGAGTTTCTTTTTTGTGAAGAAGAAGGATGGTGGTCTGCGCCCATGTGTTGACTATCGGGGTATCAATAAGATCACTGTGAGATACAGCTACCCGCTGCCTCTCATAGCCAGTGTGATCGATTTCCCGGGACCTGCACGGGCAGGGTGTAGTGGTGTATATTGATGACATTCTGATATACTCCGCTACACGTGCCGAGCATGTGTCTCTGGTGCGCAAGGTAGGTGCTTGGTCGACTGTTGGAGAATGACCTGTACATCAAGGCTGAGAAATGTCTGTTCTTTCAACAGTCCGTCTCCTTCCTAGGGTACCGCATTTCCACTTCAGGGGTGGAGATGGAGAGTGACTGCATTTCAGCTGTGCGTAATTGGCCGACTCCCACCACGGTAAAGGAAGTGCAGCGGTTCCTAGGGTTTGCCAACTATTACCAGAGGTTTATCTGGGGCTTTGGTCAGGTAGCGGCTCCAATTACCTCACTGCTGAAGGGGGGGGACCGGTGCGACTGCAGTGGTCGGCTGGGGCGGACAGGGCTTTTGGTCACCTGAAGGCTCTGTTTACCTAGGCTCCCGTGCTGGCTCATCCGGATCCCTCTTTGGCATTCATAGTGGAGGTGGACGCGTCTGAGGCTGGGATAGGAGCCGTGCTCTCTCAGTGCTCGGGTACGCCACCGAAGCTCCGCCCCTGTGCCTTCTTTTTGAAGAAGCTCAGCCCGGCGGAGCGAAACTATGATGTTGGGGATCGGGAGCTGTTGGCTGTCGTCAAGGCTCTGAAGGCGTGGAAACATTGGCTTGAGGGGGCTAAACACCCTTTTCTCATCTGGACTGACCACCGCAATCTGGTGAGGAGACTGAACCCTCGTCAGGCAAGGTGGGCCATGTTCTTTACCCGTTTTGTTTTCACCCTTTCCTACCGACCAGGTTCCCAGAACGCTAAGGCAGACGCACTGTCCCAGATGTATGACACAGAGGAGCGGTCCATGGATCACACTCCCATACTCCCGGCCTCTTGCTTGGTGGCACCGGTAGTGGGAGCTGGACGCAGACATCGAGCGGGCGTTACGTACAGAGCCCACTCCCTCTCAGTGTTCAGCTGGGCGTCTGTACGTTCCGTCTGCTGTCCGCGACCGGTTGACCTATTGGGCCCACACGCCACCCTCCTCTGGTCATCCTGGCATCGGTCGGACAGTGCGCTGTCTTAGTGGGAAGTACTGGTGGCCCACTTTAGCTAACGACGTTAGGGTTTATGTTTCCTCCTGCTCGGTGTGCACCCGAGCAGAAACATAAACCCTAACGTCTCCTAGACACCTGCCCAGAGGGAAGTTACAACCCCTACCCGTTCCAAAGCGGCCGTGGTCGCACTTGTCTGTGGACTTCTTGACTGATCTTCCTCCCTCCCAGGGTAACACCACGATCCTGGTCGTTGTGAATCGGTTTTCTAAGTCCTGCCGTCTCCTCCCTTTGCCCGGTCTCACTACGGCCCTACAGACTGCGGAGGCCCTGTTCACACATGTCTTTCAGCACTACGGGGTCCCCAGTTCACGTCCAGGGTTTGGAGGGCGTTCATGGAGCGTCTGGGGGTCTCGGTCAGTCTCACCTCAGGTTTTCACCCCGAGAGTAACGGGCAGGTGGAGAGAGTAAACCAGGATGTGGGTAGGTTTCTGCGGTCATATTGCCAGGACCGGCCGGGGGAGTGGGCGACGTTCATCCCCTGGGCAGAGATGGCCCAGAACTTACTCCGCCACTCCTCCACTAACCTGACCTCAACTATAACCCTGACCCCAACCCTGACCCCAACCCTTACCTTAACCATAATCCTGACCCCAACCCTAACCCTGACCTCAACCCTGACCCTAACCCTTACCCTTACCCTGACCTCAACCCTAACCCCATAGGGCTCAGTTAAATATACAGGGAATAGGGTGTCATTTGGGATACCCCCTCAGGCCAGTGTTATGTATGATACCCCCTCAGGCCAGTGTTATGTATGATACCCCCTCTGACCAGTGTTATGTATGATACCCCCTCAGACCAGTGTTATGTAAGATACCCCCTCAGACCAGTGTTATGTATGATACCCCCTCAGGCCAGTGTTATGTATGATACCCCCTCAGACCAGTGTGGTGTGTTGGTGTGTGGTGTGTTGGGGTTCTGTTGTGGTGTGTTGGTGTGTGGGCTGTTGGGGTTGTGGTGTGGTGTGTTGGGGTGTGGTGTGTTGGGGTTGTGTTGTGGTGTGGTTGTGGTGTGGTGTGTTGGGGTGTGTTGTGGTGTGTTGGGGTGTGGTGTGTTGGGGTTGTGGTGTGGTGTGGTTGTGTTGTGGTGTGTTGGGGTTGTGGTGTGGTGTGGTGTGTTGGTGTTGTGTTGTGGTGTGGTGTGTTGGGGTTGTGTTGTGGTGTGGTGTGTTGGGGTTGTGTTGTGTGGTGTGGCGTGGTGTGTTTTGGTGTGTTGTGGTGTGGTGTGTTGGGGTTGTGGTGTGTTGGGGTTGTGGTGTGGTGTGGTTGTGTTGTGGTGTGTTGGGGTGGGGTGTGGTGTGTTGGGGTTGTGGTGTGGTGTGGTGGGGTTGTGTTGTGGTGTGTTGGGGTTGTGGTGTGGTGTGGTGTGTTGGGGTTGTGTTGTGGTGTGGTGTGTTGGGGTTGTGTTGTGTGGTGTGGTGTGTTTTGGTGTGTTGTGGTGTGGTGTGTTGGGGTTGTGGTGTGTTGGGGTTGTGGTGTGGTGTGGTTGTGTTGTGGTGTGTTGGGGTGAGGTGTGGTGTGTTGGGGTTGTGGTGTGGTGTGGTGGGGTTGTGTTGTGTTGGGGTTGTGTTGTGGTGTGTTGTGGTGTGTTGGGGTTGTGTTGTGTGGTGTGTTGGGGTTGTGTTGTGGTGTGTTGTGTTGGGGTTGTGGTGTGTTGTGGTGTGGTGCGGTGTGTTGGGGTTGTGTTGTGTTGGGGTGTGGTGCGGTGTGTTGGGGTTGTGTTGTGTTGGGGTGTGGTGCGGTGTGTTGTGGTGGGTTGTGTTGTGGTGGGTTGGGATGTGGGCTGGTGTGTTGGGGTTGTGTTGTGTTGGGGTTGTGTTGTGGTGTGTTGGGGTTGTGGTCTGGTGTGTTGGGGTTGTGTTGTGGTGTGTTGGGGTTGTGTTGTGGTGTGTTGTGGTATGTTGGGGTGTGGTGCGGAGTGTTGTGGTGTGTTGTGGTGGGTTGGGATGTGGGCTGTGTGGTGTGGTGTGAATGCCAACTATAACCCAACATCTTTTATGCAGTTCCAGACCTTTAACTTAGAGAAACTATGTATACCCTGGGGAAGGAGAGGAACATTATTGGCCTGGTTCCCAATCACTCCTTACACTGTTTGGAGTCAAACCTAGGACTACCTTTGTTGATTCAATTTATGTTATTGGTTTTTCATGACTTAGGGTGAAGTTGCCCCTAGACGCTGATCTTGGGTCAGTTTAGCATTTTCCCTACTTATGGTTTAAGGCCTTCAATAGATCCTTGGACTATAAACAGCATGCCTTATGGTTGAAATGTATCTGTGTTCAGAACAGATTGGTTGTTTGCTTTGCATGCACGGACAATGACTCAAATGTCTCCTAGGTGAAATCTCCCCTAGGAACACTTCTAGGATCAGCTTCCCCACCCCCAATCCTAACCTCAACTCATCATGTCCACAGGGTCATGAGATGAGCATCCAGACAAAATGGAAGCCAAGGTTGGGTCTCCACAGACATAAATCACACACACACATTGTCCTTAAATTTTATTTGTTGTGTCACTAGAGAATATATACAGTATAGCCCAAACCCTGCACACATGCAAGCAAGCCCTCTCTTTCTCTGTCTCTCTCTCGCCCTCTCTCTGTCTCTCGCCCTCTCTCTGTCTCTCTCTCTCGCTCTCTGTCTCTCTCAGGCCCAGCTGTTTGATTTACCAACATGTTTCAGTGTGATGAAGCCGTGAAAGTCTATCTCTCATAACTCCGCTAGTGTCTGCCAGTCAACGGTCCACAGCTAGGATGATTTACAACATACTGTACTGAGGCCACATGACACCTTCCCTCGCCCTTCACCCCATGGCCCTCGCCCTTCGTCCCTCAGCCCTCACCAGTCCCCAAGGACAACTCCTGTTTACAGGTTGCTGAAGGAGAGAGAGACAGAGAAGAGAGAGAGACTGAGAGAAAGAGAGACTGTTGACGATCAGAGACAAGGCAAGGGCCTTCTATGCCATCAAAAGGAACATAAAATTTGACATACCAATTAGGATCTGGAGGAGGATTTGTGACCTGTTACCACAACAAAAAGGCGACCAGTGAAGAACAAACACCATTGTAAACACAACCCATATTTATGTTTATTTATTTTCCCTTTTGTACTTTAACTATCGTTACAACACTGTATATAGACATAATATGACATTTGAAATGTATTTTTTATTTTGGAACTTTTGTAAGCGTATTGTTTACTGTAAATTTTAGATTGTTTATTTCACTACGTGTTTATTATCTATTTCCTTCTCTTTGGCAATGTTAACATGTGTTTCCCATGCCAATAAAGCCCCTTACATTGACGTTGATAAATGGACTGTTTCCCCCCTGTCCTGTACAGACCAACACAACCCAATGTCAAACCCCAACAGGGATTCAAAAACAAAATGCACAATAACACATTTTATATTTATTTAACCTTTATTTAACTAGGCAAGTCAGTTAAGAACAAATTATTATTTACAATGACGGCCTACCAGAAGACAAAAGGCCTCCTGCGAGGACGGGGGCCTGGGATTAAAAATAAAATAAAAAATATTGGACAAAAAAACACAAGTTAATTAGAGATGGATTGAAATTTTACAGAATTGGTAAATGGAGGAGGGTCATGCATTTTAAATTTCAGTCAAGGGGAGGATTTAGTATATTTAAAATCTAGTCCAGGAGAGGGTCATGTAATTTGTAATTGATGACATTTCTATATTTCTCAGTGTTTTAGAATTAGTTGCTTATGCCTCCCGAGTGGCGCAGTGGTCTGAGGAGTCACTACAGACCTGGGTTCGATCCCAGTTTTGGTTTCACCTGTCCTCGTTATTGTCGTCACCCCTGTCCTCATTATTGTTTTCCCCAGTGTATTTATCCCTGTGTTTCCTGTCTCTCTGGGACAGTTCGTCTTGTATGTTTCGAAGTCAACCAGCACAATTGGCCCAGTGTCGCCCGGGTTAGGGGAGGGTTTGGCCGAGTGGCTTTACTTGGCTCACCGAGCTCTAGCGACTCCTTGTGGCGGGCAGTGCGCCTGCAGGCTGACCTCGGTCGTCAGTTGAACAGTGTTTCCTCTGGCACATTGGTGCAGCTGGCTTCCGGGTTAAGCGGCGGGTGTTAAGGAGCGTGGTTTGGCGGGTCACGTTTCGGAGGAAGCAGGATGAGACTCGACCTTCGCTTCGCCCTAGCCTGGTAGAATACAAAAAAGAAAAAATGAATGAGTTGCTTATTAGGCTATACATCGATGTGTGCCTGATGCCGCCCCTCCACTAGGCGCGCAATATTGAGCGCGCCTATAGGCTATTTAGTGTGGTCTCAATCAAATTATCCATAGGCTAGACTACGAAGTACATGCTCAGAGAAGCACAGAGCAAAGTTATATATCTAAGAAAGCTGCTGGGATGGTGTAAATAAAACTAGGCTGAATTACACACTGCAATGGATATTCCAACCCTGAGCCCCGGCCTGCTCAGCTCTTGCTGATCAAAAACGTTTTAAATGTGCTGCCTAACCAATGGCTGTGCCGTGTGCTGCCTAACCAATGGCTGTGCCGTGTGCTGCCTAACCAATGGCTGTGCCGTGTGCTGCCTAACCAATGGCTGTGCCGTGTGCTGCCTAACCAATGGCTGTGTTGTGTAGGCCTACAGTGAGTCAAAGGCTTAGAGTCAAAGGCTTCTTCTGAAAATAATACTACTATAATTGATTTGAATCAAAACAATATGTTTCTTGCCCATGATGTATTTATCAGAGTTATTGACCTCCCAATTAGCCAGATTCGAGTAACATGCATTGTGATGCTTACACTTAAAGCAGCAAACGTGACACAATTAATCGGAAATGGATACTGTAGCTCATTGTGCTGAAAGTAATTCATTTAAACCGTTTTAATTTTAATTAGACTTTACTAACAACGAGACGGCCTTGTGTTGGAGCCTATTTAAGAAATAAAAGGTAGGCCTACCTGTTTGACAGATGAAATTAGGCCATAGCTGGCTTTATCCATAGATTTTTCTGCTAGTTCCTCCATCCACCATGCACTCTTTAAATAGCCTAACTCTGTGGCAGTGAAGGGCTGTTTAAACCAGGACTCGAATTGAGAGGTTGTGAGAGGGTATGCCCTAGGCCTACCTTTTTAAAGCACAGGCCTACTACCCCTTGTTAGCTTAAGATTTTGAAGAAAATTAAACAGATCTGATTGATATAAAGTGATGTATAACAGCGCTTTGGTCAGCGATGCTTTATGCTACAAATTATAAAATACCCGGGAAAGACGTGACTCCATTGCATATAGTGATATTAAAATACTTTGCTTGGGAAGTAATCTAATTCTGTCACTATCAATTGACTAAGATAATCACTGGACAATAGAAGATGTTTAAACCCAGACAGCTTTTAGGGAAACTCTTGTGACCTTCTCTCGTTGGGTTAAGTCATGGAAGAAGAGTAGCCAGCAAGTTAATAAAGCTTACATTTTTCTGTGTCTGTCACGAATTCCGCCGAAGTCAGTCCCTCTCCTTGTTCGGGCGGCGTTTGGCAGTCGACGTCACCGGTCTTCTATATATCGCCGATCCACTTTTCATTTTCTGTTTGTTTTGTCTATTATACACACCTGGTTTCTATCCCATAATTACATGTTCCTTATTTAAACCCTCTGTTTCCCCCATGGTTTTGTGCGTGTTTGTTCATTGTAAAGTTGGTCTATATTGTGAGCGTGTTGTAATTCTACTACTTGGAATTTTATAGTTTATTGAGTAAAGATACGTGACTACTCATCTCTGTTGTCCTGCGCCTGACTCTGCTTTTCATGCTACACACAGACGCTTTGACAGCATCGGTAGGTCTACTCTGTCTGGGGTGGAAAGGTAGGCCTACTCTGTCTGGGGTGGAAAGGTAGGCCTACTCTGTCTGGGGTGGAAAGGTAGGCCTACTCTGTCTGGGGTGGAAAGGTAGGCCTACCTTTTGAAAGTACCATGCTCAGATTCCTAATGACAAGACACAATGATTTGGTATTGGAGAAGTATGATGAGATGAACACACAGGCCTATCTCTCTGTCCATTCTTAGCCTGGAATTTCAGCAATTTGTGTGGTATTAAAAAAGATTCTGCTAATGTGTAAAAGGACGTAGAATTGCATGAAATGTTTATAAAATGTTTTTTTTTCTCGGGCCTCCAAAATACGTTCATTGATTAATGCAATGCTTTTACTGTGAAGGAGATCTTTTCACCCCCTATTCTGGCCCACAGTGGTCTGTGAACCCACAACCTTCTGGCCCACAACCCTCTCTGCGCTATCAAAATTCCTGTGTTGCCATGTAACGCTTACAGGGTGAAGAACAGTTTCTAAAACTGCATATCTAATTCTCTGGTCTGTTCAAGAAGTGATGGGTAAACAGTAAGCATGTTCTCTGCTATCCACTTTATGTTTTAACTATTATTTTAGGTATAGAAGAGAGTCACTTTTTCAAGGAGGGTTTAGGTCAAATCTATTTTTCTGAAGGGAGGACCGTCTACTTTAATTTCAGGGAGGACCAATTTTTTTCCTCAATGTAACCCTTCTTCTAAATAACGTTCACTCCCATGCCGTTCTGTTAGTGAGTCTTTGGGTGCTGTAGCCCAGGAGTAATCCAACTGTCACGAAGAAGATGTTTAACCGTCACGTCATGTTTATGGACGTGCTTCTGCCGTAGAGCCTTTATCAAACCCCAACAGAGTCAAACTACAGGAGTAAATATGCACACCAATAATCACGTTTGACACTAGATTGCGATCAGAGTCGTTGACCTCCGACTGTTATGTCTTGTTATTGTACCAGCTCCTCATTGAAGGCCTAGACGTCTGAACCTGGCTGCTCCACTGACCCCTGCTAGTAGTCAGTTGGTTTGTGGATAAGAGCCAATTGAATAACGAGGCACTATGGGACATTCTAGGACAGGGGCAGAACCAACCTCCACAGGACATGTTTTTCATCCAACTCAGATCTGATAATTAATCACGTTTTGGGGCCTTGTTGTTTGGCTAATCCAAAAGAATTGTCCATCTTATATCAGGGGTCAAGGGCCAGGGCCAAGGCCAAATAAGTCTATGACTGTGTTTTATAAAAATTATTTTTTACATATCATTTTGTCACAATCTCTAAGTGTACATGCAACTAAATTGATATGGAAACAACATAAGCAAAAACATAGCCCTCTTCACCAATGGGAATCTCATGACGTACAGTAATGACTGATTTCATAATATCACCAATGTGACTCTCATGAGGTACAGTACTGACTGATTTCATAATATCACCAATGTGAATCTTATCAAGTACAGTAATGACTGATTTCATAATAACCCGACTGATTTCATAATAACCTGACTGATTTCATAATAATACGACTGATTTCATGATGACATGACTGATTTCATAATAACCCGACTAATTTCATAATAACATGACTGATTTAATAATAACCCGACTGATTTCATGATAACACGACTAATTTCATAATAACATGACTGATTTCATAATATCACCAATGTGAATCTTATCAAGTACAGTAATGACTGATTTCATAATAACCCGACTGATTTCATAATAACCCGACTGACTTCATAATAACCCGACTAATTTCATAATAACACGACTGATTTCATAATAACCCGACCAATTTCATGATGACATGACTGATTTCATAATAACACGACTGATTTCATAAAAACATGACTGATTTCATGATGACATGACTGATTTCATAAAAACATGACTGATTTCATAATAACACGACTGATTTCATAATAACATGACTGATTTCATAATAACACGACTGATTTCATAATAACATGACTGATTTCACGATGACATGACTGATTTCATAATAACATGACTGATTTCATAATAATACGACTGATTTCATGATGACATGACTGATTTCATGATGACATGACTGATTTCATAATAATACGACTGATTTCATGATGACATGACTGATTTCAAAATAACACGACTGATTTCATAATAACACGACTGATTTCATAATAACACGACAGATTTCATAATAATACGACTGATTTTGTGATGACATGACTGATTTCATAATAATACGACTGATTTCATGATGACATGACTGATTTCATAATAACACGACTGATTTCATAATAACACGACTGATTTCATAATAACACGACTGATTTCATAATAACACGACTGATTTCATGATGACATGACTGATTTCATAATAACATGACTGATTTCATAATAATACGACTGATTTCATAATAACACGACTGATTTCATAATAACACGACTGATTTCATGATGACATGACTGATTTCATAATAACACAACTGATTTCATAATAATACGACTGATTTCATGATGACATGACTGATTTCATAATAACACGACTGATTTCATAATAACATGACTGATTTCATAATAACATGACTGATTTCATAATAACACGACAGATTTCATAATAATACGACTGATTTCATGATGACATGACTGATTTCATAATAATACGACTGATTTCATGATGACATGACTGATTTCATAACACGACTGATTTAATAATAACACAACTGATTTCATAATAACACAACTGATTTCATAATAACACGACTGATTTCATGATGACATGACTGATTTCATAATAACACGACTGATTTCATAATAATACGACTGATTTCATGATGACATGACTGATTTCATAATAACATGACTGTGTTTCTGCTCTGTTTATGATTTAGCACTGAGGCTAGAAATAGTAACTAACAGTCAGTCAGCACTGTGGACAGGTTGAGCCACTGTAAATCTCATTCATGTACTGTAGGTATAATTGTAAATCTCATCCTACTTCATGTTCTGTAGGTATTATTGTAAATCTCATCATATCTCATGTACTGTAGGTATAATTGTAAGTCTCATCCTATCTCATGTTCTGTAGGTATAATTGTAAATCTCATCCTATCTCATGTTCTGTAGGTATTATTGTAAATCTCATCCTACCTCATGTTCTGTAGGTATTATTGTAAATATCAATCTACTTTATATATTGTAAATCTTATTGTAAATCTCATTCTACTTTATATACTGTTTGTATTATTGTAAATCTCATCCTATTTCATGTTCTGTGGGTATTATTAGATAGTAGCATTTTCACAGAAAATCATAGAGCAGCTGTCAGGGATATTGAAATGTGATGGCAAAGCAACAACAATAATGTTCTATGTTTGACAGCCAGGTATTTCATCAAAGTATGCCGCGCAAAAGCCTTTACATTAGCATACAGAAAATTCACTGAAATCAGAGTGAAAATCCAAACAAACAATAACATTTCAACCGAAATAGAAACCACATGTGTATTTACTGTAATATGCAGTCGTTTTTCTTCTTTCTTTCACTCTGTAAACATGGTTTAGTTGAAATCAAAGCACGCTGTGCAAGAGAGACCATTGTGTTTGACCTATCCCAGATACCTGTGGCTAGTGGTTGTAACTGAAAAGAGCCTGAAGTTGTGTCTAAGTGGGAGCTAGTTGGGTTTCCCATCCTGTGCTGATTCAACAATCTGGCAGATAATATAGTGTGTCGCTGTAGATGATCTACTCACCGTATCATCACAACTCCCCCTCAGTGTCTCAGCTCTAGCCTGAACAATACTCACACCACGCGGTAGAAACTATTTGAAATTTAAAAAATATATATATATATTGTAAATGGACTCAAATGCTGTAAGTTGCTATATACAACTGAAATGTTTTGTTTATGCTGGCAAAGGTTTGAAGAGGACAATGCCAAGCAACAGGATGGAAAATGTCAGCGGAGGCCAGACAGACAGGATATCAAGACATTCTCTGGAAAATTGGAGTACAATCCCAGTGTGCTTTCCAAATGGGACCCTATTTGCTTTTGCATTACTTTTGGCCAGGGCCCATAGGGTTCGAAAGTAGTGGACTATGTAGCAAATAGATTGCCATTTGCGACAGAGATCCAGAGTGGAGCGTGAGGAGTGATATCTGGGTGTTTCACCCAACGGTCAGAAAACTGCAGCGTAATCATTCCTGTGCGGACAGAAGACAAGTTGGGATCTAAAATACCAGGATGTTTTGTCTGTCTTATGTTTTGTCTTTGATCTTTAATGAAAGTTTTAATCACAGATCAGAAAGAAGTTAAGAAAAGTAAATGACTCAAAAATGAGATTGGCTGGACTGTTCTGTTGAGGCCCTTTGCTTCACCATATCAGTCAACCACAGATCTATTGTCCAGTGCAGTGGTTCCCAAACTTGTTATAGTCCCGTACCCCTTCGAACATTCAACCTCCAGCTGCGTACCCCCTCTAGCACCAGGGTCAGCGCACTCTCAAATGTAGTTTTTTTGCCATCATTGTAAGCTTGCCACGCACACACTATACGATACATTTATTAAACATAAGAATGTGTGTGAGTTTTTGTCATAACCCGGCTTGTGGGAAGTGACAAAGAGCTCTTATAGGACCAGGGCACAAATAACAATATAATAATAATCAATAATTTTGCTCTTTATTTGTTCATCAAACATTATGAGTAACTCAGCACAGGTTAATGAGAAGGGTGTGCTTGAAAGGATGCACATAACTCTGCAATGGTTGGTTGTATTGGAGAGTCTCAGTCTTAAGTAATTTTCCACACTCAGTTTGTGCCTGTATTTAGTTTTCATGCTAGTGAGGGCCAAGAATCCACTCTCACATAGGTACATGGTTGCGAAGGGCATCAGTGTCTTAACAGTGCGATTTGACAGGATACTCTGAGCGCAGCACAATACAGAAATCTGACAGTGGCTTCTGATTAAATAACACTTTCACAGAACAGCTTGTTGCAATTTCGATGAGGCTCTCTTGTTCAGATATCGGTAAGTGGACTGGAGGCAGGGCATGAAAGGGATAACGAATCCAGTTGTTTGTGTCGTCCATTTCGGGAAAGCACCCAGCTCACTCAGGGGCTTCGCTATATCACATTTGACATTGTCCGTAAGCTTGAGTTCATTTGCACACAAAAAATCATACAATGATGGAAAGACCTGTGTGTTGTCCTTGTTAATGCAGACAGAGAAGAGCTCCAACTTCTTAGCCTCAATTTTGTCCCGCACATTTAATATAGTAGTGGAGAGTCCCTGTAATCCCAGATTCAGATCATTCAGGCGAGAAAAAAAATACCCCAGATAGGCCAGTCGTGTGAGAAACTCGTCATCATGCAAGCGGTCAGACAAGTGAAAATTATGGTCAGTAAGGAAAACTTTAAGCTCGTCTCTCAATTCAAAACAACGTGTCAATACATTGCCCCTTGATAAACAGCGCACTTCTGTATGTTATACAAACATTACATGGTTGCTGCCCATATCATTGCACAATGCAGAAAATACACAAGGGTTCAGGGGCCTTGCTTTAACAAAGTTAATCATTTTCACTGTAGTTTCCAAAACGTATTTCAAGCTGTCAGGCATTCCCTTGGCAGCAAGAGCCTCTGGGTGGATGCTGCAGTGGACCCAAGTGGCGTCGGGAGCAACTGCTTGCACGCGCGTTACCACTTCACTATGTCTCCCTGTCATGGCTTTTGCGCCATCAGTACATATACCAACACTTCTTGACCACCAAAGTCTATTTGATGTCACAAAGATGTCCAGTACTTTAAAAATATCCTCTCCTGTTGTCCTGGTTTCCAGTGGTTAACAGAAGAGGATGTCTTCCTTAATTGCCCCCCCATAAATGTAACGGACGTATACCAGGAGCTGTGCCAGGCCCACCACGTCTGTTGACTCATTTAAACTTTTATTTAACCAGGTAGGCTAGTTTAGAACAAGTTCTCATTTACAACTGCGACCTGACATCCAGCTGTAATGCATAGAATTCACTGGCTTGTATGCAAAGCAGTAATTGTTTCAAAACATCTCTTGCCATGTTACTGATGCGTTGTGAAACACTGTAGATGTATGAAGTAATTGTCTTTATAGTTTTTTGGGCCTTTTCCCCCAGCATTGTCCCTGCCATATCCATGGCAGCAGGAAGAATTAAGTCCTCCACAATAGTATGGGGCTTGCCTGTCCTAGCCACTCGGTAGCTCACCATATAAGACTCATCTAGCCCCGTCTTATTAATGGTATCCGTTGCTTTTATTCATGTCTTACCACTAGAATTCTAAAATTTTATTTGACACACTTATCCAGAGCGACTTACAGGAGCAATTAGGGTTAAGTGCCTTGCTCAAGGGCACATCGGCAGTCGTAACTGAAATCATGTCTAGCATCCATTCTGATTGTCTCCCTGTAACTGAAATCATGTCTAGAGTTTGTTCAGTGTGCCTTCCTGTAACTGTAATCATGCGAAATCCATCGCTGCATTGGCTGCATTGGCTGCCTTGCCTGCCTTGCCTGCCTTGCCTATAGGACAATCTCCATCCCTACATCTCTCTCTCTCTGCCTCACTCTCTCTCTCTCTCTCTCCCACTCTCCCTTTCTCTCCCACTCTCCCTCTCTCTCTCTCTCTCTCTCTCTCTCTCTCTCTCTCTCACACTCTCTCCCTACCCTGATCCCTTCTTCCCTCCCTCCATCCCTCCCCACAATCCTTCCTCAATTAAAACCGCTCTGCATCCATGAACACTTTAATTATACTGAACAAAAATATAAACACAACATGTAAAGTGTCGGTCCCATGTTTTATGAACTGAAATTTTCTCAAATTGTGCGCACAAATTTGCTTACATCCCTTTTAGTGAGCATTTCTCCTTTGCAAAGATAATCCATCCACTTGACAGGTGTGGAATATCAAGAAGCGGATTAAACAGCATGATCATTACACAGGTGCACCTTGTGCTGGGGACAATAAAAGGGTACTCTAAAATGTGCAGTTTTGTCACAAAACACAATGCCAAAGACGTCTCAAGTTTTGAGGGAGCGTGCCATGGCATGCTAACTGCAGGAATGTCCACCAGACCTGTTTGCCAGAGATTTGAATGTTCATTTCTCAACCATAAGCCCCATCAACGTTGTTTTAGTGAATTTGGCATTTTGGGATTTATTTCTGTAATAAAGCACTTTTGTGGGGAAAAACTCATTCTGATTTACTGGGCCTGGCTCCCAAGTGGGTGGGGTCTGGCTCCCAAGTGGGTGGGTCTGGCTCCCAAGTGGGTGGGCCTGGCTCCTAAGTGGGTGGGCCTGGCTCCCAAGTGGGTGGGCCTATGCTCTTCCAGGCCCACCCATGGCGGCGCCTCTGCCCAGTCATGTGAAATCCATAGATTAGGGCCTAATGAATTTATTTCCATTGACTGATTTCCTTATATGAACTGTAACTCAGTAAAATTGTTGAAATTGTTGCATGTTGCGCTTATATTTTTGTTCAGTATAGATATTTTTTTATCTTGCTTTGTCTGCTCTTTTCAATATTATGTCTAACTCTGATAAGCTACCCAGGAAAGGGTTGAAAATAGCTCATAATAATATATGTAGCCTTAGAAATAAGGTTCATGAAACTTGTTAACATCAGATAACATAACACACTAGCCATTTCTGAGACTCACTTAGATAATTATTTTGATGATAAAGCAGTAACAATACAAGGATATAGCACTTATAAAAGAGACAGGAATGCTTATGGGGGAGGTGGTGCTGTATATATTCAGAGCCATATTTATTTATTTATTTTTATTTAACCTTTATTTAACTAGGCAAGTCAGTTAAGAACAGATTCTTATTTTACAATGATGACCTATCCCTGTAATGAGAAGATCTTATGTCAAGTGTTATTGAAGTGTTGTGGTTGCAGGTTCACTTGGCACATCTAAAGCCTTTTCTTTTGGGGAGTTTCTGTAGGCCACCAAGTGCTAACAGTCAGTATCTAAATAATATGTGTGAAAGGCTGGTATATTGTTTCGGACCCTTAAGTGATCTGAGCATAAATCCTCATTAAATGTTCCGTTGTACATGTGCGTTTGTGCTTACACAAGCGCACATACCAAGGGAAAGAAAGTATCCGGGTAGGATGCAACCTGTTCAGAATGAGTCTGACGTCATCAGATCATTTCCAGGTCGATGCCTGGAGGTCAGTAAGAATTGATGTTGACCTCGAGACATGTGTAAAGGGGACCTGTAGTGGTTATACTACACGTCAATGTGTCTTACACCATTGTAGTGGTGATAGATATGAAGGAGTCTATTTCATAGCTATGTTATCCACGGAGGAGCTAACCTCAAGACGGAAGTACTCTACAAGCACTGAACCAGTCATAAGCGGTGTGATCATGACTTGTAATAATCATGACTTGTAATAACTTTCCTCCTGAATGGAGGGTTCTATTTATTAGTGCCATGTGTGTTAACCATCAGAAGAGTGTTCTGGAGATTCCCTTCCCCGTGTTGCCATCTGAGTGACTACTAACTCCTCTAGCGCTGTTATCAAAAGCAATTTGACTTGTGAGGTCTCTAATCCTCTTACTGATTGTTGCTGGACTGACTGTGCTGGCATTGGTACTCGTACTCAAGGGGACCAGTTATCCTACCAATTTATTTTAAAACGTGATCCATGCGGGACACATGACTAGAGCATTTTACTAGTAGAATTGTGGTTGAAACTACACATGGCAAGGCATGATTATTGTTGCCATTTGTTTTGAAGGTGGAACGACCACTGGATTTATTTTACGACCAGTGTGGTACACCTCAGTACTATCTTAGATGTGTTCTAAGGTTATCCCCGTCTAGGGGCCTGTCCACTCCTCTTTGTTCTCATGGGGAGGTTTACAACTAGATTTGTTTTCTGCTCTGGCGGCCTCGTACAGTGTTGCACGTAGTCTCGACCCCCACATCTTCATCACCTGAGTTCTCTCATCATTCATTAGGTCAGTGACTTCAATGAGTTCTGCTGATTTGTCATCCAACTTAGTCATTGTGTTCATTAACTGATTGTCTTTGGTCTGCAGCATTTGGAGTAGAACATTGTTACTTTGTCTGTTTGTAGATAACTCGTCAGATTTATTTAGTTTGGCGTGGACGTCGTCGTATTTAGTTTCTGCTAAATCGAAATGTTCATGTAGAAGACGAGTTTGTTGAAGAGTTTGTGCTCGTTCTTCGTCATATGTTTTTGCAATTACATGTAATTGTTCAGTTTTCAAACCCAGTTCCATAGCTAGCAGTATTTTTCCCTTATCTGCTATTGTCATTGGTTCTCTTCACCTGTCCCTTTGTGTCTACCGTTTCCTGCTCGTGCTTCAGCTGTGCACTGCGGTATTGGACCGATGCCAATCTTGGATGGCCAGACATCAGAGCTAAACTAGAGAGAACATTTACAAGGCCTGCGCCCAAAGATT
The DNA here is from genome assembly GCA_030435695.1 of Brachymystax lenok tsinlingensis. Taxonomy (NCBI): domain Eukaryota; kingdom Metazoa; phylum Chordata; class Actinopteri; order Salmoniformes; family Salmonidae; genus Brachymystax; species Brachymystax lenok. The sequence goes on along the minus strand of CM059797.1, from coordinate 6,914,212 downwards.
GATTTTGGAGAGCGTTTGTTGTGATTTCTGCTGTTTTTTAGTTAGGGTTGGTGTCGCTGCTGAGGTCAGAGATCAATCGTTTTATGGGTGAGGGTTCACTAATTAGCAAGGGAGTGGGGACCACCCCCTCTGATAGCTTGCGCATTATTAGAACATTTGAAAGGAACATTTTTCCTATTTTGTAAATTCTGGGTTTGGATTTGTTGGAAGCTGCAAAACGATTTAAATCTATTTATAGACATTAATGAACCATCACTACTGTATCCATAATGTGGGAGTTGAACGTGAATGAATTTGCAAAAGCAAATTGAATTGATTATGATAATGATTAATCATACCTGGATAGGCTATCTGGGAATTAAACTTTAATTTACCTGAGAAGGTGGTTCATCTAGGTTAATATGGGAAAGTTTAAATGTCTAATTTAATTGGAAGACAATTTAACTTATTAAGTTGAATGAGACGATGATTAGTAAAGATTGAAAAAAGTAAGGGGCATAGAAAGCTGCCCTGGGGAATGCCTGACTACCTGGATTATGTTGGAGGCTTCCATTAAAGAACACCCACTGTGTTCTTTAAAACGTTTTAGGGATTAGCGGGGGGCAAGCAACGCACCTACGACAAAATCCGGTGAAATGCAGAGCTTCAAATTCAAATTACAAAAATAGTAATATTAAACATTAATTTAAAAAAAGCTGTACGGCAAAAGCATAGCATTTGATTGTCTGTGGACAGCGCCCCGCATACTTCCTCAACTAACATAATTTCATAACCAGCACAGGTGTCACAAAACTCAAAAATAGCGATAAAATAAATCACTTACCTTTGAAGATCTTCCTCTGATGGCAATCCCAAGGGTCCCAGCTACACAATAAATGGTCTTTTTGTTCGATAAGTCCCTCTTTATATCCCAAAAACTCTGTTTGGTTGGCGCGTTTTGTTCAGTAATCCACCTGTTCAAATGTGTTCAAACATGCAGACAAACAAAACAAAAGTACCGGTAAAGTTCGTCGAAACAAGTCAAACAACGTGTCTAATCAATCCTCAGGTACCCTAATATGTCAATAAACGATAACATTTCACACGGAAAATAGCTTGCTCAATAGAAAAGAAAAATAACGAAGAGCGCTCACTCTGTTTGTTGTGATTTCTGCTGTTTTTTAGTTAGGGTTGGTGTCGCTGCTGAGGTCAGAGATCAATCGTTTTATGGGTGAGGGTTCACTAATTAGCAAGGGAGTGGGGACCACCCCCTCTGATAGCTTGCACATTATTAGAACATTTGAAAGGAACATTTTTCCTATTTTGTAAATTCTGGGTTTGGATTTGTTGGAAGCTGCAAAACGATTTAAATCTATTTATAGACATTAATGAACCATCACTACTGTATCCATAATGTGGGAGTTGAACGTGAATGAATTTGCAAAAGCAAATTGAATTGATTATGATAATGATTAATCATACCTGGATAGGCTATCTGGGAATTAAACTTTAATTTACCTGAGAAGGTGGTTCATCTAGGTTAATATGGGAAAGTTTAAATGTTTAATTTAATTGGAAGACAATTTAACTTATTAAGTTGAATGAGACGATGATTAGTAAAGATTGAAAAAAGTAAGGGGCATAGAAAGCTGCCCTGGGGAATGCCTGACTACCTGGATTATGTTGGAGGCTTCCATTAAAGAACACCCACTGTGTTCTTTAAAACGTTTTAGGGATTAGCGGGGGGCAAGCAACGCACCTACGACAAAATCCGGTGAAATGCAGAGCTTCAAATTCAAATGACAAAAATAGTAATATTAAACATTAATTTTAAAAAAGCTGTACGGCAAAAGCATAGCATTTGATTGTCTGAGGACAGCGCCCCGCATACTTCCTCAACTAACATAATTTCATAACCAGCACAGGTGTCACAAAACTCAAAAATAGCGATAAAATAAATCACTTACCTTTGAAGATCTTCCTCTGATGGCAATCCCAAGGGTCCCAGCTACACAATAAATGGTCTTTTTGTTCGATAAGTCCCTCTTTATATCCCAAAAACTCTGTTTGGTTGGCGCGTTTTGTTCAGTAATCCACCTGTTCAAATGTGTTCAAACATGCAGACAAACAAAACAAAAGTACCGGTAAAGTTCGTCGAAACAAGTCAAACAACGTGTCTAATCAATCCTCAGGTACCCTAATATGTCAATAAACGATAACATTTCACACGGAAAATAGCCTGCTCAATAGAAAAGAAAAATAACGAAGAGCGCTCACTCTGTCACATGCGCAAAACAGTACAGGCCACCTCATGATCCAGCAGGAAGAACTACTATTACTTGTTGGTTTTTCAAAAAACAAGCCTGAAACCATGTCTAAAGACTGTTGACATCTAGTGGAAGCCATAGGAACTGCAATCTGGGAGCTAAATCCCTCTGTAGTGAATAGCAAGTCAATAGAAAAACTGTGACATCAAAAAATCTAATTTGTCATTTAGATTTAGCCCCATAACACAACCCAAAGTCCTTCTCTAGCCCCGTAATACCACCCAAAGTGCTTCTCTAGCCCTGTAATAACACCCAAAGTCATTCTCTAGCCCCGTAATACCACCCAAAGTCCTTCTCTAGACCCATAATACCACCCACATATCTTCTCTTACCTTATACCACCCAAAAGTTTCTAGCCCCATAATAACACCCAAAGGTTTCTAGCCCCATAATATCCCCCAAATGTCTTCTCTGGTCCCATTATACCACTCAAAGTTCTTATCTAGCCCCATAATATTACCCAAAGGTCTCTAGCCCCGTGATACCACCCAAAGGTCTCTAGCCCCATGATACCACCCAAAGTTCTTCTCTAGCCCCATGATATCACCCAAAGTTCTTCTCTAGCCCCATACCACCCAAACGTCTTTAGCCCCATAATATCTCCCAAAGGCCTTCTCTGGTCCCATTATACCACCCTAAGGTCTCTAGCCCCATGATACCACCCAAAGTTCTTCTCTAGCCCCATGATATCACCCAAAGTTCTTCTCTAGCCCCATACCACCCAAACGTCTTTAGCCCCATAATATCTCCCAAAGGTCTTCTCTGGTCCCATAATACCACCCAAAGGTCTTCGATCGTCCCACACCACCAAAAGGTCTTCTCTCGTCCCACACCACCCAAAGGTCTTATCTCATCCCACACCACCCAAAGGTCTTGTTTCGTCCCACACCACCCAAAGGTCTTATCTCATCCCACACCACCCAAAGGTCTTCGATCGTCCCACACCACCCAATGGTCTTCTCTCATCCCACACCACCCAAAGATATTATCTCATCCCACACCACCCAAAGGTCTTCTCTCATCCCACACCACCCAAAGGTCTTCGATCGTCCCACACCACCCAAAGGTCTTCTCTCGTCCCACACCACTCAAAGGTCTTCTCTCGTCCCACACAACCCAAAGGTCTTTTCTCGTCCCACACCACCCAAAGGTCTTCTCTCATCCCACACCACCCAAAGGTCTTCTCTCGTTCCACACTACCCAAAGGTCTTCTCTCGAATGCCAAGAGTGTGCCAAGCTGTCAACAAGGCAAAGGGTGGCTATTTGAAGAATCTCAAATATAAAATATATTTTGATTTGTTTAAAACTTTTTTGGTTAGTACATGATTCCATACGTGTTATTTCATGGTTTTGATGTCTTCACTACTATTCTACAATATAGAAAATAGTCAAATAAAGAAAAACTCTTGAATGAGTAGGTGTTCTAAAACGTTTGACCGGTAGTGTATGTAAACATGTACAGTGCATTATTTTGTGTGTTTTTGTATATTTTTCGTTGTATTTTTTAACCACTTTTTAAATGATGACCTTGTCTCGTTGCTGCAACTCCCCAACAGGCTCGGGAGTGGGCGAAGGGCGAGTCATGCGTCCTCTGAGACATGACCCGCCAAGCCGCGCTTCTTAACACCCGCCGCTTAACCCGGAAGCCAGCTGCAGATCCATTTTTCCCTGCAGATCCTCTCAAGCTCTGTCTGTCAGGTTGGATGGGCAGCGTCGCTGCACAGCTATTTTCAGGTCTCTCCAGAGATGTTCGATTGGATTCTGGGCTCTGGCTGGGCCACTCAAGGACATTCAGAGACTTGTCCCGAAGGCACTCCTGCGTTGTCTCTGCTGTGTGATTAGGGTCGTTGTCCTGTTGGAAGGGGAACCTTCGCCCCCAGTCTGAGGTCCTGAGCGTTCTGGAGCAGGGTTGTATCAAGGATCTCTCTGTACTTTGCTCCGTTCATCTTTCCCTCGATCCTGACTAGTCTTCCAGTCCCTGCCGCTGAAAAACATCCTCACAGCATAATGCTGCCACCACCATGCTTCACCATAGGGATGGTGACAGGTTTCCTCCAGACGTGATGCTTGGCTTTCAGGCCAAAGAGTTCAATCTTGGTTTCATCATTCCAGAGAATCTTGTTTATCATGGGCCTTTTACTGAGGAGAGAGTGCTTCTCAAATCACCTCCACGCATGCTGTAAACAACATATTAATCTATCATTGAACCGTTTGCAATGTCATCCTCAGAGAGAATTACACACCTGGCTAACGCCTGCAGTATCATGATGAGCACCCAGAGAGGAATCATATAGAATAGATTATATTCTATAGAATAGACAGAAGAGAAAATAACAACTTAACTTTTCCAAGAGGGAACTTTGGTTGGTCAATGGACTCCCAGCAGTCTCTTTCTTTTTTATTTTATTCCCAAAAATGTTTTTTCCCTTTTTCTCCACAATTTTTTGTCTCATCGCTGCAACTCCCGTACGGACTCGGGAGAGGCGAAGGTTGAGAGTCGTGTACAGTCGTGGCCAAAAGTTTTGAGAATGACACAAATATTAATTTCCACAAAGTTTGCTGCTTCAGTGTCTTTAGATATTTTTGTTAGATGTTACTATGGAATACTGAAGTATAATTACAAGCTTTTCATAAGTGTCAAAGGCTTTTATTGACAATTACATGAAGTTGATGCAAAGAGTCAATATTTGCAGTGTTGACCCTTCTTTTGCAATCCGCCCTGGCATGCTGTCAATTAACTTCTGAGCCACATCCTGACTGATGGCAGCCCATTCTTGCAAAATCAATGCTTGGAGTTTGTCAGAATTTGTGGGTTTTTGCTTGTCCACCCGCCTCTTGAGGACTAACCACAAGTTCTCAATGGGATTAAGGTCTGGGGAGTTTCCTGGCCATGGACCCAAAATATCAATGTTTTGTTCCCCGAGCCACTTAGTTATCACTTTTGCCTTATGGCAAGGTGCTCCATCATGCTGGAAAAGGCATTGTTCGTCACCAAACTGTTCCTGGATGGTTGGGAGAAGTTGCTCTCTGAGGATGTGTTGGTACCATTCTTTATTCATGGCTGTGTTCTTAGGCAAAATTGTGAGTGAGCCGACTCCCTTGGCTGAGAAGCTACCCCACACATGAATGGTATCAGGATGCTTTACTGTTGGCATGACACAGGACTGATGGTAGCGCTCACCTTGTCTTCTCCGGACAAGCTTTTTTCCGGATGCCCCAAACAATCGGAAAGGGGATTCATCAGAGAAAATGACTTTACCCCAGTCCTCAGCAGTCCAATCCCTGTACCTTTTGCAGAATATCAGTCTGTCCCTGATGTTTTTCTTGGAGAGAAGTGGCTTCTTTGCTGCCTTTCTTGACACCAGGCCATCCTCCAAAAGTCTTCGCGTGCAGATGCACTCACACCTGCCTGCTGCCATTCCTGAGCAAGCTCTGTACTGGTGGAGCCTCGAACCCGCAGCTGAATCAACTTTAGGAGACGGTCCTGGCGCTTGCTGGACTTTCTTGGGCACCCTGAAGCCTTCTTCACATCAATTGAACCGCTCTCCTTGAAGTTCTTGATGATCCGATAAATGGTTGATTTAGGTGCAATCTTACTGGCAGCAATATCCTTGCCTGTGAAGCCCTTTTTGTGCAAAGCAATGATGACGGCACGTGTTTCCTTGCAGCTAACCATGGTTGATAGAGGAAGAACAATGATTCCAAGCACCACCCTCCTTTTGAAGCTTCCAATCTGTTATTCAAACTCAATCAGCATGACAGAGTGATCTCCAGCCTTGGCCTCGTCAACACTCACACCTGTGTTAACGAGAGAATCACTGACATGATGTCAGCTGGTCCTTTTGTGGTAGGGCTGAAATGCAGTGGAAATGTTTTTGGGGGGGATTTTCTAATAAACAAATATCATCTGAGTCAGTACAGGATTTTTCCTCAGAATATATTACAACAATGAATTTCATACATTTGAATGTCCTCGCATAGACCTGCAGCTTTAGGTGAACTATGTGGCATTCATGTCTTCAGATGCAGTACCATTTCAGACCCATCATCTTTAAGTCTTCTTGAGATGAGAGAGAATCAGGATCATGTCATAATGTGAGCTGGTCCCAGACTTAAAGTACATCAGTAAGCCAACAATAGAGATGTAAATTGATATTTTCTGCTTATGGCCAACTTGTAAACTTAGCTGTTTGCGGTGATAGTTTATTCCACACTGTAGATCTGGCAGTCAACTCAGGTTAATTTACCACAAACAGGCCTCACTGCAGACCACGGCCCAATGGTAAGTCAAATAATCAGTCTGAGAAACTGAACTAACACCCACATCACAAAACTGAATACTTTTATGGCGATGTTAGGAAATGTTCACCTTTTTTAATGAGAATCACCACAAAGAATAATCAAAAAACTAAATTTAGATGTTATGTTGATAGAAGTGTCACAAAGTGTCAAAATCATTCTGTTCTATTCCATTCTATAATGAACTTTGTCAAGATTCATGTTAATATCAGGTCACACAGAGAGCTGGAAATAGAAATATCCCCCCTGGAAGAAGAGGGACCTGATCCTAGATCAGCACTTCTACTCAGAGACACTTTGTGAATGCAGGCCCTGGCCTACATCTGATGCCCTCCTGATAAGATCACTGGTATAGATGAGGGCAGCAGCATCTATCCACAGTCATATATAGTGGAAGAGGTATCTACATAGGAGCAGCATCTATCTAGATTACTTGTTAGATACTACTGCATGGTCGGAACTAGAAGCACAAGCATTTCGCTACACTCTCATTAACATCTGCTAACCATGTGTATGTGACAAATACAATTTGATTTGATTTGATTTTATCGACAGCCATATACTGTACGTTAGGGCGGAAGGTATCTACATAGGATCAGGAGTTTTTCCAGACCATGTCACCTGACCCTAACCCTTACCTGACTCACTTTGAGTTAATTTTAGGTCATGTCAATGGTCAAAGTTCCTGACCCCGCATAGACCTAATGTCTTGAAGTCATTTAGCACCAAACACACACAAATGACTTGAGACGGGACTTGTAAATGATGCATTTAAAAGTGGACAGGATAATCATTGTAAAATGTGAGAGGTTCTCACAAGAAGTCCCAGGGAAACGTGGCGAGGCGGTACGATATTTGCCACAGCGCTCATCAGTTAGGTGTGGCAGCGTCTCTACACTTGATTTAAAACACATACAACAACACAGAGTTACACATGGAGTAAAACAAACATACAGTCAATAATACAGTAGAAAAAAACAAATCTATATACAAAGAGTGCAAATGAGGTAGGATAAGGTATAGCAGATAGGCATAGCATCTAGGTATAGCAGATAGGCATAGCATCTAGGCATAGCATCTAGACATAACATCTAGACATAACATCTAGGCATAGCATCTAGGCATAGCTTCTAGGCATAGCATCTAGGCATAGCATCTAGACATAACATCTAGGCATAGCATCTAGGCATAGCATCTAGGAATAGCATCTAGGCATAGCATCTAGGCAGAGCATCTAGGCATAGCATCTAGGCATAGCATCTAGGCATAGCATCTAGGCATAGCATCTAGACATAGATTCTAGGCATAACATCTAGGCATAGCATTTAGACATAACATCTAAGCATAACATCTAGGTATAGCAGATAGGCATAGCATCTAGGCATAGCATCTAGACATAGCTTCTAGGCATAGCTTCTGGGCGTAGCATCTAGGCATAGCATCTAGACATAACATCAAGGCATAGCAACTAGGCATAGCATCTAGGCATAGCATCTAGGCATAGCATCTAGGAATAGCATCTAGGTATAACATCTAGGTATAGCATCTAGTCATTGCATCCAGGCGTAGCATCCAGGCGTAGCATCTAGGCATAGCATCTAGGCATAGCATCTAGGCATAGCTTCTAGGCATAGCATCTAGGCATAGCATCTAGACATAACATCTGGGCATAGCATCTAGGCATAGCATCTAGGTATAGCATCTAGGCATAGCATCTAGGCAGAGCATCTAGGCATAGCATCTAGGCATAGCATCTAGGTATAGCAGATAGGCATAGCATCTAGGCATAGCATCTAGACATAGATTCTAGGCATAACATCTAGGCATAGCAGATGGGTATAGCATCTAGGCATAGCATCTAGGCATAGCATAGACACAGCATCTTCAAGTATATCTAGACATAGTCTGACATAGCTTTGGATATCTAGGCATAGCATCTAGACATAACATCAGGCATAGCATCTAGGCATTAGCATCTAGGCATAGCATCTAGGCATAGTATCTAGGCATGCATCTAGGCATAGCATCTAGGTATAGCATCTAGGCGTAGCATCTAGGCGTAGCATCTAGACATAGCATCTAGGCATAGCAGATAGGCGTAGCATCTATGCGTAACATCTAGGTGTTGCATCTAGACATAGCATCTAGGTATAGCATCTAGGCATAGCATCTAGGTATATAATTTAGGCATAGCATCTAGACATAGCATCTAGGCATAGCATCTAGGCATAGCATCTAGGTATAGCATATAGGTATAGCATCTAGGCATAGCATCTAGGCATAGCATCTAGGTATATTATTTAGGCATAGCATCTAGGCATAGCATCTAGGCATAGCATATAGGTATAGCATCTAGGCATAGCATCTAGGCATAGCATCTAGGTATAGCATATAGGTCTAGCATCTAGACATAGCATCTAGGCATAGCATCTAGGCATAGCATCTAGGCATAGCATCTAGGCATAGCATCTAGGTTTAGCATCTGGGCATAGCAGATAGGTATAGCATCTAGGCATATCATCTAGACATAGCATCTAGGCGTAGCAGATGGGTATAGCATCTAGGCATAGCAGATAGGTATAGCATCTAGGCATAGCATCTAGGCATAGCATAGACACAGCATCTTCATCACCTCTGTCTGACTCACTTTGATTGTAAAGTGACTTGGCTCTGCTCAAGTAGATGCAGTACTTTAGGTATAGCATCTAGGTATAGCATAGCATCTAGGCATTGCATCTAGGCGAGCATCTAGGTATAGCATCTGGGCGTAGCATCTAGGCGTAGCATCTAGACATAGCATCTAGGCATAGCAGATAGGCGTAGCATCTATGCTAACATCTAGGTGTTGCATGTAGACATAGCATCTAGGTATAGCATCTAGGCATAGCATCTAGGGGTATATAATTTAGGCAGAGCATCTTGACATAGCATCTAGGCATAGCAGCATCTAGGCATAGCATCCAGTAGGCATAGCATCTAGGCATAGCATCTAGGCATAGCATAGGGTATAGCATCTAGGCATAGCATCTAGGCAGCATCTAGGCGTAGCATCTGAAGACATAGCATCTAGGCATAGCATAGGGCATAGCATCTAGGCTAGCATCTAGGCATAGCATCTAGGTATAGCATCTAGGCATAGCATCTAGGTATATAATTTAGGCAGAGCATCTTGACATAGCATCTAGGCATAGCATCTAGGCATAGCATCTAGGCATAGCATCTAGGTATAGCATATAGGTATAGCATCTAGGCATAGCATCTAGGGATAGCATCTAGGTATAGCATCTAGGCATAGCATCTAGGTGTTGCATCTAGACATAGAATCTAGGCATAGCATCTAGGTATATTATTTAGGCATAGCATCTAGAAATAGCATCTAGGCATAGCATCTAGGCATAGCATCTAGGTATAGCATCTAGGCATAGCATCTAGGCATAGCATCTAGGTATAGCATCTAGGCATAGCATCTAGGTATAGCATCTAGGCATAGCATCTAGGTATAGCATCTAGGCAGAGCATCTAGGCATAGCATATAGGCATAGCATCTAGGTATAACATCTAGGCATAGCATCTAGGAATAGCATCTATGCGTAGCATCTAGGTGTTGCACCTAGATATAGATTCTAGGCATAGCATCTAGGCATAGCATCTAGGCATAGCATCTAGGCATAACATCTAGGCATAGCATCTAGGCATAGCATCTAGGTGTAGCATCTATGCGTAGCATCTAGGTGTTGCATCTAGATATAGAATCTAGGCATAGCATCTAGGCATAGCATCTAGGTATAGCATTTAGGCATAGCATCTAGACATAGCATCTAGGCATAGCATCTAGGTATAACATTTAGGCATAGAATCTAGACGTAGCATCTAGGCGTAGCATTTAGGTGTAGCATCTAGGCGTAGCATCTAGGTATAGAATCTAGACATATCATCGAGGCATAGCATCTAGGCATAGCATCTAGGCATAGCAGATAGGCATAGCATCTAGGCATAGCATCTAGACATAGCATCTAGAAATAACATCTAGGCATAGAATCTAGGCATAGCATCTAGGCATAGCATCTAGGCTTATCATCTGGGCATAGCAGTCAGGCATAGCATCTAGGCTTATCATCTGGGCATAGCAGATATGCATAGCATCTAGGTATAGCATCTTGGCATATCATCTAGGCATAGCATCTAGGCATAGCATCTAGGTTTAGCATCTGGGCATAGCAGATAGGTATAGCGTCTAGGTATAGGAGATAGGTATAGCATCTAGGCATATCATCTAGACATAGCATCTAGGCGTAGCATCTAGGCATAGCATCTAGGTTTAGCATCTGGGCATAGCAGATAGGTATAGCATCTAGGCATATCATCTAGACATAGCATCTAGGCGTAGCAGATGGGTATAGCATGTAGGCATAGCAGATAGGTATAGCATCTAGCCATAGCATCTAGGCATAGCATAGACACAGCATCTTCATCACCTCTGTCTGACTCACTTTGATTATAAAGTGACTTGGCTCTGCCCACGGTAGATGCAATACTTTAGGTATAGCATGTAGGTATAGCATAGCATCTAAGCATTGCATCTAGGCGTAGCATCTAGGTATAGCATCTAGGCGTAGCATCTAGGCGTAGCATCTAGACATAGCATCTAGGCATAGAAGATAGGCGTAGCATCTATGCGTAACATCTAGGTGTTGCATCTAGACATAGCATCTAGGTATAGCATCTAGGCATAGCATCTAGGTATATAATTTAGGCATAGCATCTAGACATAGCATCTAGGCATAGCATCTAGGCATAGCATCTAGGCATAGCATCTAGGTATAGCATATAGGTATAGCATCTAGGCATAGCATCTAGGCATAGCATCTAGGTATATTATTTAGGCATAGCATCTAGAAATAGCATCTAGGCATAGCATCTAGGCATAGCATCTAGGCATAGCATCTAGGCATAGCATATAGGTATAGCATCTAGGCATAGCATCTAGGCATAGCATCTAGGTATAGCATATAGGTCTAGCATCTAGACATAGCATCTAGGCATAGCATCTAGGCATAGCATCTAGGCATAGCATCTAGGCATAGCATCTAGGTTTAGCATCTGGGCATAGCAGATAGGTATAGCATCTAGGCATATCATCTAGACATAGCATCTAGGCGTAGCAGATGGGTATAGCATCTAGGCATAGCAGATAGGTATAGCATCTAGGCATAGCATCTAGGCATAGCATAGACACAGCATCTTCATCACCTCTGTCTGACTCACTTTGCTTGTAAAGTGACTTGGCTCTGCCTGCGGTAGATGCAGTACTTTAGGTATAGCATCTAGGTATAGCATAGCATCTAGGCATTGCATCTAGGCGTAGCATCTAGGTATAGCATCTAGGCGTAGCATCTAGGCGTAGCATCTAGACATAGCATCTAGGCATAGCAGATAGGCGTAGCATCTATGCGTAACATCTAGGTGTTGCATGTAGACATAGCATCTAGGTATAGCATCTAGGCATAGCATCTAGGTATATAATTTAGGCAGAGCATCTTGACATAGCATCTAGGCATAGCATCTAGGCATAGCATCTAGGCATAGCATCTAGGTATAGCATATAGGTATAGCATCTAGGCATAGCATCTAGGTATAGCATCTAGGCATAGCATCTAGGTATATAATTTAGGCAGAGCATCTTGACATAGCATCTGGGCATAGCATCTGGGCATAGCATCTAGGCATAGCATCTAGGTATAGCATATGGGTATAGCATCTAGGCATAGCATCTGGGGATAGCATCTGGGTATAGCATCTGGGCATAGCATCTAGGTGTTGCATCTAGACATAGAATCTGGGCATAGCATCTGGGTATATTATTTAGGCATAGCATCTAGAAATAGCATCTAGGCATAGCATCTAGGCATAGCATCTAGGCATAGCATCTAGGTATAGCATATGGGTATAGCATCTGGGCATAGCATCTGGGCATAGCATCTGGGTATAGCATCTGGGCATAGCATCTGGGTATAGCATCTGGGCATAGCATCTGGGTATAGCATCTGGGCAGAGCATCTGGGCATAGCATCTGGGTATAGCATATGGGTATAGCATCTGGGCATAGCATCTGGGCATAGCATCTGGGTATAGCATCTAGGCATAGCATCTAGGTATAGCATCTAGGCATAGCATCTAGGTATAGCATCTAGGCAGAGCATCTAGGCATAGCATCTAGGTATAGCATATAGGTATAGCATCTAGGCATAGCATCTAGGCATAGCATCTAGGTATAGCATCTAGGCATAGCATCTAGGCGTAGCATCTAGGAGTAGCATCTAGACACATAGCATCTAGGCATAGCATCTAGGCATAGCATCTAGGCATAGCATCTAGGCATAGCATCTAGGCATAGCATCTAGGTATAGCATATAGGTATAGCATCTAGGCATAGCATCTAGGCATAGCATCTAGGTATAGCATCTAGGCATAGCATCTAGGTATAGCATCTAGGTATAGCATCTAGGCATAGCATCTAGGTATAGCATCTAGGCAGAGCATCTAGGCATAGCATCTAGGTATAGCATCTAGGTATAGCATCTAGGTATAGCATCTAGGCATAGCAGATGGGCATAGCGTCTAGGTATAGCATCTAGGTATATCATCTAGGTATAGCATCTAGGTATAGCATCTAGGTATAGCATCTAGGTAAAGCATCTAGGCATAGCATCTAGGCGTAGCATCTAGGAGTAGCATCTAGACATAGCATCTAGGCATAGCATCTAGGCATAGGAGATAGGCATAGCATCTATGCGTAACATCTAGGTGTTTCATCTAGCCATAGCATCTAGGCATAGCTTCTAGGCATATTTTTTAGGCATAGCATCTAGGCATAGCAGATGGGCATAGCGTCTAGGTATATCATCTAGGTATAGCAGATAGGTATAGCATCTAGGTATAGCATGCATGCATCTGGGTAGCATCTAGTATAGGCATCTGGGTATAGCATCTGGGTAGCATCTGGTATAGACCAGCATGCATCTAGCATAAGGAAAGGCATGGGCAAAGATCTGGCATCTGAGCATCTGGATAACATCTGGGCATGGCATCTGGGCATAGCATCTGGGCATAGCATCTGTAGCATGTGATGGGCAGCATTCAGGCATAGCATCTAGGTATAGCATCTTAAGCATAGCATCTAGGCATATAGTATCTGGGCATATGGCATCTGGGTAGCATCTAGGCATGCATCAGGCACAGCATCTGGGCATAGCATGGTATAGCATCTGGTATAGCATCTGGCAAGCATTATCTAGGCATAGATCTAGGCATAGCATCTAGATAGCATCTAGGGTAGCATTGTCAGGCATACATCTAGTGTATATCATCTAGGTATAGCAGATAGGTATAGCATCTAGGTATAGAATCTAGGCATAGCATCTAGGCATAGCATCTAGGTATAGCATCTAGGCATAGCATCTAGGCATATTATTTAGGCATAGCATCTAGACATAGCATCTAGGCATAGCATCTAGGTATAGCATATAGGTATAGCATCTAGGCATAGCATCTAGGCATAGCATCTAGGTATAGCATCTAGGCATAGCATCTAGGTATAGCATCTAGGCATAGCATCTAGGTATAGCATCTAGGCAGAGCATCTAGGCATAGCATCTAGGTATAGCATCTAGGTATAGCATCTAGGTATAGCATCTAGGCATAGCAGATGGGCATAGCTAGTCTAGGTATAGCATCTAGGTATATCATCTAGGTATAGCATCTAGGTATAGCATCTAGGTATAGCATCTAGGTATAGCATCTAGGTATAGCATCTAGGCATAGCATCTAGGCGTAGCATCTAGGAGTAGCATCTAGACATAGCATCTAGGCATAGCATCTAGGCATAGGAGATAGGCATAGCATCTATGCGTAACATCTAGGTGTTTCATCTAGCCATAGCATCTAGGCATAGCTTCTAGGCATATTTTTTAGGCATAGCATCTAGGCATAGCAGATGGGCATAGCGTCTAGGTATATCATCTAGGTATAGCAGATAGGTATAGCATCTAGGTATAGCATCTAGGCATAGCATCTAGGCATAGCATCTAGGCATAGCATCTAGGCATAGCATCTAGGTATAGCATCTAGGCATAGCATCTAGGCATATTATTTAGGCATAGCATCTAGGCATAGCAGATGGGCATAGCGTCTAGGTATAGCATCTAGGTATATCATCTAGGTATAGCAGATAGGTATAGCATCTAGGTATAGAATCTAGGCATAGCATCTAGGCATAGCATCTAGGTATAGCATCTAGGCATAGCATCTAGGCATATTATTTAGGCATAGCATCTAGACATAGCATCTAGGCATAGCATCTAGGCATATCATCTAGGCATAGCATCTAGACATAGAATTTCTGCATAGCAGATAGGCATAGCATCTAGCCATAGCATCAAGGCATAGCAGATAGGAATATCATCTAGGCTTAGCATCTCGGCATAGCAGATAGGCTTAGCATCTGGGCATAGCAGATAAGCATAGCATCTAGGCTTAGCATCTAGGCATAGCATCTAGACATAGCATCTAGGTATAGCATCTAGGCATAGCATCTAGGCATAGCATCTAGGCATAGCATCTAGGTTTAGCATCTGGGCATAGCAGATAGGCATAGAATCTAGGCATAGCATCTAGGTTTAGCATCTGGGCATAGGAGATAGGTATAGCATCTAGGCGTATAATCTAGACATAGCATCTAGGCATAGCAGATGGGCATAGCGTCTAGGCATAGCATCTAGGTATAGCATCTAGGCATAGCATCTAGGTATAGCAGATAGGTATAGCATCTTGGCATAAGAGATAGGTATAGCATCTAGGCATATAATCTAGACATAGCATCTAGGCATAGCAGATGGGCATAGCGTCTAGGCATAGCATCTAGGTATAGCATCTAGGCATAGCATCTAGGTATAGCAGATAGGTATAGCATCTTGGCATAGCATCTAGGCATAGCAGATAGGTATAGCATAGACATAGCATCTAGGTCTAGCATCTAGGCATAGCATCTAGGCATAGCATCTAGGTATAGCATCTAGGTATAGCATCTAGGCATAGCATCTAGGTATAGCATCTAGGCATAGCATCTAGGTATAGCATCTAGGCATAGCATCTAGGCATAGCATCTAGGCATAGCATCTAGGTATAGCATCTAGGTATAGCATCTAGGCATAACATCTAGGCATAGCATCTAGGTATAGCATCTAGGTATAGCATCTAGGTATAGCATCTAGGCATAGCAGATGGGCATAGCATCTAGGTATAGCATCTAGGTATAGCATCTAGGTATAGCATCTAGGCATAGCATCTAGGTATAGCATCTAGGCATAGCATCTAGGTATAGCATCTAGGCATAGCATCTAGGTCTAGCATCTAGGCATAACATCTAGGCATAGCATCTAGGTATAGCATCTAGGTATAGCATCTAGGTATAGCATCTAGGTATAGCATCTAGGCATAGCAGATGGACATAGCGTCTAGGTATAGCATCTAGGTATATCATCTAGGTATAGCATCTAGGTATAGCAGATAGGTATAGCATCTAGGTATAGCATCTAGGTATAGCATCTAGGCATAGCATCTTTGCATAGCATCTAGGAATAGCATCTAGGCATAGCATCTAGGTATAGCATCTAGGCATAGCATCTAGGTATAGCATCTAGGCATATCATCTAGGTATAGCATCTAGGTATAGCATCTAGGTATAGCATCTAGGTATAGCATCTAGGCATAGCATCTAGGCATATCATCTAGGTATAGCATCTAGGTATAGCATCTAGGTATAGCATCTAAGAATAGCATCTAGGCATAGCATCTAGGCATAGCATCTAGGCATAGCATAGACACAGCATCTTCATCACCTCTGTCTGACTCACTTTGATTGTAAAGTGACTTGGCTCTGCCTGCGGTAGATGCAGTACTTTTCAGCTGCTTTATTCTGATGCACCGTCAAAGACTCTATCAGTCGCTTCTATGATTCGTGGTCTGATGATGTCGTATGACCGTGATGGAATGTGTATTTATAAAGAGAAGTGTCGTACGAGGGCATTGTTGTCTCATGCTGAGTGTTGAGTTTTCTAAAATGTCTACCTACATATTTTATTAATAATAACACCCCTCATACCATTTCACTTTTCATTGGCTTTTTTGTCACCTTCACATTTGTCTTTAAGCTAAAGCGGATATTGATTGATATTGATCCTGTTGATGATAAGCACAGCCTTGGAAAAAAAGATTCCTATCTCAATGGGACCTGGTTCAATAAAGGATAATGAAAACAAATAAAAATGACCTCTTTGTTTAAGCGATGCGATACAGTTGGACGGATCCAAGAGCCAATGGACAAGAGCCAATGGACAAGAGCCAATGGTGCATGAGGTAAAGCTGGGTACAATAGATTTCCCTGAAACATTCTCTTGTGACCTTGACCAGGTCAGGTACCATTTTAGCCTGGTTGACTGACCTCTGAGTTCACCATTGTTTCACAGATCAGTCTGGTTTCACCAGGCTAGCGCTGGTATAAAGGTAACGACAAAACGCATAGCTGACATACCTATTGACAGTATAATGAATAGTAGACTATCGATCAGATTCTTTGTTTGTTAAAGCTGCAGTCTGCAACCCCCCACCCACAAAAAAACGGGTCCCCTCAGACTAAAGTATGTAGCGAACGACAGAGCAGCGGAAGAATTTAGAGTGAGTCATCACGAGGCTAGCTCAGCTGTCCCATGCTGTGACGTCAACTTCCCGCAAACTCGTAACCGACACTTCCGGAATGACAAGCTGCCTTCTGTCAGGGACATAGATGGAGTATTGAAATACATTGTGTGTGCTACACACCTCCACCACCTAGCTATAAACCATCCCCATGTTTTTTTATTTATTTATTTAACCTTTATTTAACTAGGCAAGCCAGTTAAGAACAAATTCTTATTTACAATGACGGCCTACCCCGGCCAAACCCGGATGACGCTGGGACAATTGTGCGCCGCCCTATGGGACTCCCAATCGCGGCCAGATGTGATACAGCCATGCAATCTCCGTAGACAAAAATTGGCAGTAGAATGGCCTTACTGAAGAGCTCAGTGACTTTCAACGTGGCACCGTCATAAGATGCCAACTTTCCAACAAGTCAGTTCATCACATTTCTGCCCTGCTAGAGCTTCCCCGGTCAACTGGAAGTGCTGTTATTGTGAAGTGAAAACAGTTAGGAGCAACAACGGCTCAGCCGCGAAGTGGTATGCCACAAAAGCTCACAGAACGGGACCGCTGTTCTGTCCTCGGTCTGTCCTCAGTTGCAACACTCACTACTGAGTTCCAAACTGCCTCTGGAAGCAACGTCTGTACAATAACTGTTCGTCTGGAGCTTCATGAAATGGGTTTCCATGGCAGAGCAGCCGCACACAAGCCTAAGATCACCATGCGCAATTCCAAACGTCGGCTGGAGTGGACAATGGAACAGTGGAAACGCACTTTCTTCTGTGATGAATCACGCTTCACCATCTGGCAGTCCGACGGATGAATCTGGGTTTAGTGGATGCCAGGAGAATGCTATCTGCCCCAATGCATAGTGCCAACTGTAAAGTTCGGTGGAGAAGGAATAATGGTCTGGGGCTGTTTTTCATGGTTTGGGCTAGGCCCCTTAGTTCTAGTGAAAGGAAATCTTCGGGATGAATTGGAATGCCGACTGCGAACATCAGTGCCCAACCTCACTAATACTCTTGTGGCTGAATGGAAGCAAGTCCCCGCAGCAGTGTTCCAACATCTAGTGGAAGCAGTGTGGAGTGGAGGCTGTTATAGCAGCAAAGGGGAAGGGGGGGGACCAACTCCATATTAATGCCCATGATTTTGGAATGAGATGTTCAACGAGCAGGTGTCCACATACTTTTGGTCATGTCGTGTATGCTCCAGAGATACTTCAGTAGTAGCCTCACTCCATGTCAATGCCAGTAGTCAGAGTGCAGTGACTCCAGTGACTAGTGTCCCAGTCCCCTTAGAGCTGTACAACCGGAATGTCTTAGTGGTCAGAGCTGCAGTGACATCCAGCCCCAGTCCCCTCACACTCACAGCTCTGTAACTGGAACGTGTGAGCTCTAGAACTGGAATGCTGGTGGATTAGAGTGTTGGGTCTTGAAACACGGCCATGGCACACGCTGACATTCTGTGCTGTATATATCACTGCCAGTATGGACACAGTATGCCAGACAAGTCACCCTCAATGACACTGTGTCATCCACTGCTGTGGTCTGCTGTGCTGGTGGTCTCTCTCTATGCCCTGGAAAACCTGAGCTCTTCAAGCTCTAGCACAAAGGAAGAAAGGCACGTAGGCCCAATTCAGACTTGAAGTCAATAAAACATGGACTTAAGTCAACTTATCTCAAGTCTAAATAGTAAATATAAACATGGACTGTCACGCCCCTGATCCTCGTTATTGTCTCCACCCCCCTCCAGGAGTCGCTTATTATCCCCGGTGTATTTATCCCTGTGTTTCTTGTCTCTCTGTGCCAGTTTGTCTTGTTTTGCCCAGTCAACCAGCGGTTTTTCTAGCTCCTATTTTTCCCCCAGTCTCAGTTTTTCCCTAGCACTCCTGGTTTTGACCCTTGCCTGTCCTGACGCCGAATCCGCCTGCCTGACCACTCTGCCTGTTCTGACCTCGAGCCTGCCTATCCCCTGGTACTGTTTGGACTGACCTAGTTTATGAACTATCGCCTGTCCCCGACCTGCCTTTTGCCTACCCCTTTTGTTATAATAAATATCGGAACTCAACCATCCGCCTCCTGTGTCTGCATTTGGGTCTCGCCTTGTGCCCTTATATGGACTTAAGTCAGCTTATCTCAAGTCTGAATAGTAAATATAAACATGGACTTAATGTTCCTTCTATGATTTATTTCTTAAATGTGTAGCAGCCGCTGCAACAGTCCATTGTAGAGCGCCCTCATCTCGTTTCAACTGTATTTCATGGGTGATATTTCATGGGTAATATTTCATAGAAACAGACATTCAAAACCCAATCAACACTGTGCGTTTGAATACAATTATTGTTTCAGGTTGCAACACAATAATTCAATACAGAGAAATCAGACTTCAAAACACCATATAAGGACAGGAAATAAGACAACACTTGTTTCATACCTTCTTCACGTGTATCCATGTACTTTGAAAACATTCTAAACACAAGTATTTTAATTTCTAAATATTAACACCAAATGGTACCATAAATATAATGGTAAGCACAGTATTGACCTGCTAATGAACCCTCTGCACTTGGTGTTGCAAAATAGTTATACTGTAGCCTGTGTCCAAAACGGCTCCCTATTTCCTATGTAGTGCACTACTTTTGACCAGGACCCATAGTAGGCCCTGGTAAAAAAAAACAAGTAGTGTACTATATATGGAATAGGATACCCATTAGGTATGCAGTCACGGACTCATCTCAGTTCCTCCCATACACAACGTTTGGCATCTTTACTTCCTGAATAGAGAGAGAGAGAGAGAAGAGTTTTATTGTTTGATTAGGTCAGAGTCCCAAATAGCTTCCTCTTTCCTACGTATATTAGTGCACTACTTTTGATCAGAAGTAGTGGACTAATAGTACAGGACCAGTGCGAAAAAAAGAAAAGAAGAAAAAAAAATGTATGCAGGCAGGGACGTGCACAGGGGGGTTGCTCAGGTTGCCCGGGCAACTGCCCATATGCCCTTCTCGACTCACGTTGCCCTTCCGAGGGAAAAAATAAATAAATAAATCGTACAATGGATGCAGAATTTCACGTAGGCCTAGATAAAAAAAAAAATCGCAAGTCTCATTCACTTCCATTCGGGCACCGAAAGTGAAAGTCGGTAGCGGAAGGGCAAACTCTGTTTACTTGGCTGCAGCGCTGCACGCGACCGGCACCTGAGCTGAGCCTGCATGAGCGGCCCTAGATGGAGATTGTCGCGGTTGTCGGGTGAGACGACTCAACGTTGTCGGAAAAGGTGAGTTGGTGATGTATAACAAACGAACGATCATCATCATCATCAAGTTTTATGAAATGAATTAAAATCTTCATAAATCCAGGCTGAGTTTGCCACGTTTAGCCTAAATAATCAGACAGATAGCTTGCAGACAAGCAGCCTAGGCTACTCTTTTTGGTAGGCATTAGGCAAACTAAGCTACATGTCTGCTGATAGTTAGTTTCTCACATTTCGTTTTAGCAAGAAGAATGAATGATGGAAGTAATGCATCACATTATTTATTTTATTCAAAATGGTTAAATGCCTAAATCCTATCACTATTTTGGGTATTGTTTGAAGCCAAGATGCCCACTGAAAAGAGGCGGATTCAGGAGAGGGAGAGACAATTCAGGGAGGCAGCAAAGGGCAGCACATCACTGCAGGGTTGGCTGCGAAAGAGCCAACCAGCAGGTGAGACAGAGACTTTGCACTGTGATAAAGATGACATGACATTGTGTAGGCAAATTGATTAATTAATCAGAGTCATATTTTAGCCTACTAATGGCAATGTTTCATAATTACATCACATTTAAGATGAGGAGGAGCAGTCACAAGCCTCCAGACTATGTGAGGAAAATGTGGACCAGGAGGAGGCACATAGGGCAGGTAGGCTTAAGTGATGATCACCAAATATGAGATGAGAGGACCATGCTAGAAAGTACAGCCAGGGTTAAATAATTGTAATCTAAAAACATAGGCTATTTTAGAGGTCATTTCAAAGATCTTGCCTGAGCAGAACATAAATACCATTAGTGGGTATTAAAATAATAATGATAATGGCAATAACAATAATATGTAATTGGACAGATGATGAGCCCAGTGCATCAGCTGCATTCAGAGAGCCAGAGCCAGAGCCAATCCCAGATGAGATCAGGACAGACTGGCAAAATAGGGAAATGATAGATGAGCAAGAGGATGAGATGAGGGAGACGAGAGCATCAGCAAGGGAAGATATTGAGATGACGTGGGGCAGAGTCAACAGATTTAGATTTTTTGCTGAGGTTGGCTAATCCCACAGATCCAGCTCATGTACAAAGCAGCAATCTTAAATACGATCAGACCTTCATCACATTTTCCAATTCAGTCGGGCCTTGCCGTCCTATGGTAAAGTTCCCTAAAAATCCAGATGGGCGCTCTTTTCAAGCCCAATGGTATAACGATGACCCCTGGCTGGAATATTCTCCACTGAATGATGCCATGCATTGCTTTAGCTGCAGGAATTTTATGAATGAGGAAAGATTTCAGAGCAGGACAGGATGGAAGTCTGTAGGGATAAACTTGTGGAGGCAGGCCAAAGTGAAGATTAAGGAGCACCGCAGCAGTGAATTGCATATGCTAAGCATGATTAGGTGGAATGCCTTTACAAAAGATACACTGCAGAGGGCTTTGCAGTAGCTGATTCTCAGATGGAAGCAGCCAAAGAAAGAGAGAGGCAGAAAAACAGAGATATTATGTTCCGTTTAATAGACATCACATTATATCTGGCAAAACAAGCTTTGGCCTTTAGGGGAAATGAAGAAGGCTTGTCAAGTTCAAATAGAGGAAATTTTCTGAACATGGTGGATTTGCTTGGCCAATATGACAGCGTACTCGGGCTTCATCTTGATGCAGTCAAGGAAAAACAAGCATCAAGCCAAAGGTGCCAGGTGTCTCTCCTGTCCAATAGGACACAAAACGACCTCATAAAAGCACTTAGTCTTTATGTGAAACGAATCATACAGAAGGAAGTGACAGAAGCATCACAATTTTCTATTTTGCTGGACGAGACCACTGATGTGTCACATATTGAGCAGGTGTCCTTTGTTGTGCGATATGTCCACAACATGACTATAAAGGAACGCTTTGTCCAACTATGTGATGTGGCATCAACAACAGGAGAGGCACTGGAGAATGTAGTGATGAAGCTACTTGAGCAAAACAACTTCAACATTCAAGATGTCTGTGGACAGGGATATGATGGAGCTGCCAATATGAGTGGACGCTACAATGGGCTGCAGTCCCGGATTCAGAGACAAAATGAGAGAGCGTTATATGTGCACTGCCATGCACATTGTTTAAATCTCGTTTTAGTTGAGAGTGCAAAATCCAACAAGCACTTTGTGGATTTCTTCACAGTCGTTGAGAGGCTGTACACATTCATTGCCAACTCTACAAAGCGCCATGCTGCATTTGTGGATACTCAAAAGCCATGAATCCAGACCAACGTGTCCTTGAACTACAGAGGCTTTCAGACACCCGGTGGAGCTGCAGGGAAGATGCTTTAAAGACAATTAGGAAGGTCCTCCCTGCTGCCCTACAGTACTTGAGAGATCTGAGAGAGTGTGACCCCGATCTGGCTGCAGGAGAAGCTAAAATGCTGTTGAGCAGCATAGATTTTGAATTTTTGCTGTGTCTTGAAATAGCAACGCCAGTGTTCATGGAGACATCAGTTGCCTCAAAAGTACTCCAGTAGGATGACCTGGACTTGGCTGCTGCTTACTCTGTGTTAGATGGTGTCTTGAAGCGAGTAGTGGAACTGAGGAGAGACAACCAATTCTCACAAATATACAACACTGCCACAACAATTGCAGAGGAAAATGACATAAGCATTCCCACAAATATTCCAGGTAGACAAAGAAAAGTCCCTGCAAAGCTGAAATACACTTCCAAATCAGCAAGAGAAGATGATGCAGTCCAGACCTTGGAGGAATATTACAGGGGAAGGACATACTATACCTTTCTGGACAGATTGAGACAGGAGCTTGAGAGAAGATTTTACGGGAAGGGAAGACTCGGGACATTGTGATGTCACTGCAGAGACTCACTGACCCAGAGCAGTGGAAGGATATTGGCCAAGGTGTTGATACAGCACATTCACTATGTGAGTTTTATGGACTTCAGGGGGAAGAGACCAACCTTCAAACAGAGCTGAGAGTCTTCCATGCATCTTACAAGTGTCCCAAGAGGACAGTCAAGTCTATGCTCGAAGTATTCAAGGAAAACAATGCTAACGTCATATTCCCCACACTATTCAAACTAATCAAAATATATGCCACTCTACCCGTGTCCACTGCAGCGGTAGAACGTTCCTTTTCTAAGCTGAAGCTGGTCAAATCAAGGCTCAGAAATCAGTGTGGTCAAGAGCGGCTGTCTGACCTCCTCCTGCTGGCCATAGAGAAGGACATAGGAATCGACAAGAAGTTCTGAAGATTTTTGTTGAAATGGCCCCTAATAGGCGGCTTCTCCTTTGAAGCTTTGCATGTTTAGTATGTACATTTGGAGAAACCTATCAGTGACTTGATAGGATATTGATAGGGATATTGATGTAGGGATTTTCATGACTCAAGTCATGTTTTTCTGTGTTATTATTAGTAGTAGTTAAGGTGATTGAGTGCTGTATTTCAGTGTTTTACTTCTTTGTGTATATATATTTTAATAAAGACCCTGTTATTCTCAGTCTTTCATATAGCCCGTGAGTTTTTTTTTGTGTTTTTTTGGGGGGGTGGGAGGGGTGCCCTTTTTTCAGGTCAGAGCAACTGCCCCTCAAAATTCCTGTGCACGTCCCTGTATGCAGGCTTTGTAGTCATTACGCCTTGTTAAAGGAATCTTTGCCGGGACAGGATGACATCATGCAGAATTTATTTGTGGGATGCTGGGAGGATGATGCGTCAGTGGTGGCATACTAGCTGGAGGCAGGCAGGTCCACTGCCTGCCTGACTTGCTGGCTGATCAAGCTTACTCCATTTTTTTTGAGTCTCAAGCCGAGATTCAATACGAACTACGGGATGTAAACAATGCAACTTTTACAGGCAATGTTCCCATGTTCGCGGAGAGTGCATTCTGTACGTCTGCTCATTACCTTTAAAAAAACGTATTGTCAGCTGTCCAGCTGTTCTATGGATAGAATCCTCAGTTAAATGTGTATCAGATCAGAGTGGATAACGTCGAAAAGGTTCCATATTGATGTTTAGAACCTTATAGCCAAAATGCAAACATACTGTACATGGTCACCGCTGTATCTGATGCTTTGTGAAACTTTCTGTAAGAGTACTATTCGGCGGCAGGGTAGCGTTGGACTAGTAACCAAAAGGTTGCAAGTTCAAATCCCCAAGCTGACAAGGTACAAATCTGTCGTTCTGCCCCCTGAACAAGGCAGTTAACCCACTGTTCCTAGGCCGTCATTGAAAATAAGAATTTGTTCTTAACTGACTTGCCTAGTTAAATATAGGAAAAAAATACAGCATACTGTGAAACCAATACGCAGGTAACTGCCCAAAATAATGGAAACACTTGAGTAAATGATGAATACAAAAGCCTTTATTGAAAGCAGGTGCTTCCACACAGGTGTGGTTCATGAGTTATTAAACCAATTAACATCCCATCATGCTTAGGGTCATGTATAAAAATGCTGAGCAGGCCATTATTTTGCCACCACGGCTATGCTCCCATCCACAGGGCACGAGTGGTCACTGAATGGTTTGACGAGCACAAAAACGATGTAAACCATACGCCATGGCCGTCAGTCACCAGATCTCAACCCAACTGAACACTTATGAGAGATTCTGGAGCGGCGCTTGAGACGGCGTTTTCCACCACCATCAACACGACACCAAATGATGGAATTCCTAGTGGAAGAACGGTGTTTCATCCCTCCAATAGAGTTCCAGACACTTGTAGAATCCTATGCCAAAGTGCATTGATGCTGTTCTGGCTAGTGGTGCATGTGTGTGTCAGTGTGTCTTTGTGTGCAAGTGTGTGTGTGTGTGTGTGTGTGACCAGAGGGGAGATGTTTGTTAATGAAGTCAATTTAGCAGTGCAGATTTAGCGGTGATGCTAACAGGCTGTCAAGATGTCTGTCTGCAACCCAGTGTGTGTGCATGTGTGGACGATGTGTGTGTGCGTGTGTGTGTGTGTGTGTGTGTGTGTGTGCGTGTGGACGATGTGTACGTGTGTGCGTGTGTGTGTGTATATGTGTCTATCTACCCTAGAGCTTCCCTCCTAGAACCAGAACAAGGACCAAGGGAGCTGCGTCTCTATGGCAACTATTACTAATGTATTTTTCCAGTCACACTTCTCAGCAGGAGGATCTAGACTACTGATCTCAGATGGTGTGTGTGTGTGTGTGTATGTGCGTACATACATATGTGTTGGTTGCTCTCTATTGATTAATTATTTATCACCCAGCAGTATAAGGACTTTTAACAGTTAACATGGACCTTCATGGACAAGAGAGTAAATGTTTCCAGGAACTCCAACACAAAACACTTGGCATTATTGGAGAGAGAGAGAGAGAGAGACAGAGAGAGACAGAGAGAGAGAGACAGAGAGAGAGCGCTCATGTTCAATCCATTTAAAGGGGAACTGAGGTGATCTTCTCTCTTTTTTAATAGTTTAAGATCTTTACCAGAGGGAACAGGATGCAGTGAACTGGAAGGTTTACAGTAGTATACCGTAGATATACTGTAAATAAATACATGACCACATTACATTATGACAACTCAACAGCTGAATGTTCCCACTTCGTTATCTGTCTTCAGATCAGATTCTTCTATATGTGTCTTCTGACTGAATATACAGTATGTGCCATGATTAAATATATCAGGATTTGTCACCACTACAACAGAATTGTTGGAAATACCTAATTAGACTTATTGCAATGAAGAATTGTCCAGCATGCACTCCTGCTTCCTTTCCACCCAGAGAGCAGCAACTGATCACAGAAATCAATTTAATCAACCGTTTTCCTGTGGGCCAAGACGGTCATGATCTGGGGTGCATCCCAAATTAAATCCTATTCCTCATGTAGTGCACTACCTTTGACCAGGACCCATAGAGCTCTGGTCAAAAGTATTGCAGTGTGTAGACTATAGGGTATCATTTGGGACTCAACAGTAGTGGCTGGCTACTCACCAGGTGGAGGGGGTACCATGATCTGAACGAAATGTTAATCCGCATGACGTTCAGTCAAACAAGCCAAAATGAGTGTGTGTGTGTGTGTGTGCATATGTGTGTTTTTGTGTGTGTGTGCATATGTGTGTTTTTGTGTGTGTGTGTGTGTGTTTTTGTGTGTGTTTGTGTGTGCATATGTGTGTTTTTGTGTGTGTGTGGGTGTGTGTGTGCATATGTGTGTTTTTGTATGTGTGCTCGTGTGTGTGTGTGTGTGTGTGCGTGTGTTCGTGTGTGTGTGTGTGTGTGTGTGTGTGCGTGCGTGTGTGTGTGTGTGTGTGTGTGTGTGTGTGTGTGTATGTGTATGATTTAATAAGCCAAAATGAGTGAGTGACTTTTAATGATGAAATGTTATGTGAGCCAGAAGAAAAGACAGAAGGGCTAAGTGAGCTAATGATTTGTTAAGGAGACAGTTATATTACTGCTACAATGACTAAGGCTTTGTTAAGGAGATAGTTATATTACTGCTACAATGACTAATGCTTTGTTAAGGAGACAGTTATATTACTGCTACAATGACTAATGCTTTGTTAAGAAGACAGTGATATTACTGCTACAATGACTAAAATTTTGTTAAGGAGATAGTAATATTACTGCTACAATGACTAATGCTTTGTTAAGGAGATAGTAATATTACTGCTACAATGACTAATGCTTTGTTAAGGAGATAGTAATATTACTGCTACATTTACTAACGCTTTGTTAAGGAGATAGTAATATTACTGCTACAATGACTAATGCTTTGTTAAGGAGAGAGTAATATTACTGCTACAATGACTAATGCTTTGTTAAGGAGATAGTTATATTACTGCTACAATGACTAATGCTTTGTTAAGGAGACAGTGATATTACTGCTACAATGACTAACACTTTGTTAAGGAAACAGTGATATTACTGCTACAATGACTAACACTTTGTTAAGGAGATAGTGATATTACTGCTACAATGACTAATGCTTTGTTAAGGAGATAGTAATATTACTGCTACAATGACTAATGCTTTGTTAAGGAGATAGTAATATTACTGCTACATTGACTAACGCTTTGTTAAGGAGATAGTAATATTACTGCTACAATGACTAACGCTTTGTTAAGGAGACAGTAATATTACTGCTACAATGACTAATGCTTTGTTAAGGAGATAGTTATATTACTGCTACAATGACTAATGCTTTGTTAAGGAGACAGTGATATTACTGCTACAATGACTAATGCTTTGTTAAGGAGAGAGTGATATTACTGCTACAATGACTAACGCTTTGTTAAGTTGACAGTGATATTACTGCTACAATGACTAATGCTTTGTTAAGGAGATAGTGATATTACTGCTACAATGACTAATGCTTTGTTAAGGAGAGAGTGATATAACTGCTACATGGACTAATGCTTTGTTAAGGACAGAGTAATATTACTGCTACAATGACTAATGCTTTGTTAAGGAGATAGTAATATTACTGCTACAATGACTAATGCTTTGTTAAGGAGATAGTAATATTACTGCTACAATGACTAATACTTTGAAAAGGAGATAGTAATATTACTGCTACATGGACTAATGCTTTGTTAAGGAGATAGTAATATTACTGCTACATGGACTAATGCTTTGTTAAGGAGATAGTAATATTACTGCTACAATGACTAATGCTTTGTTAAGGAGACAGTGATATTACTGCTACAATGACTAACGCTTTGTTAAGTTGACAGTGATATTACTGCTACAATGACTAATGCTTTGTTAAGGAGATAGTGATATTACTGCTACAATGACTAATGCTTTGTTAAGGAGAAAGTGATATTACTGCTACAATGACTAATGCTTTGTTAAGGAGAGAGTGATATAACTGCTACATGGACTAATGCTTTGTTAAGGAGACAGGGATATTACTGCTTCAATGACTAATGCTTTGTTAAGGAGATAGTAATATTACTGCTAAAATTACTAATGCTTTGTTAAGGAGATAGTGATATTATTGCTACAATGACTAATGCTTTGTTAAGGAGATAGTAATATTACTGCTACAATGACTAATGCTTTGTTAAGGAGACAGTAATATTACTGCTACAATGACTAATGCTTTGTTAAGGAGACAGTGATATTACTGCTACAATGACTAATGCTTTGTTAAGGAGACAGTGATATTACTGCTTCAATGACTAATGCTTTGTTAAGGAGATAGTAATATTACTGCTAAAATTACTAATGCTTTGTTAAGGAGACAGTGATATTATTGCTACAATGACTAATGCTTTGTTAAGGAGACAGTGATATTACTGCTACAATGACTAATGCTTTGTTAAAGAGACAGTGATATTACTGCTACAATGACTAATGTTCTTGTTGGACGTAAAGACAACATAAACTCTGTTTCTCTGTTGGGCATTTTGCCTAGTAGTTAATCACTTCACAAATTTAGTAGTCCCCTAAACCAGGCCCACAAATTGTGAAAGACCTTCTAAACCCATTCAAAATAGCCTAGATTTAATATATGGAGGTATTACATTGGGAAAGGCATTTTAAACCCAATCAAAATACCCTAGATTTAATATAGGTAGGTATTATCTCAAAACAATGTTTTGGCTGGATCTACTTCCCTTCACTCCTAGGGTTGTTATGGTGACCGTATTACCTTCACTCCTAGGGTTGTTATGGTGACTGTGTGTTACCTTCACTCCTAGGGTTGTTATGGTGACTTTATTATCTTCACTCCTAGGGTTGTTATGGTGACCGTATTACCTCCACACCGGCAGTCACGAGTCATGACGACAGTCAAATTCCAAGTAACTGTTTAGTCATGGTAATTAGGCTTCTCCAAGCTCTGATGCTGTTGATGGTCATTAGTAGCCTACCAAACTTGCTAACTGCCTGATACTCAGCACTCTATTGTTCCTCTAATCACTCAGACATCAATGAAAATATAATGGAAAATGTAATCAAACACTTGATGAGAGCCCAGGAGCTCATGTCGAACAAGATTTCTATAGGCTATGCAATTGCGTGAAAAAAGAGTGATGGCCTCTATTAAAAAAAGGAGGATCCCATCAGCTTTCTGTAGGATAGGCCTACTATATTTATTTCTCATCTTTTCTAATATTAAACATATTGCCTCTCTTTACAGAAGGCGAGGTCAGTACAGGTGCATAAAAGCTGGGACAGAGATACTTTATATTTTAGTCAATGCCGCTCCGAAGTTGCTCATCCAGATATTCATATATTCTTAATTCCATTCCTTAACTTTAGATTTGTGTGTATTGTTGTGAAATTGTTAGAAATTTCTGCTTTTCTGGAGCTGGAAACACAAGCATTTCGCTACACCTGCAATAACATCTGCTAAGCATGCATGTGACAAATACAATTTGATAGAACAGGAGTATAGCCTACCTGGCTGGCATGAAAAGGAACCACGGGAAAAGCGGCCTCCATTCGTATTATATTTAAGTGCATAGATGACATACATTTTTGCCCCTGTTTCGAGACGTGATATTGGTGATATATAGGTGCATGATACTGGTCAATTCTAAATCAAATTATATTATTTAGTTCATGTAAAACCAAGATTAAATCAATAATATTTAATCAAGAATATACGGATGACAATATTAGCCTATCACTTGTGAATTATATATTATCGTTGGGAGAAGTTGCTCTCAGGGGATGTGTTGGTACCATTCTTTATTCATGGCTGTGTTCTTAGGCAAAGTTGTGAGTGAGCCCACTCCCTTGGCTGAGAAGCAACCCCACACATGAATGGTATCAGGATGCTTTACTGTTGGCATGACACAGGACTGATGGTAGCGCTCACCTTGTCTTCTCCGGACAAGCTTTTTTCCAGATGCCCCAAACAATCGGAAAGGGGATTCATCAGAGAAAATGACTTTACCCCAGTCCTCAGCAGTCCAATCCCTGTACCTTTTGCAGAATATCAGTCTGTCCCTGATGTTTTTCCTGGCTTCTTTGCTGCCCTTGACACCAGGCCATCCTCAGTCTTCGCCTCACTGTGCGTGCAGATGCACTCACACCTGCCTGCTGCCATTCCTGAGCAAGCTCTGTACTGGTGGTGCCCCGATCCTACAGCTGAATCAACTTTAGGAGACGGTCCTGGCGCTTCCTGGACTTTCTTGGACGCCCTGAAGCCGATCCAATAAATGGTTGATTTATGTGCAATCTTACTCGTAGCAATATCCTTGCCTGTGAAGCCCTTTTTGTGCAAAGCAATGATGACTGCACGTGTTTCCTTGCAGGTAACCATGGTTGACAGACGAAGAACAATGATTCCAAGCACCACCCTCCTTTTGAAGCTTCCAGTCTGTTATTTGAACTTAATCAGCATGACAGAGGGATCTCCAGCCTTGTCCTCGTCAACACTCACACCTGTGTTAACGAGAGAATCACTGACATGATGTCAGCTGGTCCTTTTGTGGCAGGGCTGAAATGCAGTGGAAATGTTTTGGGGGGGGATTCAGTTCATTTGCATGGCAAAGAGGGACTTTGCAATTAATTGCAATTCATCTGATCACTCTTCATGACATTCTCAACTTTTGGCCACGACTGTAGATTGACATAGGCTAGTGCTTTTGCTGTTCGTTAGGCCTACTCATCTTGTTGGCTGACG
Source organism: Brachymystax lenok tsinlingensis (assembly GCA_030435695.1). Classification (NCBI taxonomy): domain Eukaryota; kingdom Metazoa; phylum Chordata; class Actinopteri; order Salmoniformes; family Salmonidae; genus Brachymystax; species Brachymystax lenok. The sequence goes on along the minus strand of CM059797.1, from coordinate 6,883,048 downwards.
AAAAGTAAATGTGGACAGTTCTTCCGATGTCTTCAATATGCACCTCGGAATTGGATAAGGACTCGTGTAGTTGCATCCTCGATGTGTCTGTCTTCACTTCTAACCTTGAGAAAGACCCAATCACGTGATGGGCAATGGCTAATGAGAATTGAGCTATCTGAGAGAGCCATGTTAGTGAAAGTTGCTTCGGAGCACATAGCCAGGATAAGGGAATTATAATTATTATATTCAGCCGAAGGGCACAACGGCCACAGGCCGCAATAAGAATGGATTTCTTTAGGGTGCATTACGGCAACACGAAGGGGATTTCGTTGGGAAATTTGAGGCATTATCAGGTGCTTGTCAAAGTGCGAAGGAGAGGCTGATTAAGTGTGTACAGCCTGCGCAAAAAAGCAGAGCTCATGCAGCCTTAGAATATATAACAAATGTAAACATACTGCCCAATGTTTGTATCACAACTACTTCTGTTTCTTGTAGTCTGGCTTGTTGTTGGAAGTTGGCCCTGGACATCCTGCATCCTTACTAATTTGCACCATTAAGAGTTCATCTACCTTTTATTTTCTGTCTCTCTTTCTCTTTAGCTAGCACGCATGCACACACACACAGGGACACGCGCACACACACAGGCACACAAACACACACACGCACACAAACACATGCACACAGACGCACGCACGCACACAAACGCACACAAACGCACACACTCGCACTCACACAGGCACTCACACACACGCACCTGCACTTACACACACACACACACAAATTCGCACACGCACACGCATTCACATTCACGCACACACCTACCTTCAAACACACACGCACACACGCAGAGATACGTACACAGAGAGATACATAATGTGCTTTCAACCTTCACTGTGTCTGCCAGAAAGGAAGCTGTGACTGTAACAGTTTTTTTTTAGGACTTCCTGTTACATGTCCTCAACCATACTTCTTCCAAAGCCATCAAATAGATCAGAGTTGATCCCGCTGCACTTGGCTGTGAAGTGGAATTCTTTGGAGAAAGGAAAAATAGAAAAAACTGGGAGAGATTTACAACCTAATGAAAGGTAAGAAGTGGTGTCGCTAAGCAAATGGAGGTTTATCTAGATTCCAAGCTCTTGAAGGATTAAGAAAACAACCATTGAAAAGCTGCTGACAAGTTTCCTTTTTCTCTTCCTCTGACTAAAGCGCAAAGTGGAAAATTACAGAATTAATTCTTTACTCAACACGACAGTTCAGACAACTGTGGGAAGGGGAATAACATCACTAGGGACCCAACCTACGCTGGGGTAAAGTGCCTTGCTCAAGACCACAGTGACAGTAGGTAGTGTATACAGGATCTTGAAGATGACTTCCTGCAGAAGTCCAATATACCGTTGCCACTATATAATAGCGAAGGTTGTATTATATGTTAATAGCCCACTCCCTAATTCTCCCTAAAAAAAGCAGCATCAGCCCGCATCAGCCAGCAAAGCAGCATCAGCCGGCACACTTATTATTCTATACAATTTGAGAGCTGAGTCTGGAGAAATGTAACCGCTGTCAAATTTACAGTCGGAGCTGTGAATGCCAGGTCTGACAGTGGGAGTGTAGAGAGATAGTCCACAACTTGTGACCAGAGACAACAGTGTAGGACAGTGATCTGTCCTCAACATTAAAAGGGATTGCTCTGCTCAGCCCCGTCTACATCCTAAATGGAACCCTATTCCTTATATAGTGCACTACTTTAGACCAGGGCAGGCACTCTATTCCGTATATAGTGCACTACTTTTAACCAGAACCCTATGGTCCCCACTCCCTATATAGCGCCCTACTTTTAACTAGAACCCTATGGAACCCTATTCCCTATAATGCACTACCTTTAACCAGAACCCTATGGTACCCTATTCCCTATATAGTGCCCTACTTTTAACCAGAACCCTATGGAACCCTATTCCCTATACTTGAACAGGGCCCAAGTAGTGCACTGTAAACTGGTCAATGTAGTGCACTATAAAGTGTTTAAAGTAGTGCACTATAAACTGGTCAATGTAGTGCACTATAAACTGGTCAATGTAGTGCACTATAAAGTGATCAAAGTAGTGCACTATAAAGTGGTCAAAGTAGTGTACTATAAAGTGACCAAAGTAGTGCACTATAAAGTGATCAAAGTAATGCACTATAAACTGGTCAAAGTAGTGCGCTATAAAGTGTTTAGAGTAGTGCACTATAAACTGGTCAATGTAGTGCACTATAAAGTGATCAAAGCAGTGACCTATAAAGGGAACAGTGTGGATTTTGGGACACCCCCCTACACTGGTCCAAAGTAGGGCACTATAAACTGGTCAAAAGCAGTGCACTATAAAGTGGTCAAAGTAGTGCACTATAAAAGGAATAGGGTGTCATTTGGGACGCACACAATGCTCCAGTTGCATCATTTGGTTGATGCAAAATATCTCTGGAGTCAAAAACATCAACCACGTCATGAAGTCCTAAACAAATCCTGTCCTCGCTCAGCTATCGAACGAAGGGGATTGTAGTCTTACGTAACCATATAAACAGATATAAATGGATGCAAATAGTCAGTCTGGAGCTTAGGAACTCAGATCGAGCGTCCACATAGACAAAGTAATGTGAGCTCATCCTTAATGGATATCATTCTTCAAGGCCCAAACTACGTTGTTCTGAAATGTTTTGGTTAAAACTAAATCATTTTGGTCTCATGGACGGTCAGACCTTGCAGCCGCAGCTCCATCTATGAACTTGAGTGGTTAAATGTTTTCTGCCCCATCCTGAACTTTATAACAAACTAAGTGACGTGGCTACCATTTTGTTGTTTTTCAAATGAAGGATTGGGCCTTTTAATGCTTATTTCCTCCATCTCCAACCCATCGGCCTTAGAACTCAACATGGCAATCTAGACTCCGTATGTGCTCATGTAGTGTTGTAATACTGCAATACCCCAGCATAGAGCCATATGCCCCGGCCTAGAGCCATATGCCTATATGGATTACCAGAACGTGTACTCAAAGCATGCGCGGACCAACTGTCAAGTGTCTTCATTGACATTTTCAACCACTCCCTGACCGAGTCTGTAATACCTACATGTTTCAAGCAGACCACCATAGTCCCTGTGCCCAAGGAAGCGAAGGTAACCTGCCTAAATGATAACCGCCCCGTGGCACTCACGTTGGTAGCCATGAAGTGCTTTGAAAGGCTGGTCATGGCTCACATCAACAGCATCCTCCCGGACACCCTAGAATCCACTCCAATTCGCATACTGCCCCAACAGATCCACAGATAGCGCAATCTCAATCGCACTCCACACTGCTCTTTCTCACCTGGACAAAAGGAACACCTATGTGAGAATGCTGTTCACAGACTACATCTCAGCGTTCAACACCATAGTGCCCACGAAGCTCATCACTAAGCTAAGGATCCTGGGAATAAACACCTCCCTCTGCAACTGGATCCTGGACTTCCTGACGGGTCTCCCCGAGGTGGTAAGAGTAGGCAACAACACCCTCAGGGGTGTGTTCTTAGTCCCCTCCTGTATTCCCTGTACACCCACGACTGCGTGGCCAAACACGACTCCAACACCATCATTAAGTTTGCTGACGACACAACAGTGGTAGGCTTGATCACCGACAACGATGAGACGGCCTATAAGGAGGAGGTCAGAGAACTGGCAGTGTGGTGCCAGGACAACAACCTATCACTCAATGTGAGAAAGACAAAGGAGCTGATCGTGGACTACAGGAAAAGGCGGGCAGAACTGGCCCCCATTAACATCGACGGGGCTGTAGTGGAGCGGGTCGAGAGTTTCAAGTTCCTTGGTGTCCACATCACCAACAAACTATCATGGACCAAACATACCAAGACAGTCGTGAAGAGGGCACGACAAAACCTTTTCCCCCTCAGGAGACTGAAAAGATTTGGCATGGGTCCCCAGATCCTCAAAAGGTTTTACAGCTGCACCATCGAGAGCATCCTGACCGGCTGCATCACTGCCTGGTATGGCAACTGCTCAGCATCTGACCGTACGGTGCTACAGAGGGTAGTGCGAACAGCCCAATACATCACTGGGGCCAAGCTTCCTGCCATCCAGGACCTATACAATAAGCGGTGTCAGAGGAAAGCCCATAAAATTGTCAGAGACTCTAGTCACCCAAGTTATAGACTGTTTTCTCTGCTACCGCACTGTAAGCGGTACCGGAGCGCCCTGTCTCGGACCAAAAGGCTCCTCCACAGCTTCTTCCCCCATGCAATAAGACTGCTGAACAATTAATAAAATCGCCACCGGACAATTTACTTTGCCCCCTCCCTTTTGTACACTGCTGCTACTCGCTGTTTATTATCTATGCATAGTCACTTCACCCCCACCTACATGTACACATTACCTCAACTAACCTGTACCCGCGCAACTAACCTGTACCCCTGCACACTGACTCTGTACTGGTTTCCCCTGTATATAGCCTCGTTATTGTTATTTTATTGTGTTACTTTTTACATCTGTCTAATTGGTAAATATTTTCTTAACTCTTCTTGAACTGCACTGTTGGTTAAGGGCTTGTAAGTAAGCATTTTACGCTAAAGTCTAAAGTTGTTGTATTCGACGCATGTGACAGATAAAGTTTGATTTGATATGCCCGGGCCTAGAGCCATACACCCCGGCCTAGGTGCACTGTAAGAGAAAGTGAGTCCGATTTTCGTTTCCACGTTCGAAAGCAAACAACCTTTAAATTGTCACATGATTTTATCAGGTATGTTGTCTCCCTCAGACAGTACTGTGTGGATGTGGTGACATAACTGACCAGGTTGTCTCCCTCAGACAGTTCTGTGTGGATGTGGTGACATAACTGACCAGGTTGTCTCCCTCAGACAGTACTGTGTGGATGTAGACATAACAGTGAAACTATCAAAAGAGTAAAAATAACAAATAGTTTTTTTTTGGTCTACAAGAACATTATTTTTCTATTTTAACGGGTTAAAAACGTATGAAAAGGGAAACTGATCCCAAATTATTTTATTATGCACTCAAGTTACTCATAGTAATTGCTAAAACATGGTGATTGCTAACAATAATCACATCTCTATTACTTGTGTTTGAACTTTTGAATAAATGCTAGACCAATGTGACATGACAAGGCCTGCAGTCAGAAGGCTGAGGGATACATTGTATCTGAAGAGATTCGCAAGGCAAATTGTTAATTGATTCAAATAAATATTCAAATATCTTTTCCCAAACTCTTCAACAGTGAGCACACCTCTTTTCCATGCAGGCAACATCCGACTTGATCATTTGAATGATAAGCAAATAAAACAAGTGATAGACAACTGCAATGGGAGAATTCATCAAATGCTCCTCACAACTGAGACACACTTTAAACATAAACTATATAATATCTTTACATTATATTCTGTACATGTACAACTTTACATTACCTTTTCATTCTACATGCAAAGGTTATCTGATGGCTGGCTAAGAATCAGACTCACCTTTATTCACCAAGAACACTTACACAGTCAAAAGTTTGAATACAGGGTTTGGGTTATAAAAAAATATCAGAACCTTTGAACATCCCACAGAGCACCATTAAATCCATTATAAAAAAAAAATGGAAAGAATACGGCACCACAACAAACCTGCCAAGAGAGGGCCGCCCACCAAAACACACGGACCAGGCAAGGAAGGCATTAATCAGAGAGGCTACAAAGAGACCAAAGATAACCCTGAAGGAGCTGCAAAGCTCCACAGTGGAGATTGGAGTATCTGTCCTTAGGACCACTTTAAGCCGTACACTCCACAGAGCTGGACTTTACGGAAGAGTGGCCAGAAAAAAAAACATGTTTGGTGTTCGCCAAAAGGTATGTGGGAGACTCCCCAAACATATGGAAGAAGGTACTCTGGTCAGATGAGACTAAAATGTAGCTTTTTGGCCATCAAGGAAAACCCTATGTCTGGCACAAACCCAACACCTCTCATTACCCCGAGAACACCATCCCCACAGTGAAGCATAGTGGTGGCAGCATCATGCTGTGGGGATGTTTTTAATTGGCAAGGACTGGGAAACTGGTCAGAATTGAAGGAATGATGGATGGCGCTAAATTCAGGGAAATTCTTAAGGGAAACTTGTTTCAGTCTTCCAGAGATTTGAGACTGGGACGGAGGTTCACCTTCCAGCAGGACAATGACCCTAAGCATACTGCTAAAGCAACACTCAAGTGGTTTAAGGGGAAACATTTAAATGTCTTGGAATTGCCTAGTCAAAGCCCAGACCTCAATCCTATTCAAAATCTGTGGTGTGACTTAAAGATTGCTGAACCCATCCAACTTGAAGGAGCTGGACTTAGTTTTGCCTTGAATAATGGGCAAATATCCCAGTGGCTAGATGTGCCACGCTTATAGAGACATACCCCAAGAGACTTGCAGCTGTAATTGATGCAAAAGGTGGCTCTACAAAGTATTAACTTTGTAGAGCCAGTTCTTGTATTTCAGTTCTTGTATTTCCTCTTTCTGAAAAGGTCTGAAAATGAAGTTTGGGCTGTTTTTACTTGATTCTTTGAGTGTGTTTAAACTGTGCGGGTCAATCTGACCCATACTACAGTGGACGTCATTTTGTTTTAGCAAAGCATCAGGGTTAAAAAGAAACAGACACTGAATATCCATTTGAGGATGTTGAAGTTATTTATTACACTTTGGATGGTGTATCAATACACCCAGTCACTAAAAAGATACTGGGGACCATCCTAACTCAGTTGCTGGAGAGGAAGGAAACTGCTAAAGGATTTCACCAAGAGGCCAATGGTGACTTTAAAACAGTTACATAGTTTAATGGCTGTGATAGGACATTGTAGTTACTCAAAAATACTAACCTAAATGACAGAGTGAAAAAAAGTAAGCCTGTTAAGGATAAAAATATTCTAAAAACATGCATCCTGTTTGCAACAAGGCACTGAAGTAATACTGCAAAAAATGTGGCAAAGCAATTCACTTTAATGCAGTGTTATGCTTGGGGCAAATCCAATACAACAATTTACTGAGTACCACTATATTTTAAAGCATAATCGTGGCTGCATCATGTTATGGGTATGCTTGTAATCATTAAGGACTGGGGAGCTTTTCAGGATTAAAAATAAACAGAACAGAGCACAAGCAAAATCCTAGAGGAAACATGGTTCTATCTACTTTCCACCAGACACTGGGAGATTAATTCACATTTCAGCAGAACAATAACCTAAAACACAAGGCCAAATCTACATTGGAGTTGCTTACCAAGAAGACAGTTAATGTTCCTGAGTGGCCGAGTTACAGCTTTGACTTAAATCTATTTGAAAATCTATGGAAGACCTGAAAAGGGTTGTCTAGAAATGATCAGCAACCAATTAGACAGAGCTTGAAGAATTAAAAAAGAATAATGGGCAAATGTTGCACAATCCAGGTGTGGAAAGCTCTTAGAGACTTACCCAGAAAGACTCACAGCTGTAATGACTTAGGGGTGTTTCTGGGGTCCAGAAAAATTAAGTCTGTTTATACAATTTTAAAAACATTACAATACACTCACACTGTGTGCCCTTAGGCCCCTACTACACCACTACCACATATCTACAGTACTAAATCCATGTGTATGTGTGTGTATAATGCGTATGTTATCGTGTGTGTGTGTATGCATGTGTCTGTGCCTATGTTTGTCTTGCTTCACAGTCCCCACTGTACCATAAGTTTTTTTTATCCGTTTTTTTTTTCCGTCTAATTTTACTGCTTGCATCAGTTACTTGATGTGGAATAGAGTTCCATGTAGTCATGGCTCTATGTAGTACTGTGCACTTGGAGACTGTGAAGAGACCTCTTGTGGCGTGTCTTGTGGGGTATGCATGGGTGTCCGAGTTGTGTGCCAGTAGTTTAGACAGACAACTCGGTGCATTCAACATGTCAATACCTCTCTCATTGTAGTGATGAAGTCAAATCAAATCTAATTTTATTGGTCACGTACACATGGTAGGCAGATGTTAATGCCAGTGTAGCGAAATGCTTGTGGTTCTAGTTCCGAACGTGCAGTAGTATCTAACAAGTAGTCTAACAATTTCACAACAACTACCTTATACACACAAGTGCAAAGGAATGAATAAGAATATGTACATATACACTTGAAGTCGGAAGTTTACATACACCTTAGCCAAATACATTTAAACTCAGTTTTCACAATTCCTTACGTTTAATCCTAATAAAAATTCCCTGTCTTAGGTCAGTTAGGATCACCACTTTATATTAAGAATGTGAAATGTGAGAATAATAGTAGAGAGAATGATTTATTTCATCACATTCCCAGTGGGTCAGAAGTTTACATACACTCAATTAGTATTTGGTAGCATTGCCTTTACATTGTTTAACTTGGGTCAAAAGTTTCGGGTAGCCTTCCACAAGCTTCCCACAATAAGTAGGGTGAATTTTCCACCGTTCCTCCTGACAGAGCTGATGTAACTAAGTCAGGTTTGTAGGCCTCCTTGCTTGCACACGCTTTTTCAGTTCTGACCACATATTTTCTATAGGATTGAGGTCAGGTCTTTGTGCCACTCCAATACCTTGACTTTGTTGTCATTAAGCCATTTTGCCACAACTTTGGAAGTATGCTTGGGGTCATTGTCCATTTGGAAGACCCATTTGTGACTCAGCTTTAACTTCCTGACTGATGTCTTGAGATGTTGCTTCAATATATCCACATAATTTCCCTTCCTCATGATGCCATCTATTTTGTGAAGTGCACCAGTCCCTCCTGCAGCAAAGCACCCCCACAACATGATGCTGCCACCCCCGTGCTTCACGGTTGGGATGGTGTTCTTTGGCTTGCAAGCCTCCCCCTTTTTCCTCCAAACATAATGATGGTCATTATGGCCAAACAGTTCTATTTCTGTTTCATCAGACCAGCAGACATTTCTCCAAAAAGTACGATCTTTGTCCCTATGTGCAGTTGCAAACCGTAGTCTGGCTTTTTTATGGTGGTTTTGGAACAGTGGCTTCTTTCTTGCTGAGTGGCCTTTCAGGTCATTTCAATATAGGACTCGTTTTACTGTATAGATACTTTTGTACCTGTTTCCTCCAGCATCTTCACAAGGTCCTTTGCTCCCAAGGATGAACCATTTTTAAAATGTGTTTTTTATTTCACCTTTATTTAACCAGGTAGGTGTCACGATCTTCAAGGACGGACCAAGGCGCAGCGTGCCGGGTGGAGTTCAACATATTTATTTCGTCAACGCACTACAAACAAAACAACAAACGAAGATCAAAACGGGTGTAGCACCAACAGTACACACACCTCAACAGAGTCAACTTCCCACAAGGCTGGAGGGAAAAATGGCTGCTTAAGTGTGGTTCCCAATCAGAGACAACGATAGACAGCTGTCCCTGATTGAGAGCCATACTCAGCCAAAACAAAGAAATACAAAAAGAACATAGAATGCCCACCCCAAATCACACCCTGACCAAACCAAAATGAGACATAAAAAGGCTCCTACCGGTCAGGGCGTGACAGTAGGCTAGTTGAGAATTTACAACTGCGACCTGACCAAGATAAAGCAAAGCAGTGCAACACAAACAACAACACAGAGTTACACATGGAATAAACAAACATACAGTCAATAATACAGTATCAAAAAGTCTATATACAGTGTTTGCAAATGAGGTAGGATAACGGAGGTAAGACAATAAATAGGCCATAGTGGCGAAATAATTACAATATAGCAATTAAACACTGGAGTGATAGACGTGCAGAAGATGAGTGTACAAGTAGAGATACTGGGGTGCAAAGGATCAAAAAATAAATTAAAATAGATAACAGTATGGGGATGAGGTAGTTGGATGGGTTATTTACAGTAAGGCTATTTACAGGTGCAATGATTTGTGAGCTGCTCTGACAGCTGGTGCTTAAAGCTAGTTAGGGAGATATGAGTCTCCAGCTTCAGTGATTTATGCAGTCCGTTCCAGGCATTGGCAGCAGAGAACTGGAAGGAAAGGCGGCCAAACAAGGAATTGGCTTTGGGGTGACCAGTGAAATATACCTGCTGGAGCGCGTGCTACGGGTGGGTGCTGCTATGGTGACCAGTGAGCTGGTCACCATAGCAGCAGGGGCTTTACCTAGTGTTGGAATCGGCTAAACTTTGAACATTGAGAATAGTAAATAAGTGATAGGAAGAGAAAGAGACTGGGCCTCTGTAGAAAGACAGATAGCTGTGGTAAGTGTTGGAATGTGTTGGGGGGACGGGAGCACCGTGTTGATACAGGAAGCCAGATGGATAGCTGTGGATTAGGTGAAGGAGGGGTTGAGGTCAGGACGGGAGGTCAGTTCCCCTTAAGGGAGTAATAAAGGTTTGGTATGACCCTTCTTTACTCATTTCCTGTAGGGCCATAAAAGGATTGGAGAGAGGGAGGGTCTTGAGTGGGATATAAATATCTGGATGGGACAAATGTTGGGTTGTCTGATTACAGCTGTACAGAACCTTTGGGAAGAATTAAAACTTGGTTAAAGCTTCTCTATGGTCCGTGAGTTATTTACTCTGAAAAATAAAAACCGTAGCAACAGTAGCAAAGACTTACAGATGACCTGGAGCCAGTGAGTTTGGCGACGAATATGATGCGAGGGCTAGCCAACGAGAGCATACAGGTCGCAGTGGTGGGTGGTATATGGGGCTTTGGTGACAAAACGAATGGCACTGTGATAGGCTGTGTCCAATTTGCTGAATAGAGTGTTGGAGGCTATTTTGTAAATGACATTGCCCGAAGTCAAGGTTCGGTATGTTTGGGGTATGTTTGGCAGCATGAGTGAAGGATGCTTTGTTGAGAAATAGGAAGCTGATTCTAGATTTAATGTTGGATTAGAGATGCGTAATGTGAGTCTGGAAGGAGAGTTTACAGTCTAATCAGACACCTAGGTATGTGTAGTTGTCCACATATTCTAAGTCAGAACCGTCCAGAGTAGGGATGCTGGGTGGGCAGGTGTTGGCAGCGATCGGTTGAAGAGCATTCATTTAGTTTTACATGCATTTAAGAGCAGTTGGAGGCCACGGAAGGAGAGTTGTATGGCATTGAAGCTCGTCTGGAGATTTGTCCAAAGAAGGGCCAGAAGTATACAGAATGGTGTCGTCTGCGTAGAGGTGGATCAGAGAATCACCAGCAGCAAGAGCGACATCATTGATGTATACAGAGAAAAGGGTCGGCCCAAGGATTGAACCCTGTGGCACCCCCATAGAGACTGCCAGAGGTCCGGACAACAGGCCCTCCGATTTGACACACTGAACTCTGTCTGAGAAGTAGTTGGTGAACCAGGCGAGGCAGTCATTTGAGAAATCAAGGCTGTTGAGTCTGCCGATAAGAATGTGGTGATTGACAGAGTCGAAAGCCTAGGCCAGGTCGATGAATGCAGCTGCACAGTATTGTCTCTTATCGATGGCGGTTATGATATCGTTTAGGACCTTGAGTGTGGCTGAGGTGCACCCATGACCAGCTCGGAAACCAGATTGCATAGCGGAGAAGGTACGGTGGGATTCAAAATGGTCGGTGATCTGTTTTTTAACTTGGCTTTCAAGACCTTAGAAAGGCAGGGTAGGATAGATACATAACCAGACTTGTGGAGATCTACAATTTTTTGGTCTGATTTCTTCTGGTTTTCCCATGATGTCAAGCAAAGAGGCGATGAGTTTGAAGGTAGGCCTTGAAACACATCCACAGGTACACCTCCAATTGACTCAAATGTTGTCAATTAGCCTAACTGAAGCTTCTAAAGCCATGACATAATTTTCAGGAATTTTCCAAGCGATTTACAGGCACAGTCAACTTAGTGCATGTAAACTTCTGACCCACTGGAATTGTGATACAGTGAATTATAAGTGAAATAATCTGTCTGTAAACCATTGTTGGAAAAACGACTTGTGTCGTGCACAAAGTAGATGTCCTAATCGACTTGCCAAAACTATAGTTGTTAACAAGAAATTTGTGGAGTGGTTGAAAAACGAGTTTTAATGACTCCAACCTAAGTGTATGTAAACTTCCGACTTCAACTGAAAAATATATGGCCGAACGGCATAGGCAAGATGCAGTAGATGGTATAGAGTACAGTATATACATACGATATGAGTAATGTAGGGTATGTAAACATTATATAAAGTGGCATTGTTTAAAGTGACTAGTGATGCGTTTATTACATACAATTATTAATTATTAAAGTGGCTAGAGATTTGAGTCAGTATGTTGGCAACAGCCACTCAATGCTAGTGATGGCTGTTTAACAGTCTGATGGCATTGAGATAGAAGCTGTTTTTCAGTCTCTCTGTCCCAGCTTTGATGCACCTGTACTGACCGCGCCTTCTGGATGATAGTGGGGTGAACAGGCAGTGGCTCGGGTGGTTGTTGTCCTTGATGATCTTCTTGGCATTCCTGTGACATCGGGTGGTGTAGGTGTCCTGGAGGTCAGGTAGTTTGCCCCCGGTGATGCGTTGTGCAGAACTCACTACCCTCTGGAGAGCCTTACGGTTGTGGGAGGAGCAGTTGCCGTACCAGGCGGTGATACAGCCCGACAGGATGCTCTCGATTGTGCATCTGTAAAAGTTTGTGAGTGTTTATCGTGACAAGCCAAATTTCTTCAGCCTCCTGAGGTTGAAGAGGCACTGTTGCGCCTTCTTACCACGCTGTCTGTGTGGCAGGACCATTTCAGTTTGTCTGTGATGTGTTCCGGGGGAACTTAAAACTTTCCACCTTCTCCACTACTGTCCTGTCAATCTTGATAGGGGGGTGCTCCCTCTGATGTTTCCTGAAGTCCACGATCATCTCCTTTGTTTTGTTGACGTTGAGTGTGAGGTTATTTTCCTGACACCACACTCCGAGGGCCCTCAACTCCTCCCTGTCGTTGTTGGTAATCAAGCCTACCACTGTAGTGTCGTCTGCAAACTTGATGATTGAGTTGGAGGCATGCATGGCCACGCAGTCATGGGTGAACAGGGAGTATAGGAGAGGGCTGAGAACGCACCCTTGTGGGGCCCCAGTGTTGAGGATCAGCGGGGTGGAGATTTTGTTCCCTACACTCACCACCTGGGGGCGGCCCATCAGAAAGTCCAGGACCCAGTTGCACAGGGCGGGGTCGAGACCTAGGGTCTCGAACTTAATGACGAGCTTGGAGGGTACTATGGTGTTAAAGGTAGGGTGGAGGTGATATGATCCTTGACTAGTCTCTCAAAGCACTTCATGATGACGGAAGTGAGTGCTACGGGGCAATAGTCGTTTGGCTCAGTTACCTTAGCTTTCTTGGGAAGAGGAACAATGGTGTCCCTCTTGAAGCATGTGGGAACAGCAGACTGGGATAGGGATTTATTGAATATGTCCGTAAACACACCAGCCAGCTGGTCTGCGCATATGCATATGCCATCTGGGCCGGCAGCCTTGCGAGGGTTAACACGTTTAAATGTTTGGCCGCGGTGAAGGAGAGCCCGCAGGTTTTGGTAGCGGGCCGTGTCAGTTGCACTGTATTGTCCACAAAGCGAGCAAAGAAGTTGCTTAATTTAATTTGACCGCAACAGGGCTGGTTTTCTTTTTGTAATCCGTGATTGACTGTAGAGCCTGCCACATACGTCTCATGTCTGAGCCGTTGAATTGCGACTTTACTTTGTCTCCATACTGACGCTTAGCCTGTTTGATATCCTTGCGAAGGGAATAACTACACTGTTTGTATTCGGGACACTGTTTGTAGTCAATCTCTCCTCCACTTTGAGCCAGGATGGATTGACATGCATATTCTTAATATTAAGCTCTCTGTGTACATCCAAGGGCCAGCCGTGCTGCCCTGTTCTGCGCCAATTGCAATTTTCCTAAGTCCTTTTTTGTGGCACCTGACTACACGACTGAATAGTAGTCAAGGTGCGTCAAAACTAGGGCCTGTAGGACCTGCCTTGTTGATAGAGCAGCGCTTTATTATGGACAGACTTCTCCTCATCTCAGCTACTATTGTATCAATGTGTTTTGACCATAACAGTTTACAATCCAGGGTTACTCCAAGCAGTTTAGTCATCTCAACTTGCTCAATTTCCACATTCTCTGCCTCTAACCCTATTACAGGGGCTGAGTCACTGGCTTCTGGTGCCGTGGCGGAGATCTTGTGGGCTATACTCGGCCTTGTCTCAGGATGGTAAGTTGGTGGTTGAAGATATCCCTCTAGTGGTGTGGGGGCTGTGCTTCGGCAGAGTGGGTGGGGTTATATCCTGCCTGTTTGGCCCTGTCCGGGTTTCGCCGGACGGGCCACAGTGTCTCCCGACCCCTCCTGTCTCAGCCCCCAGTATTTATGCTGCAGAAGTTTATGTGTCGGGGGGCTAGGGTCCGTCTGTTATATCTGGAGTATTTCTTCTCTTATCTGGTGTCCTGTGCGAATTTAAGTATGCTCTCTCTAATTATCTCTCTCTTTCTTTTTCCTCTCTCTCTCTCTCTCTCGGAGGACCTGAGCATTAGGACCATTCCTCAAGGCCTACCTGGATGTCCCGAGTCCACCTGGCCGTGCTGCTTCTCCAGTTTCAACTGTTCTGCCTGTTTTATGAACATTTTAAAATCTTGTCCATGTTCTGTTATAATCTGCACCCGGCACAGCCAGAAGAGGACTGGCCACCCCTCACAGCCTGGTTCCTCTCTAGGTTTCTTCCTAGGTTTTGGCCTTCTAGGGAGTTTTTCCTAGCCACTGTGCTTTTTACACCTGCATTGCTTGCTGTTTGGGGTTTTAGGCTGGGTTTCTGTACAGCACTCTGTGACATCAGCTGATGTAAGGGGGGCTTTATAAATACATTTGATTTGATTTGATGATTACAATATTTAGTTGTGGTTTAGGGTTTAGTGAGTGTTTTGTCCCAAATACAATGCTTTTAGTTTTAGAAATATTTCGGGGCGAACTTATTCCTTTACACCCACTCTGAAACGAACTGCAACTCTAAGTGTTTCTGTCATTTCAGTCGCTGTAGTTGCTGACGTGCATAGTGTTGAGTCATCCACATACATAGACACTCTGGCTTTACTCAAAGTCAGTGGCATGTCTTTAGTAAAAATTTTAAAAAACAATGGGCCTAAACAGCTACCCTGGGGAATTCCTGATTTTATCTGGATTATGTTTGAGAGGCTTCCATTAAAGAAAACCCTCATTATAGCAGGGTGTGTAAAGCCATAACACATACGTTTTTCCAGCAGCAGACTATGATCAATAATGTCAAAAGCTGCACTGAAGTCTAACAAGACAGCCCCCACAATCTTTTGATCATCAATTTCTCTCAGCCAATCATCAGTCATTTGTGTAAGTGCTGTGCTTGTTGAGTGTCCTTCCCTATAAGCGTGCTGAAAGTCTGTTGTCAATTTGTTTACTGTGAAATAGCATTGTATCTGGTCAAACACCATTTTCTCCAGAAGTTCACTAAGGGTTGGTAACAGGCTGATTGGTCTGCTATTTGAGCCAGTAAAGGGGCTTTACTATTCCTGGGTAGCGGAATGACTTTAGCTTCCCTCCACGCCTGAGGACACACACTTTCTAGTAGGCTTAAATTGAAGATGTGGCAAAGAGATGCGTAGATGGGTGAGAATCAATTTTGAATTCAGGCTGTAACACAGCAAAATGTTGAATAAGTCAAGGGGTATGAATAGTTTCTGAAGGCACTGTAGCTAGTTCTAATAGAGTTTCCTTATCTAACGGCATACAGATCATTCACAATGACCTTAAAATAACTAGCATATCCTGTATAACTCCCTTCCCCCCAACTCACACATTCTGTTACCTCAAATAGCTAGTTACAGTACATATACAGTGTATTCAGAAAGTATTCAGACCCCTTGACTTTTTCCACATTTTGTGACGTTACAGCCTTATTCTAAAATTGATTAAATTGTTTTATTTCCTCATCAATCTACAGACAATACCCCCGTAATGACAAAGAAGAAACAGGTTTCTTTGATTTGTCTTTGCAAATGTATTAAAAATAAAAAACTGAAATATCACATTTACATAAGTATTCAGACCCTTTATTCAGTACTTTGTTGAAGCACCTTTAGCAGCGATTACAGCCTCAAGTCTTCTTGGGTATGATGCTACAAGCTTGGCACACCTGTATTTGGGGAGTTTCTCCCATTCTTCTCTGCAGATCCTCAAGCTCTGTCAGGTTGGATGCACAGCTATTTTCAGGTCTCTCCAGAGATGTTCGATCAGGTTCAAGTCCGGGGCTCTGGCTGGGCCAGTCAAGGACATTCAGAGACTTGTCCCAAAGCCACACCTGCGTTGTTTTGACTGCGTGCTTAGGGTCGTTTTCCTGTTGGAAGGTAAACCTTCGCCCCAGTCTGAGGTCCTGAGCGCTCTAGAGCAGGTTTTCATCAAGAATCTCTCTGTGCTTTGCTCTGTTCATCTTTCCCTCCAGCCTGACTAGTCTCCCAGCCACTGCTGCTGAAAAACATCCCCACAGCAAGATGCTGCCACCACCATGCTTCACCGTAGTGATGGTGCCATCCTTCCTCCAGATGTGACCAAAGAGTTCAGTCTTAGTTTAATCAGACTAGAGAATCTTGTTTCTCATTGTCTGAGAGTCCTTAGGTGCCTTTTAGCAAACTCCATCTGGCTGTCATGTGCCTTTTACTGAGGAGTGGCTTCCGTCTGGCCACTCTACCATAAAGGCCTGATTGGTGAAGTGCTGCAGAGATGGTTGTCCTTCTGGAAGGTTCTCCCATCTCCACAGAGGAACTCTGGAGCTCTGTCAGAGTGACCATCGGGTTCTTGGTCATCTCCCTGACCATGGCCCTTCTCCCCCAATTGCTCATTTCGGCAGGGCGGACAGCTTTAGGAAGAGTCTTGGTGGTTCCAAACTTCTTCCATTTAAGAATGATGGAGGCCACTGTGTTCTTGGGGACCTTCAATGCTGCAGAAATGTTTTGGTACCCTTCCCTAGATCTGTGCCTCTACACAATCCTCTCTCGGATTTCTACGGACAATTCTTTCGACCTCATGACTTGGTTTTTGCTCTAACTGTAACTGACAATTAACCTGTAAGTCAATGAACCGTTGTTTTTTTGTTTGAATTGTTTACGTGTTCGCTATGTGGGGGGAAATGATAAGACAAGCGGAACTAAGTGGCTAATAACTGTTGCAACGGGGATTATTATCGTAGCAACACACCTTTTGGAGGGAAGGCAATCCCGCGCTGTGTTAGCTAAGTTTTCATGTCTTTGGGTGTAGTTCGTGAGATTGAAGTGTTTCTGTTAGGATGGTAACGCTATAATAATTAAAGATGAAGCGTGAATTCATTCCAGGAATAATAAATGTGAAGTTTGATTTCCTCCCTTCTGTAATAAGTAGCCAATAAAGGTATTTTTCCTTTTAATGTGTTTAATCTGATACTGTTATAGCTCCGGCTAAACTGTTTATGTATGTAAGCACTTCAGAGTTATATCAAGCTAATAAGTCACTCGTAAGACAAGAAAGTTGTAAGAGTGTGCTTAACTGTATTTTCATTTACTTTATAGTTCTCACGGAAGGGGATCATCCTGACTAAATCCACAGAATAAAACCGCCAGTTAAAATCAAGGAACGGTTGTACTCGTGGTTACTGGAGTGAGCTACTCTGACATGCACGGTCAACTGTGGGACCTTTTATAGACAGGTGTGCCTTTCCAAATCATGTCCAATCAATTGAATTTACCACAGGTGGACTCCAATCAAGTTGTAGAAACATCTCAAGGATGATCAATGGAAACAGGATGCACCTGAACTCAATTTCGAGTCTCATGGCAAAGGGTCTGAACACTTAAAGATGTCCGGTATCTGTTTTTTATTTTTAATACATTTGCAAAAATGTCTAAAAACCTGTTTTCTCTTTGTCATTATGGGGTAGTATTGTGTGGAGATTGATTTAATCAATTTTAGAATAAGGCTGTAACGTTTCAAAATGTGAAAAAATGGAAGGGGTCTGAATACTTTCCTGAATGCACTGAATAGTTCTGATACGGTCCTTATCTCACAACAAACACTTAATTCAAAACGACCTTAAAAAAAAAGAAAATCTTTGAAAATGTAAACATTCCGAGCAGTCTTGTTTTATATCTATAAGGAGCTTTGAGTGTAGGCCAGGGTAATGCCACACCCTGTGGAACTGTACATGAAGACCTATTCTCTTATTCTTGTGCATCTACTCGTGTTCTTCCCATAACTCTCTTCTTCTACTGATGTGTTGGCTGAAGCACACTTCCTGTTTCTGCACAGTATAATAATAATAATAATAATAATAATAATAATAATAATAATAATAATAATACATTCTATTTGGTTATGAATATACAGTTGTTCCCTAAGTCTATAATTCACTGGTAAGGACACATACAGTATAGGATGATCATGTGAAATTCAAAAAAAAACTTTTGTTCCAAGATGTTACATGCCATTGTTGGCATTGTATAAATAAATAATAGTATAATAAATTACATAAAAGCAAAGACATTCCCGTTCCATTAAGATACATACCGTATGTCTCTCCTTCCTGACAATCACTGGGTCTCTGAGTTGTTTCCTCTGTAGGCCCAGTCAAATGTTCATATATGGAAGTCACTCATAACACATTTTGCGTGATGAATGCATAGCCTGTTGCCTGCTCTAAAGCACATTACATCTTGTTCTTGGTAATTGCAAATAGGTTTACAGTAGACTGAACAGGTATGCTTATGTCAACATATTACATATCAATGTGTGCATCATAGCTGACACTGCAGAACGTTCTTACAGGCGAACGTGATTGTTTAAAATCCCTCTGCAAAATGCAAAACAAGCACAAATGTAGAAATACAAAAATAGTTCATTAATTAAATTCTACTTGCAAAGTGACAACTTTGTTATCGTGTATGGATGGCATGCATAGGTTTGATTGTTTCTGTGTGCTTTTCCATTCCATCCGACCGCATGGTGTGCGCGCGTGCGTACAGTCCCACTTTGCGTGCATGGCATGCGCTCTCAGAGACAGACGGAAAGAGAAAATGATGTCGCATCGTGGAGCTAGCGCCTATGATTCGAAGGGGAACCTGCCTCTTTAAGAAGACGCTCTCCTGTTGCACGGGGAGGCTGGCCCGGTGTTTTTCCACTAATGCTCACCCATTTTAAGAGACAAAGGTCAGAAAGAAAACCTTATAAATAAAATTTTACCGCCGTAATTTTCACTATTCAACACCCGTCCGCCGCACTACACTGAAAGAACAGATACGTTCTAAGGGAAATAAAAGGAATTCAAGTCAATACAGGTAGGCTAACGGATCATCATCATCATCACCAATATATCCCTACCTAGGCTACATCTTTATGAGCTATATGCAAATGATTAGAGTGCATATGCCATTAGATTCATTATAATCATTTATTTCCGAGAGTGAATTTGATCATCTCTGTGTGCCACAATATATTGTTTAATCTCAAGTTATGGCGTGGTATGCCAAAAAAAAAAAAAAAAAGTAACCTTTGAGCATCAATCATTGATGCATGTTCAAAGACAGTCATATTAAAATTGTTCTCTTACATTATTGATAACAGAACGTTTAGAACACATTTCCATAAGCCTTGAGTTTTGAGTCTTGTTATGTCGACCTCGTGCAAATATCCTCGCATGAGAGAAGAAAGGATGAAGCCTAAATGTGTCTCCGAGCTCAATCAAATAATGCTCAGTAAGACAACCTTAGGCTACCGCGAATAACTTTAATAGGTTTACACAATAGTTCACTTGAATGTTATTCCACTGTTAATGTGTGGGGTTTCATTTGGGCTCTGAATGATTTCCCTCTTTCTGCCACCGCCGATTAATGACTAACTAACAGAACAGTGAGGGAAGCAGTGACTTGAGATGCTTCGAATAATCAGCCTACACGTTGTGTGCCTCATGTTACATGTCATCGACTCCTGTTTGTACTTTCTAGAAATTGTGTGTGTAACCCTAATTTTGACTATTGTTCCCTCGATCGTATAGGTAGATAGTAGACCAGACTCTTTCTGTCAGTATTCACTAGCTCATAGCCAGCAACACTCCAGCTTGGTCTCATGGACTACACGTAACATAGTAAATATAAATCCAGGACCCTCAAATTAGTATGATATGTTATGTTTGGTATGGTTACATTCGACAGAAGATTACTTTTTTTATTTATTTTTTATTACCGGCATAAGGCTTGTTTTTCTTTGGAGGCCAGGAAGGAGCTGGTACGATGTACATTACTGGCGGTTTTAGATTTTAGTGATGTTATATATATGCAGGCCTCAACCACTACTCTGAGAACACTTGATTCAGTGTATCATGCAGCCCTCAGGTTCATTACAAATCCAACGCGTCTAAGACATCATTGTGATCTCTACAGCGCTGTTGGCTGGTCCTCATTGACCTTGCGTAGGCGTAAACACTGGCATACACTGATTTATAAGGCCATATTGGGTAAAATGCCATTTTATCTCTGTTCTTTTTTAGTCAGGTCAGTAAATAAATATAAATTACGGTCCCATTCTCATTTGCTTCTAACAGTACCAAAAATTAGAACAGTTCATGGTAGAAATAGTTTTAGTTACTTAGCTCCGTGGTCCTCGAATTCTCTCCTGAACATTTACAAATTTGATGATTTAGTTTCGTTGGTGGAGTTTAAACACTTGATCGATGTATAGCTGTTAAAAGTTAAGACCAACATTTTTTGTTGTACTGTATGTGTATTTATAGTTTTGTTTAATGTTGTGTTAGTGTATGTAAGTTGTTTTGTCTGTAACGTTGTTCCCCTTGCTGCTATTGGACCAGGTCTCTCTTGGAAAAGAGATGTTATCTCAATGAGAAAAACCTGTATAAATAAAGGTTAAATAAATCAAAAATAAAACTTTAAGGCAAAAAAAACTAAAGTGGGGTGGTTAGTCGGGGTGGATGGGTAGGCATATGTCATGAACATCACAGACAACTTTAGCATTTGAGCTAATTAGCAACCTAACCCTAACCACTAACACCTAGCCTAGCTAGCATAAGCCAGTTAGTTAACATTAGCATCAGCCACCTAGTCACCTTGCTAACATTAGCCACAACAAATTGGAATTCGTAAAATCTTATAGGTTTTGCAAATGTGTAACTTATCATACGAAATGAATGCATACCATAAATTAATGCATACCATACAAAACTTATATTTTGTCCTATATTTATACTTATTTAAATCCCTGGCCTCCGTCCACGCAGGAGGCCTTCTGCCTTTTGGTAGGCCATCATTAGAAATAAGAATTTGTTCTTAACTGGCTTGCCTAGTTTAAAAAAGATTTATGTTTAAAACGTTACGTCTACCCCTGAGTCCAGGTTGCAGCAGCCAGCCTACACTGAGATGCGTTTAATAGCATGCCAACACTTTGTGTGCTACGACAGTAGCTCAAGTTTCAGACATTTAATTGACATACATTAACTCCACATTATCCCCGTTGTAGTTGATTTTATGTGCGTAATTTCTTGTAATTTCTTGTGCTCTCTTACTGGCCAAGACTATCTGTCATCAGGACTATTTCGATCCTTTCAGATTAATATTAACCCCAATAGACGCGCTGATCTTTGATCCGGGTAGAAAGGCTGGCAGGGGACATCAATAATTGAGGCGGTGTGTGGATGAACTGAAGATAAAGGGACAAGTCTCATCATGTTGTCATGGAGGTCTGTGGTCGTGTAGCCTGCCTGTGTATGGCTGGTAGAATACATTATCCTTCAATCGATAGTGGGTATCATTGTGTGATCAAACGAGTATGCCATGGATGGGTTATGTTTGGCATGGTGTTACGGTGTAACAACGCCTGCTATTGTCTGTCTGATGAAGATGTGAAATAAATTATGATTCAAAGACGACCACAGACAATCATCGCGCCCGGGCTTTGTTGAACAGCTTCGTTGTCTCGCTTTGTAGGCATGCAATAATTTTACTAAAAGAAAAAGGCTACTTTCTGTTTCATTTCCTACATTATTTTCGGACATTTCTGGTCTGTCTTTTTCAGTACCTATGCCCAGCAACGTGACTGAAGACACACCTACAAGAGTTTAAATCCGTCGGTGCGTAGCCTAACAGCGATTAGTGTAACATTGTGTCCTATGAAAGCCTATTATAACGTTATATTCCCTTATATGCCACCCGCATCACCTAGTTTGTGCGTAGCTGGGAATGAGAGAAAAAGGCTGTAGGTACACTATTCCCAGCATATTATGGATAGACTACAGGTAAACACTAGCCTACACTAAGGTTATGCAAGGTTTCGTTTGCAGGTCTCTTTATCTTTGGGGGGAATGGTTGAATACATGTCAGTGTAGGGGCTTTTTTTTCTTTCTGAGACTATAATTGGAACGGCTGAAGAACAAAGACAATTCATTATGTTGATTGTGTCGGAGCCTGGCGCGCGCCCTTGAGGAAGGAACGTAGAAGCAGGCTAGCCTGTACTGTACTACTGGCTTGTGAAATGCATAGATAGCCTCTATCTGATAATTGTAATGAAGTGGAGCGCAATATTGTTGCCAGTTTGTTTCCTTTACTTTGTCTCGGCGCAGAGCAGTAATGTTATCCTATCACATGGGCAAAAGCAAAATAATTCCATCACTATTTAGTTTACCTTTATACTGTATGTCCAGTTTCCTTGCAAAAAATTACATTTTCTCTTGATGTGCACGGTCATTGAGTCTTTGGAATTTGTTCACCCATTCAATAAGAGCTTCTTTTTTTTTTACGAGTTGATTGTGGGTATTTCCAAAATGGTTAATAGTGTCAAGAAGGTCTAATGAGGTTGAACGATTTCGAGGTTACTGTAATGGTGATTTAGATTGAAACTGAGGTCTGTAGGAAGATTTATGAAATCCATCCAGCCTTCCTTCCTTCCTACTGTTAAATCCTCTAAGACTCCTTTCTTTTCAGGAGCTTAGTAGTCACTGTTGTCAACACACATGGATAGGTGAAAATAGGAGTTCAACTATCCATCTAGATTAGATAAAGCAATATGCCCACTGAGGGTGTCTTGAAGCTCTGTACAACATTATTTCACCCAGTTAGGTACTTAGTGTAGACATTGTGGTTAGCCAAGGATGTTTTAACATGTTATGCCTGCAGACACCAGCTGAGTATTGTGTGTCTCTGTCTCTGTCTCTCTCTTTTCTCTCTCTCCCCTTCTCCCTCCCCCACATTTAATTATTTCATGTAGTTGGCATGTGATAAGGCCACACAGAGGGCCAGAGATAATTACAGACACCTGTGATAATCTGAAGTACCCCAAATCCTCTCTCTTTGTCTTTCGGCACATGTGACAAATACATTTGTTTTTCATCTATCACAAGACATCTAGTGGCCCTTTGGGGTACTTCAGATTATCACAGGTGTCTGTAATTATCTCTGGCCCTCTGTGTGGCCTTATCCCATGCCAAATACATGAAATAATTAAATGTGATTATTAAAAAAAAAAAAAAAATCATGACAAAGCTGTAAAACTTGATCCTAAATATAAACCATCAACTTAGTGAATACCGTTGGTGTTTAATATGAGGGTGTCCGCATGACATATCCTTTCTATATGTTTTGCACTCTTTTATTTGGCAGTTGTGAAAAAAGTCAATAGTTGGACGAATTACAGAGCTAATTGAAAATAATGACATTGTCGATTAGATTCTTTTTTCATTAACAAATGCTATGTTCTCTTGAACCATAAACACGCGGAGATTAGGGACACAGATTTAAAACATGTTATACTATATATGAATAATACATAAAAATAAAAAAGTTATTAAAGTATAAATTACCAAAGTTTCGATAGATTGCTATAGAGTTTCTGTTAATTACCAAAATTACTAAATCATTATTTGGTAAACTTCGGTAAATTGCCGGTAGCTTTGCAACCCTAGGCTTCCTCAGAGGAGCTACCACAAGTCTTCAGGTCTCAGACAAGGCCTCTCAGTAACATTTTAACCAGTCAGTGATATAGGCTACTTGTTTGATTAAGCTCAAGTTAGAATGGAGTGTAGTTCAGCCGCAGAAAAAACATTATGGTGGTTTATATATTTGTAAGTCATCAATATTTTACGACACACAGCCTGTGTCCTTGACTCTGCTGTTCTGTCTCATAGCACTGATATGAGTCCTCTAGAACATGATTAACTACAGTATGTTGCCATTTCACGGGTCTAGAATTGGGGACATTAAAATATGACCGTAAACGCCATCTACAACTTGGCTGGCTTGAACCCCTGTAGAAATAACAAACACAGTCTGCCTTTAGGTCAATATCTCCGTCATGATGTTACGTGTCCAATTAAAAACAATTTACTCTATGGATAAGCAGTAAGTACATAGGATACGTAGCCTTTGGTATTGTTGCATAACCTCACCCTGCTGGGGCTACTGAGTGGCGCAGCGGTCTAAGGCACTGCATCTCAGTGCTAGAGGTGTCACTACAGACACCCTGGTTTGATTACAGGCTGTATCACAACCTGTCGTGATTGGGGAGTCCCATAGGGCGGCGCACAATTGGCCCAGCCTCGTCTGGGTTTGGCCGGTGTAGGCCGTCACTGTAAATAAGAATTTGTTCTTAACTGACTTGCCTAGTTTAAATAAAGGTTAAATAAAAACATTAAAAAAAAAAAGTTTTATAAATATGTTAAAAGAAAATCTCTGTCGTTGTCCTGAAGGACTTGCATGACATTTTACAAAGGCCAGACCTCACCTCACTTTTGACTTATACAAAATGTATATGTAACTGCTTGGTAATAACCGCTGCCATCGTCTCACAGACAAATTCATGACAACTTACATTAATATGAACAGCTTCCCAGTCACTCAGACAAGGCCATTACTGCGATGGCATTGGCAAGCTATTATATTCCAGGCAGTGCAATGGAATGCATTTTGCTACATTATTTTCTGTGGTTTATAGTTAAAGAGGAGAGCATGCAGGCAGACCACAACCCAACTTAACAATAACTCAGGCAGACCGCATTCTGTACAGCAGATCAAAGAGAGAATTCACTAAATAGGACAAACACCAACATGAGACTGCTTTGCAAAAATATCCTCTGCGTACAATGTTAAACACCAAATAATGCATGCAGAGCAGAATCAGGCCGATACCCGCTAATTATCAAAATCCAGAAAAGAGGTGTTAAATTCTACAACCACCTAAAAGGAAGTGATATCCAAACCTTCCATAACAAAGCCATCACTTACAGAGAGATGAACCTGGAGAAGAGTCCCCTAAGCAAGCTGGTCCTGGGGCTCTATTCACAAACACAAACAGACTCCACTGAGCCCCAGGACAGCAACACAATTAGACCCAATCAAATCATACATTGAAAGAATTAACAAAAAAACTGAGCAAACTAGAATGCTATTTGGCCCTAAACCGAGAGTACACAGTGGCAGAATACCTGACCACTGTGGCTGACCCAAACTTAAGGAAAGCTTTGACTATGTACAGACTCCGTGAGCATTACTTTGCTATTTGGAAAGGCCGCCGTAGGCAGACCTGGTTCTCAAGAAAAGACAGGCTATGTGCACACTGCCCAAAAAATGAGGTGGAAACTGAGCTGCACTTCCTAACCTTGTGCCAAATGTATGACCATATTAGAGACATATTTCCCTCAGATTACACAGACCCACAAAGAATTTCGAAAACAATTCCAATTTTGATCATCTCCCATATTTCCGTTTTGTACTTATACTATTTGCACATCGTTACAACTCTGTATATAGACATACTATGACATTTGAAATGTCTTTATACTTTTGGAACTTCTGTGAGTTTAATGTTTACTGTTAATTTTTATTGTTTATTTCAGAGAGAGAGAGAGAGAGAGAGAGAGAGAGAGAGAGAGAGAGAGAGAGAGAGAGAGAGAGAGAGAGAGAGAGAGAGAGAGAGAGAGAGAGAGAGAGAGAGAGAGAGAGAGAGAGAGAGATCGATCCATGAACGCAACAAACCTTGATCAGATAGTGTTTGGATCATATTGTGTGTAGAGTTGAATTGAGTCACTGGAAACCTTAGATTGCTTATCTGGAATAGACTGAGGGGTGGTCACATTCCCGTCACACTCTGTTCTGTGTTTCAAGTTCCACCAGACACCTTCAGATACCTCTAGCCTGGTTGTGCTGTCTCGCAAGCTGCTATGGTCATTGTCAAGCCATTGGCATTTGTTCAAGACAGCACAGACGGATCTGGGATCAGGCTAGCGTACCTCTCGATATCAATCAAATGTATGTATATAGAAGGGCTTCCTTCTACATCAGCACTGCAGCAGTTGTCACAAAGTGCTTTAAAAGTCAACTTGAGTTCTATTCTTGTTCCTATTCACTGTCTAAACGACTTGAGACACCTGTCAGCACAAAACAACAGCATTACCTCAATACCACTTTGTTCATTCATCAATGCCTAGTCAGCATACAGTAACTGCAACTCGATGCACAGATACATTGTGCTTATGCAAATAGCTGTGACCTGTGACTATTGTGTGTATGTATGTGTGGTGCTGTGGGCTATACAGTGGAGAAATATCTTCTCCTGAAGGCCTGAAAGGCAAAGTGCTGTCAATTGTGTGTATCAGATCAAATGTTATATGTCACATGCGCCGAATACAACAGGTGTAGACCTTACAGTGAAATGCTTACTTGAGGTTTTCAGAGAATACATGGACGTGGCATTAAATGAGACAATTAAATGAGACAATTCTATATATACAAAGCCATCAGGTATTGTCATTTTCCTACAAATATGAATTTAATCATAGCCTTTCTTTTTGTCTTGAACTGAGAAACTAAACTATTATTTCACTACTTCAGGAACGGGACGTTTTGAGTTATTTAAGGGGAAGAGGTTCCAATGGAAATGCACAGGGGTGTGGATCGCTGCCAGTGTACTTGATTCATGCAAAGTGGATGATTTCAGGAAGGTGCTCTCGCAC